>JAKIMF020000005.1:882500-1464916 GCA_022605425.2 Hamiltosporidium tvaerminnensis | reverse complement strand
TCTCACTTTGATTTAATTATATAAAATTAATTGATGTGTCCATTTAAAAAGTGGTATACATATTTTTACAGTTCTAAATATATTAAGTTTTCTTTTGAATTTCAAAATTTGTAAAAATACAATAGAAAATAGTAGAAATTAAAAAAATGTAATAAAAAAAAATTAAACTTTATTTAAAAATATATCCTACATGAATATATAGAATGTCTATATTTAGAACAAATGGTATATTTTAAAAGATTCATATCGAAATGGATTTTGTTTAAGATTTAATTTGTTGATAAAATGAGACATATGTAAGATTTTATCTAATAATAGAACAAAAAAATTAACAATATACAGTTATTTATAAACCTAAAAATTCTACTTTGTAAACATCTAAATAAAAGCTTTTTTAAAAAAATTAGAAGGTCAATCTTTTTATTCAAATTTCTGCTTGTACAGATATCATTCGATATTATAAGGTAACGTAAATGCGTGAAATATTTTAGTTTGTTTCAAATAAAAGTTTTGAATTAATAGTATTTCAGTTTGTGAATCCGTGTTAAATTTATATTTTTCGATTCGAAATGCGTTTTCTTTGGAATAAATTGATATAATGTCTAAAATATTCTAATTTATGTATAAAAATGTAATATAGTTGTTAAAAAAAATTAAATAAATTTTAACTGCAATGAAATAGACTTTGGGTTAAATAATATTTGGTATAAGATAAATTTAAATAATTTTTTCTTCCCTAAGTATTTAAAAGTACGTCTCATAAGGCATTGTTAAAAATATGTACAAGAAAAAATAGTAATTAAAGCTAATCTTTTATTTAAATAACAAATAATATAACATTTAAATAAAGTAAATGTATTTATACGAAATAATATTTTTAAGTATAATCACAATGCAGGGTAGTCTTGTACTATTTAAGTTACTTTATTTTTCTAAAATTACGTGAAAGGTTTTAAAATAATAGTTCTATATATACTAGCGATAATTTCGAGTAATTTATAATATATTTGATTATAATTGTGATCTAAACTACTATTTATGCTTTATTTATCTATAGTATTAAATTAAGGTTATTAATAGTTGTTAAAATATTAAATTCGTCTTTTGAAGATATAACTCTATTACATTTTTAATTTATTTACCTTCTATTCCTTTTTTACGTTTAATATTTTAGTTTTTTAATTGTTTATATTAATTTTTTTCTAGGTTAGCATTTTTAGTTATAGCTAGTTCATTTGACTTTATTTAATTAGATAAATCTTTGGCTATTCATTTTCACATTTCTTGTTCATTTTATTCGAATCTACTTTTTTAAATTTTTTTAAGAGCATTCTTCTGTTTTTTATTTGTCGTTCTACTTTGATACTTGCACAAGCAGTTTTTTTATTTATAAAACAAGTAAATTTATTCTAACCTTTAAGATTAGAATAAAGTAAAGAAATATTTTTAAAAAATGTCTAATTTTATCTTGTTTGGATAGATTTATATTTATTTTCAATTCATTGTTCTTCAAATTTCTTATTAAATATCATTATGTTATATTTAAATATATGACAAAGTTTTATCTATTCTTATATGATTTTAAGGGGTTAAGCTTAATAGACTTATAAAATTAACCATAATTGGAAGTTTTTGTGTGTAAGGTATTTTTTGTTTTTTTATGCTTATTACGAACATCCGGACAATTAAAAACTTAACTCATTATCTAAAAATAAGATTTTATTATCTTGGCCATAATACGTTGTGTTCGATCTAAATATGACTGTATTAAATTTCGTGAAATTGTTTTTAAAAGTCTTTAATATATTGTGTGAAACATTAATCATATATGGAATATATGCGTAACTCTGGATTTCTATATAACCTCATATTAGATACTTTCTCGAAAATTGAGCGAACTGCTAGGTATTATGTATGCATTGCTGCTTTAGCACAAAAAAATACAAATATAATATGAAAGAAAGATATACAAGTGAAAAGGGTATTTGAATTTCATTTATACTACTTTTACGAAAATTGAGGAGTTGTGTAATATTATTGCTATTGTCAATATTGATGTGATATTCTCCCGATCTATACAGACATTGATTTTTTATTCATATAACTATAATCCATATAAATTGATTCAATTTTTAGTTAGCCTCAATATATCCATATAAAAAAAATTATTTGTTTTTTTACTATGAGTCTTATTATACTGACTATAAATATTTTTATTATAAGTATATTGATTGCTTTTAATCATGTTAGGTCTTTTTTTTAGAAATATATAGTATACAGTAAGATATAAAAAATTAGATTAAAATAAGATCATAATACCATAAAATCTCTTGATTGAAAACTTGATTTCTATTATACTACTTATATATTAAAACCAAATTCAAATAAAATTTTTTACATAAATATATACAAATTTTAATTTTCTTAACCTATTCTTTTGTTCAAACAAAATTCTACAAATAATTCTTAAAATAGTTTAATTTTGTTTAGTTTCGGTGTTAAACTTGTTTATGAAGTCGTACATACAATACAAAAAATATTTGAATTATTGAATATTTTATTTGATATTTTAATTTTATTTTAAAAATAGGTAAATCTTAAATATATTTGTTTATTTCAAACTAAATTAAATACTCGTTTTTTACATATGCCTAATATATATATTTCTTGTTTATATGCAACGCTACGAATTAATTTTCAAACTTTTCAGAAATTCATTTGAATAAAGTAATATACTAGAATCGTTGATACATTGATTTCAAAATGTATTTATAAACGAATATTATATTATAATATAAAAAAATAAAGTATGTTTGGGAAAGTAGACGTCTATTCTAATTTACTAAATAAAATTTTTGATTGAGTTTGTTGGTTCCAATATAATATTTTCAAATTATGATTTGTACACTTAAAATGTAAAAAGAACACAATTAGACATTCAAAACTTTAATAGGTATGATTAATCTTGGATTTTTTAAGTTTTGGTATCCTCTAAGTGTGACTTAGCACTATCTTATTATTAAACTTCTATTACCTAATCAACTGTATAAAGATTTAACCTAGTTTAGAACAAAATAACTGTTGCACAATACTAAATATATTTTTTAAAAAAATAGCAGCAAATTTATACATTTTACACTACCTAAGCTGATTAGTATTATGAAAAGAGTATATAAGATTATTTAATCTTTAGCTCCTATGGGATTCAAGAAATGTATAAAAACTCATGAGATTTTATGCGATCGGATTTAACGGAAAAATTAAATTCGAGCACTTAGTTGAATTTATAAATAATTTTACAAATAACAGACACACCTGTTTCATAAACTCCGAGACCAAAAGTTATCTTTAAATACAGATTTAGCTATTCGCAAATCTTCGAGTAAATTACGATATTAAAATTATATTCATAGACAATTTTGTTTTGTTTAAACTTATACCCAATAAAAAACCAATAATTATAGTTTAGCATTAATCATAATACTTTTTTAGTTAAACTATCGCTTTCATTTTTTTTTCTATAACTGCACACCAATAGTTATGATATATAAATGACTCTGATCTTATGAAAAATTCCGGTCTTTTGAATAAATGGGTAATTTCTACGATTTATTTATTCCGCAGTGAAATTTGAATTATCTATTTTAAGATATAGCAAACCTTATTGAATATATTAATGAATTAAAACTATACTAACATGTATTATAAAGATCGATTGAATTTCTTTGGTTGAAATGGAAGACTTTTGTTTTGCTAAACAAAATATTTTTCGTGAGAATATTTCAAAAATAATTCAAGAATCAAGAGATATATCAAGGCGTTTAATCCAAGGAATTAGGAATGTTAAATTTAATAAAAGAAATCTTCGGATATAAAACCTATAAATATAGATTAACTAATTGCAACGGACTGAAGTATAAAATTAGATACGAACGAATAACAAACAGAATAATTAAACAAATCAGGGAGTGTAAAGATTAATTTAAAAATTAAATTTTTTTATATGAATCAGATATTTCAAAGATAATATAAGGCAAATTTTAAAATATTTTACTAACATTTCCTAAAACATAAAGATTCTTTTACTTCCTCTTCATTCAAACCCAGTCAATATTTCCGCCTTTTCTGAAATCAATTCCAAGAGGTTCCAAAGAAATTTTCTTCAATTAAAATCTTCTAGCCTTCAAAATATATTCAATTGCATTTTTAATTTCAATTCGTTAAAAATATTCGAATTACGTATTTCGATTTTACCTTCAAAATAAATATTTCATCGGAATGCGATTACTTGACACACAAAACTTCCTTGTTTTACATCTCAACAACGACACATGCTTTGGTTCTACCACCCCCAAAAAATTCCAAATTGGTTCGGTTTTAGCCGAGATTGCAAATCTGATCTTGCTAACTGTTTATAACATGTCAAAATTCTTCAAAATTTCCGAATACTTTTCATAAAACCCTAGCTTTGATTATAAGCCAATAAACACAGCTATGTGTATTTAACTACTTACTCGCCCCTAGCCATGCATTTTTCGTCTTCTCCGAGTAAGTGGTACGAGAAATTTTGTCCAAATCAAAAAAAGAACTCTTTTGATTAAATTCAATATTATATAAAACTGCTTTGAGGTGTAATATAATCAAAGATCAAAGTAAATGTTCCAATCATTTGTTACATACAACTTTACGATGTTTTACTAGATATCCAGTAACATCACAATATAATCTAATTATTTTATATCTTGACTATAACTACGAATAATTCGTAAAAACAACTTCATTTTGATGGACAATCCATTAAGAAGCAGAGAACATAATAAACACCTTGCATACTCACTGATATAGCCATTAACCCGTTTTCCTCCTTTTTGTTCGTATTTCTTGAGTTACCTCTTCATTCCAATTTTTTCAATAAAAAAATATTTTGATATTAGAAATATAAGGATAGAAATTTTTAAAATATATACTCAAATTAAGTTGTTTCGAAAACATTCTTTTATTTGCTTTAAACCTAAAAGAAAACATAAAGAATTAAAACATATTTAGGGGCATGTGAATATCTCTAATTTTTGTTTCCCTGTTTCTAAAATTGAAAAGCGTACCTTTTATAATTTCATTTTAGTAGATTTGGTTCAAATATATGATTATTAAAACATTTTAAAAAATTTTTATTCTAAATTTTATACATATATTTTTCCTCAATGATTTTTCTGTTAAAACGTTTTATTCGTCAATATTATATGGTTACATTATTAAATACTTCGATTTATTTCTAATTCATCGAAAAACCAGTAGCTAAATTTATATAAACTTTTATATGTACTTTTATTATGCTGAAATCATAAATATTCAAATGTTTTTATTTGGAGCGTAAATAATGAATTTAAATTATATTTTTGGCGGTGTGAGGATAGTCACAAAAAAAACATTCTTCTTAGCAATGAGTAGGTTAAACTGGTGTGAAGACAATATTTTGGATTTTTGGTGTGATTAAAACCACACTACTTCTACGTTTGTTACATGGGTGTTCGTATGAAAAGGAGAAGTTCATAAAATCACGAAAATTTTATATTAATATATTTTTGCTTTTTTCTTGTGCTCGATTGTAGACTGCAACGTAACTTTTAGATAATACCCATGTAAATTTAAAAATCTAGTCTTAAACACTACTTTAGAAGACTCTGCGAATTGGAGATGGAATGATAAAACTTTGTAAAACTAGAAAAGTGATTGCGTGGGTTATTTATGTTAGTATAGCATAGCATCACCTATGGTTTTTTCGTGTAATTCGCCGAAATATATCTTAGCTAGCAGTTAATTTATTCGGCATGTGTAGATTAAGTTAAAATGCTACATGGTATGCAAATGTACAATTCTAGTTGAGTTATACATACAATCACACCTCCGCAACAGATATTGACAAACTCCAAGCAACTAAATTGCTTATTAAATGGGTTCTTAAGCTATTATATATGAAATGCTTTGGGATTTAGATATTCTAAAGGTAACGATGGAGTGTTAGGTCCAGTCACTGATGTCAAACATAGAACTAAGCAATTTTATAAAAAAGTACAACACTTACTCCTTTATTAAAAATATTGTATAGTTTAAATTCATTTAATGGTTTTGGTTTATGCAGCTATTATATATTTTTCATTAACGCTGATATTCAGTTACTTTAAACTTATGTAATATTATTTTTCATTTTACGGTTTATATCATTTAAATTATTATTCTATTTATTTTCAAAATTTAAGTTATTTCACTAAAAAATATGTATTCTAATAAAGAAAGTTCTAATTGTACTATTTATTTATCGAGCATTATTTCGCAAATAAAATAAATCCTATCGAACTACACTGTCGTTCTTAATTTGAATATCTCATAGATTCTTTTAGCTTATAGATCTAATTTTATGTCTATTAGCATTCTATTTTTTTATCTAATCTAACTTTTTATGTTTAAAATATATACTTTTCTTACATATTATTTGTATTAATTTTGTTTTTATACTATTTTTTTATAACCCAATTTTAAAGGCGTGTAAAATGTGATATAAATCTTTAAGCTAAATATTGCTTATGTGTTTGCTTTGATTAATTCACAATAATTTTTTTGAACGTTAAAATTTTGATTTTAAATTCTTTAATATTCTGTAGAATACTATGGAGATTTGCTAAATGCATATTTTTTGGGTAGAATACTTTAGTAGGGTTTTTTACTCCTTATTTAATTACCTTTTCTATAATTTGTATTAAGTCATGTATATTTTTGTAAATATAATTTTATTGTATATTAGTCTTTGAATTGTAATGTGTCTTACATAGTTAAAAAATGTACTTGTTTTTATTATATATTTGTTTCTAACTATTTTCATGTGCTTTTAATTAAATTCAAATATTTTCGTTCAATCGTTCTATTGAAATTCTAGTCCTAGTTTATCCTTTACTTGTTTTGAGTAAATTTATGTTATATAAAATTTATAAAGTCGTTACTTTAATGTAAATTGGTATATAGTTCGTTATTTATGTTTAAATAAATACTTTTGTTTATAGATGTTAAAATATAATATTTTTCTTGCATAAAAAGAGATTATATGTTAGATTACAGTTACCGATATTTCTTTCGTACATTTTTTTAGTTTATTATTCATTTTGGCTGTGTTTTCTTAATTTAAAAATTTACTTATATCAAATTTTTTTTGCTAAAACTCATTTTAGTTATAGCTGTATATACATTTTTTAGTTTTTTGGTTGTTTTTTTTTCGAAATGACTTTTTTTAATTCTGTTACATTTATTTTACTTCATTCTTTTCTTATTCATTTACAAATTCAAGTCGTTACTTAATCAATCACTTGTTTGGGTCATGTAAAATAATTCAGGTCATTTCAATGAGTAATTTATGTTTCAAAGTAATATTTATGGCTAAATAATGTATAAAATTTCTGTTATTTGTTCATTTTATATTCATTTAACTTCAAATTCATTATTTCATATCAATATATTATATTCGTAAATATAAGTAAGTATTTTCTCTTCTGATATTATATTAAGTTGTTAACCCTAATAAACTTATAAAATTTACCATAATTGGAAGTTTTTGTGTGTAAGGTATTGGTTGGTTTTTTATGGTTGTTTGGAACATTCGTACTATTAAAACGCTCACATACTATTTAAAAACAAGGTTTTATAATCTTGCTCATAGTAAGTTGTGTTCAGCCTAAATATGGCTGGATTAAATTTGGTTAACTCGTTTCGAAAAGCCCGCAGTATATTGTTGGAAACATTAATCATATAAGAGATTCATACGTAACTATAGATTTCAAAATAACCTTTACTATTTACCTTTCCTTAAATTAATCAAACAGTTATAGCGCATATTATATATGCCTTTTTACAATTTCTTAAACAGAATATAAAGCTAATTAAAAAAAAAAGATATAAATACGAAAAGTATTCAAATATCATGTATAATACTTTCGAGTAATTAATGAGAAATGTAATACTATTGCTATTTTTGGAATATATATGTTATTCTTTGGATTTTTAATGGCTTTGATTTACTAATATATAATACAATTTATAGTATAATGAACTCTGATATTTGATTCCTTTAAATATATCTATATAAATAAATATTTCATTTTAAAATATGTAGTGAGATTTACATAACTTAAATCATTATAATTATACATATATTAATTCGATTTAAATATGTTAAGTATATTTTTGAATTATATATTATTTTAAATTAAATTAGACTTTTAAATAATATATATAGTACAGTAAACTGTCATGGAGGGATCAAAAAACTTCTTATCATGCTACTTCTATATTAAAACCAAATTCTAATAAATCTTTGCATCCAATTTATGTAAAATTAAGTACTCTTAAGTTATTTGCCTAATTGAAAGACAATTGTTACAATAATTATTAAAATAGTTCGTTTGATATATTTTCTTTAGTTTTTAGATTGTAACTATTTTTATTAAGTATACGTATTAAAACAAGAAATAAAGCCAAAATATAATAATGTAAATAATATTTTGATATGATTATAAGAAAGTTAAACTTTAATTAAATTTAGTTCGGCTCAAACCTAATTAATATAACTAATTTTTAGTATACTTTCTCGTAATTCTATATAATCCACAATTAAATTTTCAAAAATTAATGAGCTATCTATACTAGTCCGAAATAAGCGAGGATTATATCATTTTAATATCTAAATATATTTATAAGTGAATATAAATTTAGAAAGATAAGTATAAATAATAGATATTGATTTGAAAGATAGGAATAAATGGTCTTATAATTTAAAGAAGGAAATATTTATAATACTACAAATAAAATTTCGATGATCTTGTTTGTCGATTTATAGCTAATTATTTCGAATTACGGTTTGTCTGCTTAAAATGTAATAATAGAGACAATTAGGTATACATAATCACTAAAACTATAAATGAGCTTCAGTTCTAAATGTTGTGGCATCTTTTACAAGTAAATTAGTACTTTTTCATTTTGAAACTTCTGATTCTTCCTTATATGAATAAAGATTAAACCAATTTAGAGGAATAGAACTTATGCCACAACCAGCTGATATATTTTTACTAGAATATTTGCATCTGTAATATATTATCTCAAACTATCCAAGCTGATTCGAATTATGGAATGGCATATCTAAGGTTATTTACACATTTTACCTTTGTTTAAAGGGTATTCTCAAAGAACTCATCTGATCTTGTTTGAAGTCAAAATTAACTAAATAATTTAATGAATTCACTCATAATATATTGGTAGATAAATTCCCAATAGCATTAACTGGAATTTTCATAACGCGAAGGCAAATAACGCAATTATGAGGCGCATTTGCCTATTTCAAAAAATTCGAGGTAAAGTTGTATATTATAAAGAAAAAGATAATTTATTTAATAAAATTCTGGGTTAAAATATTTTAACATTTTTATATGTTTTCTTCTACCTCTTTAACCACTATTGTTTCTTCTTCCAAATCCGACTCTTCATTTATGTTATTGGTCGGTTCCTCCAGAGTGGTTCCTCCTTGTGAAATAAGGGGTGTATTATTTTTTGGTTTTAAAATTTTAACACCATCTTCCTCTCTTTTCGCTTCTTTTAAAGGGGGTATTGGTTCCTCATGCATCTCTGATCTCATAATAACACCCATTGACGCTCTCTCCCAGCTCTCTTCGGCATTTAGTCCTGACTCAAGTCCTCTTCGTCGATCAAAGGAAATTGTTTCGACTGTTTTCTTAAGTACTATATACTGAATGTATGCCTCTACATTCATGGGTATTTCTAGTCTTTTAAGATGAGATTTATGGTATTTTGTCACAATACCGTCCCAGGTCATCACATAAGGGATTATCTCAACACTACACCTATAAATAAGACCCAACTCATTGGCTAGCAGGTCATACTTCCTAAGTTTTTCAGTTTCAACTATTTGAAGTGAATCTTGGGAAGTGATTCCTACTTCAATGAGTGTTATCTTATTCTTCTTCTTATCTAAAATAAATATGTCCGGTCTGTTATTCCGAATTTTAACATCAGTTTTAATTCTGGTGTCCACTCTTATCTCTGCATACTCATTATCAAGAATTTCTTGAACTGAGTGGCTCCTTATTCGTTTTGAAGACTTAAACTTATATCTATTTAGAAGAAGAAGGTGTAGGCATCTAACCACTTCATTATGCCGTCTAGTGTAATCATGGCCTAGCATTTTTTCACATCTAGTTGCTAGATGATCCACAGTCTTACCAGACTTCCCGCAATGTTGACACACACCATCTGCTCCCCAGAATACATTTCTATCCTGGATATAGCAGAACACAGCTTCATTTCGTGGCCTAATATTTCCTCTCTTTAGCCACCTTGAAGAGTCACTAACACTCACAAGCTCATTTTTTCTTGCATTATATAACTTTGAATGGAGTTTTCGTTTTTCTATTTCGTTATATAGTTTTGCAAGTTGAGCTTCTTCTAAACTTTTCTTAGTGACTTCTTCTACCAACCTGTACTTTACTTTTAAGAAGCCTTTTATTAGTGCAAGATGGGTTTTATTATTATTCTCCACCTTGAGGATTGCTGCTCGTCTAGTTGATATTTCTTTACTTTTTTCCAGACAATCCAAGAGTTGCAGAAGCATATGTTCGCTTCTCAACTCAACACTATGTAGGCCTCTTCCAAGTTCTGTTCTAGGAAGATACAACCGCTCTTTACATCCTGGGCGGAGATGTATCTTATTTTTAACCAACACCGCACGCACTGCATCATCTAACTTAGAGAAGTCAGCCGGTTCAAGTCGAAGTACTCCTATGTGGTAGTTGATTAACGATATCGCATGTTGATTGATTGCAGAAAATAAATTTTTTGCGTTTAATCTAGTGTGACAAAGTCTTTCAACTCTTGATATAAGTTTGCTCTGTACTTCTTCAAATGAGCTACGTGTTGGGATTCCTCTGCTATCTTCTATTATTCCTAAATATTTGTAAACACTAACACCTTCTAGAAGAGTAGCAGTATCTTCACAACACATATCATTTGTGGCTGACTTCTCTTTGTTAATCTCTAAGCCAATCACCTCTAAAAATTCCTTTGCCTCGCCTGTCATAGCACTCAATGTGGAGCTGTCTTTTGCAAGGAGCTTAAGATCATCAATAAACAAGAGATGATTAGTAGAATGGGATTCTGCATCTGTTTGTACTGTCACTTTTGTGTATTTTTCATTAAGCTTTCGGCTTAATGGATCCATACACAACACAAATAACAAAGGTGACAGACTATCTCCTTGTAGAATCCCTCTATCAATCTTCTTGCTCATGATTTTTTCAGGCCCTACTGATATATCAATTTTCCATTTTGATATAATTACCTTAATAAATTTCAGGATCCAATCAGGTAAATTAAGGTTTTCAATGCATTGAGTTAAATAAGCATGATCTATTGAATCATAAGCTTTTTTAACATCAATCCATGTTGCCTTAAGATTATTTCCATACTCTTTATTTAAGGCAATATTCAGTAGAGCCTGCTTTTTCGCTCCCTGCACACCTCTTACCGCCCCTAGTTGGTTCTCTGCAAGCAACCCTCGCCTTTCCACTTCAAGTTGAACGACTTTCGTTACACACTTTGTCGTTAACTTATAGAGGTTGGACATACAAGTGATTGGCCTGTAGTCAGAGCCTCTTCGTGGAATTCCTTTCGGTATCAAATACGTAAGCCCGCAGTAAAACCAATCAGCTTGAGGTGTTCCTTCTAAACATATAACTTTCACAATATCATAAAGATATTTGTGAAGAGTTGTAAGTTTCTTAATGAAAAAATTGTAAATACCATCAATTCCAGCAGCTTTCCAATTAGGGAGCCAATTAATGATATTCACAAATTCATCAAGTGAAGGAAACGTGGTCGGATGATTATCTGATACAAATGGAATCAAATAATCATCGTACGTGACTGTGTCATCATTTTTGTTCCACATTGTAGACCAAAAACTCACAATTTCATCACGGCTAACCACATGCTCGGATTCCACACGCTCGGATAACCCACGATAAAATCGACCTCGGAAAAGCTCAAACATACGATTCTCTTTTCGGAATTGCTTCCTACTTTCATGCATCGTAATTTTTTTCTCGTAAACATTCAAAGACTCATTCTTCTTAACTAAAGCCTCGGAAAGATCAGTTACGCTGCTCAAGTTTAAATTAAACTCTCGCATGATTTTCTTAAGGCTCTTCGTTTCCGAAGTGGAGAGCTTTTCCTGCTTACGAGCTTTCTCGAGGAGATCTTTGGAAAGTACTAACTTAGAAATTTTACTTTCTATGTGTTCCTTCCAAGCGGATCTAGGCTTCTCTTTACGTGTTGCCTCGTCATAGCATACCTGCGCAGCTTGCATGATATACGCGGCTTCCGTAATTGACTCAGGTACATGAGCTCCTGCATATTCACCGACTACTCGATTTATGAGATCCAGAACTTTACTATCAACCAATTCATTTGGATGTTTTCTAGTTCGGACCACCACTTTTCCAATTTCGTTCTCAGAGATTTCTTTGATTTTACTCAAGAATTTATCTCTCAGGTTTATGTACTCCGTGGTGTCGGTCAAGGTGCATGTATCAGCGAGACAAGTGGCGATTCTACGTCGCTCTCCATTCTCTTCTGATTTTACATCCTTTCCCATCTCACTTTGTGCCAATTTTTTTAACACTTCGAGAGTTTCAGTGCAGCCGAATTTCTCATTATAGTACCTGTGAAGCTCTGTCCAGCCATTTCTTGGCATTCTTTCAAACCTTGTCTGTACTGCAAAAAAAACAATTCGAGGCCATTCCTTCGGGTCGGCTGTTACGGAATCGAATATCGTCCGCAATGCCATTAGCCTGTTACCTTCCGGAATAGCTAGAGTACAGGGGCTTGTCATGTCGTACGATGGCTCGCACGCAGAGACTTCAACAGAAGAGGGAACTGGTGCATTAGGCGAAGGTAAGGTGTCAAGCCCACTATTTTGCATTTTACTGCATGTTTGGCTTTGTGGTGGAGGTGTTATTGTTGTGTAGGAGGAGGAAGGTAGGGGAATCGCCGGTGGGTGTAGCTTACATTTTTGTATCTCACTATCACTCTTTTTCACCTCATCAGCGTCGTTTGCAGCCTTTATTTTGGTATTATTCGATATTTCGCTGCTAACATTTTTCTTTCTACCCATGAGAAAAAGATAAAATAATATAATTGAATTTATAAGTTATAATTTTAAAAATTAATAGATTTTATTTACTTTACATCAAAAAACATTACTTTTGTATATTTGCTCGACTATTTCTTTTAAACTTTAAGAAAATTTATTTGTTCCTCATGATATATGAGTGAATTGTTCTCTATGATTGAATTGTTTTCTTCTTGATAAAATGTGTTCTTCTTATTACAAAATCCTAAATCAATGTTTTGAGCTATTAACGCTTAAATAAGCCGTTTGGACTCAATACAAAGTTTGTATTATATATTATCTTATATCATTTTTTGGTTTGTGTTAGAAGATTAAACATATTTTATATTTTCGAAAAATTTAAAGGTAATGCTGTTTTGAAGAAATATTTTTAAATGTATATTTTTTAGTACTTTTTGCGTTAAAAAAATTCCAAACTCATAGGTCTATATGCTTCTTTTTGTTTGAATACTATTTTATTTATATTGATTTTAAAGAAAACAGAGAATAAATAATGTGCCTTTTCTCATACTGACAATATTACAATAAAGAATAAAAAATTAGAATTTTAGTGAATGTATATTCGCTCATCCAAAGCTTTCCTGGTTTTAGTACTTTTGATAAAAATAAAACTTTAGTTAAATGATATGCATCTTAACAAATAAATATTTTAATTTTTTTTAAATTATTATTACTAATTTAGAAGATTCCATGTAGCAATTATTTTAAATATATCTATATACGTATTAAACAATAAATTTTTTTTAGATAATACATTGTTTGAAATTAATTCATTTTACAGCTATTTTTATAATTTCTTTCTTTTTTATTTAAATTTATGCAAGTTATAAATTCAGATATGAAATAGAATATGAAGAAAATTATATATGTAGGAATATACTAATAAAAATATCTTAGTATGATTTAAAAGAAGCCAAGAACATAATTTAAATAAGTATTGTTATACATTAAAATGGTTTAGAAGGGTAAACAGTGGATGGTATAATTAACAATTGTGACTTGAGTTAACTCATATTGTAATTAGATAGATTTCTTTGGAAGAATATCTATCAAGATACTGAACGAATTAAATGAAATTTGATTCTATGTGACATTGATTGTAAAAAAATTTAAAAGTATAAATAGGCAAGGGTTTTTCATTTTGTAGCATCTTCTACGGATTACCTTCAAGAATATGTTTGAAATATCGGATGCTCTATAGGAAAAGCTCTTCATCCTTTAAACTACAAGAGCTATGACTGTACTGAAGTGGAAGCCAAATATACCAAATGTCACCGTTCACAGATATCCATTCTCTGTAATATTTGCAGCTAAATTTGCTGCATCTGTATATCCTAATTGCTGGATTATAGAAAGACTTATGCAAATTTATTTACGTAATTCTATACTTGCTTCAATATAGATGTCCTGAACAACAATCGATTTTGTTAAAAAATCAAAGAATTCGAAATGCATGGTTTTAATCACTTTAATATGCTAAGATACACTTACGAACAACATCAATTGTATTTAAAAGAACTTTAAGGCAATGAGCCAAATACTAGGACAACACTACCTATTTAGTTAGAAAAGTCGTTTGGAAATATTTACCCACTACAATGAAATTATATCAAAATACTGTTCAAAAAAATCTTTAATCATTTTACGAACAACCGTAATTTATTGTTTACAATATCTACAATTTTGATTGTATGATTTTAAGTGCTTAATTCAATCACAATCTAAAACAATAGGTCTTTTATAATATTTTGCATATGTGTGATTCTTATATATTTACATTTCTATATAAATAAATGTGTTTGTTTCATCTTTCTAAAGGTATTACATACTTTGTTGCTAGCTATGTTACAGAACTTATATAAAGACATTGAAAAGTTAATCGAAACGTATATTTCTTTAATGTTTTTCTAAACTAACTTTCTCAAGTATTTCACTGCTACAGATTAGGTAAATATTATTTTCTTTACTATATTTCTCAAGTATTTCGCTCACCCAGGTCAGTAGAAGCAAAAATTTTAAATTGGAATGGTATTAAGTGCTTTATGCACTTTCTAATAAATTAACTCTTAATTTTGCTTTTCTGAGCTAGTTATTGTGATTTGCATGAAATATTTCAATTCTTTTCAAATTAAATTAAAATGGCTTTTTTTTGGCTCGAGCATAGAAAATTTTAGTTTCTCTTTTAGTAAGAATATACAATAAGTAGAAATAGAACGAATATATGCCTAAATCTCTATTGAAATCGCTTTTTTAAAGTTTTTTATGATTTTCGTACTTTTATCCAAGTAAGTAAAATATCCAGACATTGTTTTTACATTAAAAACCCTTATGAATAAAATAGCGACATTTCTTTTGAATATAAAAATAAAAGAGCTTCGAAATGCAAAGCTTTAATCATTTTTAATTAAAAAAAATTTTAACAATAAACAAACAAGTATTGAGTTTATTCATCTAAAATTTTAAAACGGTAAACTCCTAATATTAAATAATTTTCTACGCGTAATAATTTGAATTTAGCAGAATTCTTAATTTTTTCCTGATAAAACTACTCTTGGACTTTGGCACCAATAATATTTACGTTTTAAAAAAGAATTTTCCAAATGAAAATTAAAAAAAATTAAAAAGCAGCTGAATATTAATAAAAGAAAGAATTTAATTGTAATTAGACCAAAATAGTTCCCCTAACCAAAATCTTTAAACTTTTGCTCTGCTCTACAATATTTTAGGAGCATAAGCAGAATCAAATATTTCTAAAAACCAATCACGCTTTAAAAAATAGCAAAAATTTTTTTCACTCAACTAATTAATTTCATACATTCCAAAAAAGTTTTCCCTACCCTAATTTTTAGTCCCCCAATCCAAACATTTTTCTCCAACATTATTATTATTTCCCTACCTCGATTCTTTTTACCCTTGCGCCTGTTCTACATAACAGAATATTTTTTCCCCTAAATTTCTTTATATTTTAAATATATTCTCGAAAAGCTCCATCATTTCCACGACCAAATCATTTTATCTTTAAATATATTTTTTCGTCAAGTAATTTATTTCCGCCCTAATTTTCTTTTTGCCATAAACTTGCTCTTCCTCTCAGACAATTATTTTTTTCTCAAGTTTTTTTAATTATTCTGTTCAAATATCTTTCTTTTTTGAAATTTTGTATCTTTAAAACAAATATTCAATTAATTATCCGACTCCATTGATCTCAACTAGATATTTTCTTTCTGCCGGTTCTTTTTCTTAAAAACGGATTCTTTTCTACAGATTTTAACTTTCCTTGGTCTTTTTTACATTTTAAAAACCAATACTTTATTTCTTTAGCAAACCTTTTCACTTTAACTAAACACCATTCCCCAACCTGTTTTTATAACTAATTCTCCTTTCCCATACGTAATTTTCTTCCTTTATAACCCTTTTTTCGCTATCTTAAATCTTTTTCCGAATCAGAATCTTTTCCCTAACTACTGTCTTTTTTCCCAAAATATTTTTTTTACTTGCTGGCCCCGATCTACTCATCAAAAACAGATTTATTCTCCTGACTTAATTCCTAATCTTTTTTCGTCGAACAGATCTTTCTTCGCTAACTACAATCTTTTTTCCTTGGCTAATTTTCTTTCTTTTTCTCTAATTTTTTTATTCTTGTTGAATAAAATTTGGGGTAAAAAAATAGAAATTAATTGAGAAAAATAATTCTCTTATGTAAAAGTTGATTTTATTTTTTCCTACCCTATCGTAAGAAACCATGTTTGTTTTTCCTTATAAAATTGGTTTTGTCAATAATTCACGAGTAATAATGTGATTGTAATGTTTGCCACCAATCCTTTTCTACTTAAAATTTTTATAAATAAAAATTATTTTGCTTTTAAATTTATTTTGCTTGAAAATTTACTTTTTCTTAGATTCTATAACTATGAAAAGACACAAATTTAGATTTAAAAAGGATTTGTGGAATACTATTATTTATCTAATAATATATTTAGATTTCTTTTTGTAATAATATAACTCTGGTGAAGTTAGATAATTCTAAACTCCAAAAATTTGAAAAATTAAGGTAAATTCAATTATAGTAGATATAATAATCAAAAACAGTTTCGTAAGAATTTCTTCTAAAGTTGTTACAGCAAATAAATTTGTATAAAAATAAGAATAAAATAAAAAAAAATGTTTTACTAAAAAAAATTTAATGTGTAAATTCGAATCGGTTGTCACGGAGAAAATAAAACTTGCCTTTCCATGTAATCCTAAAACCTAAAACAAAAAAATTAATGAAAACTCTAACTTATATAGTTATGTAGATGTTTTTAGTATGTTTCGTAATCTTTCTTTTAATGTAAATTATGTATTCAAATTCTGTATTTAAGAGTAATGTTTATAAAACACTTGGTCTGAAATAATTTATTTGCGTTGAATGGGACAGATTGCAGTAGTGGTATGGTATATAGAGATACATTTTTAAGGTTAAAGTGGAAGAAAGGAACCTAGGGGGAAGTAAAATGTAGATTAGGGTAAAAAACGTGTAGTAAAAAGGTTGATCGGAGAATAAATCTGAATCAAAACAGCTATTAATTTTGTTTCGCTTTCAGTTTACAGTTTTTTTTAATTTGATTTCATTCGTATTATCTCTTAGAGTGATCACCCCAACCCTGAAGGGTTTTGGATGAATTACACATTTGAGTTTAAAAATATCTCTATTCTATCTGTGGATGTTTAAATATTTAAATCAAAGTTACTTAGAAATTGTCTTTTTTTGAAAATTTGATCCTATAAAAGTTCCTAATGTTTACATTTTTTTATTTTGTGTATATTTTACATTTTAAAGAAATGTTTTTTCTTTGTTATACATTTTAAAAAAAAACGTTTTAAAAAACATTATATTGTTTTTTCGAATCTCTGAAATTTTTTATGCTTTAGTATTTTACAACTTTTATTATTAGTTACTATTTTTTCAAGCCAGTTCTATTTTTTTCTGTATGTTTTGTATAGATTTAAGCGTATTATTTATATTTTCAAACCTATGTATAAATTATTATGTTTTCTACATTTTTTCATTTAATTTTGGAATTGTGTACTATTTTTATGGATTCATTTTATATTTATTTAGGTATCAAGTTTTTTAAAAATCTATAATTTAGCAATTTTTTCACATCCCATATAATTTTTAAAAAGTTTAGCTTTTTTTTCTTCAAAAAATAATTTTTTTTTAAAATTTTACAACTTTTTTGAATAATTATGAATGCTATTTATTTTTAGTAATTTTTCAAAAAATTCTTTATTTATTTTTAAATCGTTAAAAATACGCATATGCTTTAATGGTATTTATTCTTATAGCATTTTAAATGACCAACCTTAATAAACTTATAACATTTACCATAATTGGAAGTTTTTGCAGGTAAGGTATTAGGTTCTTTTTTTTGTTTATTTATTACATTGGAACTATTAAAAACTATAATCACCATCCTTTAAATATAATTTCTTATCTTGGTCATAATACGTCGTATTCGATCTAAATATAGCCTTATTAAAATTTCCGAAATTGTTATTAAAAGCCTTCAATATATTGATTGAGACATTTATCATATAGGGTATTCAGAAGTAACTTTTGATTTCTCAATAACCTCATATTAGTACTTTCCGAAAATTGAGCAAAATGCCACCTATTATATATGGATTGCTTCTTTGGCTTTAAAAGAATATAAAGCTAAGGAAGAGAAAGTACTTGATCTGAAAAAGTATTTAAAATATCTTGTATGCTATTTTGAAGCGAAAAGAAGAGAAATGTAAAAATATTGCTTTTAATCTAATATATTAAATATTGCCTATATTTATATAGACATGCATTTATTATTCATATACATATATCTATATTAGCTGTGTTAATATTTAAATCACCTTAATATATCCATATAAAAAAATGGTTTTTATTTTAATATTTGCCCTATTTGACTGACTTAAATTGTTTTTATTATAAGTATATTGATTCTTATCAATAATGCTAAGTTTTTTTTAAAAAATTATATATTATATGGTAGTGATTTACAGAATTGAAGTTTAATAAAATTTATACTAAATAAAATATCTTGAGTCATAAATGTGTTTATATAGTAATAGAATAATAAAACCAAATTTAAATAGATGTTTTAACGCTAAGTATATCAATTTTAATTTTCTTAACCCATTTCTGTTTTTTAAAAAAAATTATACAACTTATTCCTAAAATAGTTTAATTTTGTATGCTTTTAAATGTTACAATGGTTATGAAGTCGTACATAAAAGATAATATTTGAATTATAGAATATTTTACGAGATATTTTATTTTATTTTAGCGATAGGTAAACCTTAAATAAATTTGGTTTATTTTAAACTAAATTAAATACTCGTTTTTTATATATGACTAATATATATTTTTCTTATTTGTATGTAAAGCTAGAAATTCATTTCAAACTTTTCAGAAATTCATTTAAATGAATGAAATAATAAAATCAAGGATACATTGATAACAAAATGTATTTATAGATGAGTCTTATATTATAATTAATTAAGTTTGTTTGTGAAAATAGGCGTCTATTCTATTTCACTAAATAAAATTTCTATTTATTAAGTTCGTGGATTTATATTATACCATTAGTTATGGGTTATATACTTTAAATATAAAAAAAAGAAGATGGTTTAAAATGTAAAAAAATAATATGATTATGCTTGGATTTTTTATATTCGGTATTCTCTACACGTAACTTAGCACTATCTTGTTCTTAAACCTCTATTAGCCGATCCACTCTATAAAGATTTAACTTAATGTAGAACGAAAGACACTAGTTCCACAATCAACTACTGTATATTTTCCGAAAAATTCGCAGCAAATTAATACATTTTAAACTACCCAGGCTTGTTTTTATCATGGAAATAGTATGTAAGGCTATTTGCCTGTGTAAATTATTTAGGATTCAAATGGGGTGTCTAAGAACTCATTCGATCTTGTTCAAAATCGGATTTACGAACAAAGTAAATTCGTTTACTTAAAATTTATTTAAAAATAACTCTACCAATATCAGAAACGCCTTTTATATACTAAATGGTTAAGAATTACATTCAAGGACGGATTTGCATAATCGCAAAGTTTCAGAGTGAATAACTATACCATAAACAATTTGTAAAATATTATTTTGTGTTATAATTAAAACCTTTTAAAAAACCAACAACCACACTTAAGCTGTATCATAATACTTGTTTCATTTAAATCATCTATTCGTCTTTTTATCTACAACTACAATCGTGATCTTTATGATATATAATGTGATTTAGGCTCTTTAAAGTGTTGTATTCTTGTTGGAAGATGTTTATGCTTAAGCTATATATATTCTAATATGAATATGTATTATCTATCTTTAGATATACCTTAGCGGAAAGTCATTAAATATATTAATGAATTACTTTGTCCCCACTTGTTTTATAAGGATCGATTTTATTCTTTGCATAATAAAAGACTATTGTTGTAAATAAATAAAATATCTCAAATGTAATTTAAGACACCATGAGATATAGTAACTCTCTTAAATTGTATTATATTTAGAAAGTAAATTTTATAAAATAAAACCTGATTATTAAACTAAGAAATATAGATTAACTAATTGCAAAAGATTTAAATGTTTATAATTTGATTTGAAGGAATAACAAAGAAATGTATTTAATAAACCGGGAGGTATAGAAATTGATTTAAATAAATTATAATGTTTTTTTTACATAAATATAGACATATAATAGATAATATAAACCAATTTTACAACATTTTATTTTTTTATACCTTAAAATCATTAAATTCCTACAAATTCGTATTTCTTAGAAAACAAACGAACATTTCTATCTGTTCTCAAGTTATTACAAGGAATTCATCCAAAGTAATTTTATAGATATAAACAATTCTGATATTCTAAATATATCAAATAGCTATTTTTAATTTCACTTTAAGATAAATATTTGAATTTAATATTTAGATTTCATCACTTAAAATACATATCTGATTCAATCAAAACCACTTAGGTCTTTTTCCTTCTCATAGGCCAATAAAAAAATATTTTTTCGGAATTAGATTAGGTAACACATAAAATTACCAGAATTTGCATCTTAACAACGTTCCACGCTTTCTAGTTCTACAAGGAAAAGAATTTCTAAATTGTGCTCAGTTGTAACTAAGATTGCAAATGTAGAAGTCTACTGTTAGATACAATCCAAAATGGCTCAATGTCTTCCAAAAACTCTCCATAAAACCTCAGCATCGAATATAACCTACTTAACAATGCTTTAGGTATTAAACCTCCCCTATGCTTCTTTCTTCTTCTCCAAGGGTAATAGGAAAAACTTTGTTCATATTAAATAAAAAGAACTTTTTGGATAAAATTTTCTTATAAAAAAATGCTTTAGGTAATAATATAATACGGAAATAAACTCAATATTTATATCATTTGCTTCATAAAACTTTCACGGTGTTGTGGCCGGATATCCAACAGCATCACAATATAATTTAACAATCATATATCTGAACTGTAACTGAAAACTATTTTTAAGATAATTAATTTCTGGGGAATACATTGAGATGCAAATAAAAATAATAAACATCATACATCCTCACCTTTATAGCTATTACACACTTTTTCATCTTTCCTGTTTACATTTCTTGAGTTACTTCTTCATTCCAATTTCATCAATGAAAAATAATCTTTTGATATCAGAAACATAAGGATAGAAATTTTTAAAATATGTAAAGAAATTAAATTGTTTTAACCACAATCTTTTATTTGATTTAACACCAAAAGAAAAAATTAATAATTAAAACATGTGAACATCTCTAATATTTGTTTTTCCTGTTTCCAAAATTAGTAAAAGTTCAGTTAAAATTTCATTTCATTAGATTTTGTTTCAAAATATGATTTTTAAAACATTTCTGCAATTTTTTATTCTAAATTTTAAAAATATGTTTTTAAATAGTGATTTTACAGTTAAAACGATTTATTCGTCAATATCATATGGTTACATTATTCAAATATCTCGATTTATTTCTAATTCATTCGAAAAACGTCTTACTAAATTTATAAAAACATTTAACCCTACTTTTACTATGCTAAAATCATAAATATTTAATTTTTTCTATTTTGAGCGTAAACAATAAATTTAAATTGTATTTGTAATTTTTGGTGAAGGGAGGATTGCCACAAAAAAAATTTCTGGTGGGCATTGAGTATGTGAAACTGGTATGAAGATCATTGTTTGGATTTAGGATGGGAATTAAAGCACACTATATTTTCTGTTTTCCCGTAAAGGTTTGTATGAGGAAGTCTACGCAATAGTAAGACTTTTCTAAAAATTTATTTGTAGTTTTTTGTGTGGCAGAATGGAACCTCAGACGAACTTGTAAGCCATTGTCATAAAGAAGAAGCATTGAGCCTTGGCCTTGCTTACTCGTGTTATAAGATTGGCGCCTGTGATATTAAAATAAAAATTATTTAAAGCCATAAAAGCTAACTAGCAGGTTGTATCTGTTGGTATGACACCGCACTGTCTAGATAGATTAGATGTAAGTCTCTAAGATATAACTTAGCCAGACGTGAATTAGATTCGGTAGGCGCTGCGTTAGTGGAAACGCCGCATAGTCTTGGGAGAACTAAAGATGGGCTTGGCTCGTGAGTACACATAATGAAATCGACATTAACGCACACCGAGAAACCGCCTCGTCTATTAATTAGGTCTTCACATTTTTTAGATGAAGGGCTTGGGAACGTGGGTATCGTAAAAATACTGAAGGTGTGTCGGGTAGCATTTATTTATTTATGTTAAACCTGAACTACGTTGAAGTCACAAATACAAATTTAAAACTTACCATTCTTAGTAAAAAAAAAATGTAATGTTTTGAATAAGATTATTGTTTTAGTCATCTCCCTCTAAAAGTAAATATGCCTTGGTATTAAAACTATATCATTTTTAGAATAATTAAGAAGATGTAAAATTATATTTGTTATCAATAGCACTTCTAAACATTTCAAAAGATGTTGATATATGTATTCATTATAAGTATAACATGCCCTATATATGCGAATGTTAATAAATGAAAAAAATATAGATGTTCCTTCGGTTTTCAGAATAATCTATCTATCGTTTTCTTAAAGAGAAATTTCAATGTGCTTTCTTTATTTAGGTTTCATAAGGCTAAAACTATATGTCTTAAATAGTAATATAATCAACAAAAATTTATTTTTCAATTAAAAAATTGTAATTTAATAGAAGGATAGTATTGTGCCTCTTTTCGTTTTAAATATTTCTGTATGTTTTTGAGCACATAGTTAAAATTTGAAGAGAGTAAATTTAAGAAATTCATCGCAAATTGCATTTTTATTCTTCGTATATTTCTAAGTACGATATATATTGATCGTGTTCTCATATCGTTTATACATTATTTCACGAAAAATTAATAAAATACCTTAAAAATAGATAGATGATGTATAAACCGTATTCAGTTATCTAAAATTATATTTACTGCTGTAGCTTACGGTGTGTCAAAAAAAAATTTATAATCTATGTGAATTGTTTGAAGCCAGTCAGAAATTTATATTATCAGGAAACTAAGAAATTCTTCTCTTTATTTTGCAACAAACAAATTTAATTTAAACTTTTACACAAAAGAGAGTCGGAAAGTAAAGTTTTTGATAAATTATATCTATTTAAGCATTTAAAATAATCAATCGTTAATCATTTTTACACATTTAACTATTTAAAACATATTTTTTTTAAATGAATAAGGAGTTCAAAGATCAGGTTTCCCATGCGATCTCATATTACACACATTTATATAAATCTTAAGTTATTATCTTGGCATTTATATTCTAATAATATATGCAATTTCGAACAGAGATGTTTATCCAATTGGTTGGAATGTCGAAAATACATCTAGTAAGACGTATGTTTTTGTGTTTTTCGTAAAAGATAATAAAGAGTATCTATATTTGATGTCTATTCGGTAAGTAAACGCTTCTATAAGATCATAAATATATGATTTTTTTTCTCTAAATCTAAAAACCAGGTATGACACAAATACGGACAATAATGCATCTAAACATATAATTGAAGCGAAAAAACATAATAAAGAATAAAAATATGAATTGATAATAGAATATTTTCTCAAATAAAGATAAAGTACTAAAAAATCAATATATATTTTATACCTTACTTGATTAACATTATTTCAGTATGATTTAGAAATCCATTGTTTTGTGAGTGTGATCCCAAAGTTTGATTCTACATTTTATATGAATCTTCTAAAAAATTTCTAAAGATTGCCAATCTATTTCCGATTCACTCTAATTTAATACCTCTTTTTTGAGGCTTATTAAGATTTAATAATTTAGAAAAAACATAAATTTATTTTCTTTATTCATCTATCTTTAGAAAAATTATGTTTCAGATTAAATCTAAAAATTAAATTGATAAAGTCACAGAAAGTAAAAGAAGTAATACCCGCTAACTTAGTCAAAAATTTTATACAAAAATAAAAAATTTAAAACCCTATTTGCATCATGAACTAGTTCTAAGTTAATTTCCTTAAGAGAATTAATTGTAAAAAATTTTTAACGATAATAGTAAGTTAAATAAAAAATTGCTATTTATGCTGAGCACAAACGCTACTTGATAAAGATTCTTTTTCTGTTTTATTTACTTATACTTTTTTCGCTAGTTTTCAAATAGTACTACTTTTTTCTTAGTATATAATGATAATCTAGAAACAACGCATATAATAAAAATTCAGTTTAAAAATCTAATTTAGTTCTAAAATAAAATATTCATAAACAGATATAAAGGATTCCTATTAGAGGACTTCGAATATATAAAAATTAGTTAAATCAAATAAAAATACTGGTCAATAACCCTCTATTATAAGATATATTATTTCGGGTTTTCACTTAATTTTATACTCAATTCTTATAAAAAACGCTAAATATATTCCTTGTAAATCTGTCTTTTTTTAGTAACTTCATCGTTATACATCATACTATTATATAGTCGATTAAAGTATTGAGTAGAATTTTTATTGCTTTTATCTTTTTTTAAAAAATCCCATCTGAACTATAATAGATTGTTATAAAAAGATAGGTATATATATACTTGTAAGATTTTATTAAGCCATAATAACTATTCAGAATATTTAGTTAAGATACGAACGTTCTACCTATCTTATTTCACCATATTGCGCCGTGCTTTATCGAGTAAAGTTCGGAATATAATATGTCTTCCTTTATTATGAACCTCTCGTTGTTCTTTTTTTATTAGAAAACTCAATTGTAAACCTTTAAAAATATCCTGAATAAGAACAACTTGGCGCCTATGCTAATAATTTATTTTGAGAACAAGTTACAGCGAATATAATAACCAAATATATTTTAATGATCAATATTTGGTTGCTATAACATTTTTCTCTAGCATCATTACAAATAATCTTATCTCTATCATCTTTCTTATCAGAACCTTTATAATTTCCATATATATAATAAAATCCCTCTCTTAATCATTTATCAACCATGCACTAGTTTCTATTATACATATAATTAAATATACTTACCTATAATCTATATAAAAATAATACCTCTCTTTATTTCTTAACCTTTATCCTCTATTCATTTTATATTTAACGTTTTTTGATTGTCTAAACCTGAAATTGTCTCTGAGCAATACATTATCTTTATTTCTTTATCAATATAAAAAGAGTTACTATTTAGAATTCATAAATATTAAAATAAAAAGTTTTTTATCTTCTCCAATATTACTTTGTCCTATAATTTATTTCTGATTGGTATTTTTATTTCTTTTGTTCATTGATTATCCTTCTTGTTACAATAAAAATTTATTTTAAACGGTTGCTAAGCTAACAAGCACGAAGTTTACCAAAGCCCTATATATGGTGAAAAGACTCGGAATATAAATAAGATGTTAAAGTATTGAAAAAATAAAAAAAAAACTATAAAGGCAGCAAAATCAGTGCAAATATTTAAGATAATAATTCTAACATATATTAAATTATATTTTTAATACATTAAATAAACTTTCTTATATTCATTATTTCTTATTACTTTGTTAGATGGTAATAACATTTTTAGAAATCGGTTATTTCATTTTACATTTTAAATATATTTGAATTTTACGTTATATCTGTACACTGTTTTCTTATTTCTATTTCATGCCTTTGTTTAGTTCGTTTTTTTTATTTCTTTTTCATTTTTTGACTATATTTCCAAAATTATTTTTAAGTTCTTTATTTTTTGCAGTTATATTTCATATCACCATAATAATCAAATTCAACATTTTTCAAACGTTCTTGTTTACTTAATGTTAAATCATGGAATTGATTGTCAGTTATATCTATTTAATATGACTTAAATATGATTTGCGTAAAATTTCATACTTTACTAGAAAATCTACAAATAAGGCAGGTTATCTTATAAATATTTAATTAAGTTCAGAGAATATACACTGTGAAAGTAAGTTGTTTCTAGTGTGAAGTATGTATGTCTTTTCTATATTCTTATTTTTTGATTGATTATATCTTTTAAAATTATCATTTAAAAATAAAATAAGTTTTAAAGAATATTACATTTTAATAATAGCAGAAAGGTAGCGAAAATGTCTCTTTATAGGAAAAATATTATGTCTATGAAGATTTACTAAGTTTTATAATCTTTTATGACCTTAATTGAAAAAAAAAAAAAAAAAAAACGAGTTAAAAGCACATATTTTTATGCTAAGAATACTGTATATTCATAAGTATTTTATATAGTTAAAAAATCTTTGTTTACAACAAAAATTATTCTATTTTAATGTGATATTTATTTTTTAGTTTTTAGTTCTGTTGACAATATCTTAAAGTGTATGGGAACGCTTCTAAAATTACTAAATATTGAGTTAAAAAATATGCCTACTAATTAGAGTGTAAATATAAATTGACTGTATTTATTGTAAATTTTTGTGTGTATTTTTTTTGATTTTTTAAGTATAGTCTCTGACTAGTTTTCGTATTAACATTTAAAAAATTGTAAAAAAAATAAATTCTAAAAATATATAAGAGCTAATGTATTGAAAAGTCTGCAAATACAAAGCTGAATTTATAATAACCTATTAAGTTACTTAGGCCTAAACTATATTATTTGTTCTTACTAAGATTTATTAATAATCTTTTTTCATTAGTTTCAAGTTTTTCTGTCTTTAATGCATGAAGCAACTTAAAAAATTGAAGCAATCAAGTTTTATAAATTAAAGATTAAATATATAAATTTACTAAAATTGCAACAAATTCTCGGATAAAAACATAATGAGTCTATATATTTTTAAATTAAGTCATGTTTTCTATTAAATTTTTTTATTATTTTTTATTCAAATTTATTTAATTCATTTTACTATAGTGGTATTTACAATTCCAAAACTATGAAAAATACTGCAACCGAAATATATTTTATTTTTTTAAAAAATTTCTGCAAACACTACTAATAGGTGTGCAATAATATTTTTTGTCTCCTTTAGTTTTATATTTGGAATTTTTTTCAATATTTTTTATTACCTAAATTTTTCAATTTTTTCATTACATTTTTCTATAGTAAATTAACGATTCAAAAATATTAAAAAAAAACGATTTTAAAAAATATTTGTTTAATTCGAAGGAAATTTTCTTAAAATATATCAAATGCTTGGTTTTTAATATTATTTTATAGTTTGTAATAAAATTTGATTCCTTTTTCTATTAAATTTTGTTAACTAATTTTTCCGATTTTGTTCGATATATTTTCTATATAATGTATGAAACAATCTAAAAACTTGTAAAACAGTGGTTAAAAAAATATTGGCTCAGTCCTTTAAAAATAATTTTAATATTACGAATGATATTTTATTGAGTCGATAGTTCTATTTGTATAAAATTTGATTATCTTATGTGTAATTTTCAAATGCCTAATTTTTTTAAATTTGTTCAATTCATTTTACTTACTATAGTAGTATTGACAATTCCAAATCTATGAAAACTAAGACAAGAAAATATTATGTTCTAATACTTAAAACCCACTAAATATATAAAAATTTATCTTGTAATAGCTAAATAAATGTATTCGAAATAAAATTTGATAATGTTTTCTTTCGAATATTGGAACTTTATTTTTTTCGATTGAGCTCGATATATTTTCTATATAGTATATGAAACGATCGAAAATTAGAACAAAAAAAAGTAAAGAAATTAAAAGAAATGGTGGTTTTAATCCTTAAAGATACTTTTAGCACTAGCAATTATATTTTAATGAGTTAATGGATTTGTTTTATTTAAAATTTGTCTATGTTTTAGTTTCTTTTTAAATTCCTACTTTTTTAGATTTTAGTTTATCTAGTTTCCATATAATCGTATGTAAGATTCTAAAGTATTACAAAAAAATTATACTGAAAAAATATTTTATTAAAATACTAAAAAAAGCAGGAAAAGTTTCAGATATTTACTATATAATTTTATGTTATGATTTACAATAAAATTGGCTTATTTTTTGTGTGAATTTATACTACCAATTTTTTTTCTTTTTTTTAAAATAGTTTCCGTATATAGTATAGACAATTTAAAAATAAACGGAAATTTAATTTTTACAAAAAATTTGTTTCTTTGCTTGAAAAACATTAAAATATATTAAATAGTTCATAAATACTATAATTTTATGATGTTTAATGTGAACTTTATTATTTTTATTTTTCTATCTTGCTAGACATCTTTTCTTGTAACTTTATAAAATAATTCCAAAATACGTAAAAAAATAAATCCAAAAAAATAGTTTTTAATTTTAAACTACTTACAAATACTAAATATGACTTTAAAATAAAACATTAACATTGTTCAGTATAAAATTCGCTTATGTTTCTTATAAATTTTTAATACATATTTTTTCAAATTTATTCAATATAGTTTACTATAGTAGTATGAAAGATCCTGAAATCTGTAAAAAAAAGTCAAAAAGAAATATGATTAAATGTTTAAAATTTATTTTATAGTACAAATGAGTTTATAAATTTAAATGGATTATCTAATATAAAATTTAGGCTAGTAAAACTTAATTTTTCTAAATCTATTTTTTTAAATTTTATTCAATACAGTTTACCATAGTAGTTTGAACGAATTGAAAATTGTACGAAAATGGATTAAAAATATATATGTTTTTAAAAGATTAAAAGCAATGAAAACATAACAAATCTTCATATTAGAATCTATTGAAATGTTTACAACGATCTTTCTTGATTCGCTTGTGGTTTTTCTAAATCTATTTTTTTTTAATTTTATTTGATTTGATCTATATATAGTCGTATAGACAATTATAAAATTTTGAGAAAATGGATTTAGAAATATATATGTTTTATTAAATAAGGAATGCTAAAAGCATATTGGATTTGTGGTAAATAATTTTATTTTATGCTTAGCAATTAAATCTGTTCATATTTTGTATTAATTTTATTTTATTTTTACTTTTTACAATATATTTTGCATATAATACATGAAACAATTCAAAAATGATGAAAAAATCAAACTCAAAAGATATATAATCTAATGTTTAAAAATTTCTGTAATACGTCAGATGAGTTTATAATAATATATCATATTCTTTTTATAATTGTATCTGTTTATATTTTGGCAAAGTATCATTACCACTTTTTTCTATTCTCTTCAATATATTTTCTATATATTGTATTAAGTAATCAAAAAACTTTAGCAAGATGATCTAAAAAAATATTCGAATTGTACTTAAAAAATTCTTAAGATACTAACAGAATGTTTCATAATAAAACCAATACGTTTCTTTATTTTACAATTGGGTGATGGTTTCGTCAATCTTATTACTTAATTTTTTCGATTTTGTTAGATATATTTTCTATTATATCAGTTTAGAGATTCAAAACAAAATGAAATTTATAAGAAATAAAATCAACTTATTAAAAATATTATAATATATTTGAATTGGTTTATAATGAATCTATAAGATTGTTTAATATTTAATTAAGTCATTTTTAAACTGAAACTCTGTTTCTTTATTTTTTTAGATTTGTTCAATCTGGATTCCTATAGTGCAATGAAAGATCCAAAAAAAATGAAAAAAATTAAATCCGAAAAAATACATTAAGTTTGATATTAAGGAATGATATAATAAAAATATCTAGTTTATATTTTTTTTAATTGATTTGCCTTTGAATTTAATTATTTTTATTGTAATTTAATACCTATTTTTTGTTTAAATTATTTTAATATATTTTGTATATACTGTATGAAACGATGAGACAAGTATGAAAAAATTCTTTTAAAATATATAAGATTTTATATAAAAAAAACTTCTTGAATACTATGAGTAATTTCACAATAGTTAATAATGTTTCAGAAATAAAAATTACTTATATTTCTTTTTAAATTTTTCCCAGATTTTGTTTGGTATAGCTTCATTATATATATCAGTAACAACCAATCTTTTTAAGTATCCATATAATTAACACCCATTCTTTTAGTAAAATATATCCGTATAATTAACACCCTTATTTTGTTTATTATTGTCTTATTACTAACACCCTTTTAAATTTTAAATATTTATTCTTATCAATAACACCCTGTTATTTATTGGTATAAATATCTATAATACTTAGACCCTTTTGTATAGAGTTAAACGTATTTATATGGTATGGCCTTTCTATATATATCCTTTGAAATATTATTTTCAATAACACTCTGCTATTTCAATAACCAATCACTTTATTACTAACACCCTGTTATTTATATTGAAGTATTTCTTGTTTACTAACATTTTGTTATTTATTCCTATATATTCTAAGATCCAGTAAAACACCCTTCTAGCGCAAATTATAAGTTTCCTTAATATCAACACCCTGTTATTTATTGTATAAATGCCTAGATTATTAACACCCTTTATATTCTATTTCAAATATAATTATTAACACCCTGTTATATATTCTATAAACGCCTTAATTATTAACACCCTTTCATATACTGTTTAATATATTAATTATTAACACCCTACTATTCTCTATTATGAACATCTCTATAAATAACACCTAATTTATTTATTTTTTACCAACACCCTTTTATTTTTCATTTTGTTATTTTATTTTCTTAAACCCCTATTATCCTTTCCTATAAATTTTATAATTATTAACACTCTCTTATATATCTGGAGATATTTCATAAATTAACACCCCGTTATCTATTTTCTGAAGCTTATTTACTAACACCCTGTTATATTTAAATAGGAATATTATATAAATTAACACCCCTTTATTTATGTATATAAATAGCTTTATATTAACACCCTAATTATATATCTATCTTTATAATAACACCCCTTTGTTTATCTATATAAAATGCTTTATTATTAACACCCTAATTTTATATCTATCTTTATAATAACACCCCTTTGTTTATGTATATAAATAGCTATACTACTAAGACTCTTTAAAGTATAACCTTAATATAAATAACACCCTTATAATTTCATCTTAATCACTAACACCGTAATAACACTTTATAACATTAACACCCCGTTATTGATACAGCCTATATTAACACTCTTTATCCACTACAATTTGTCTAACACCCTTTATCTACTACCATGTATATTAACACCCTTTTATACATCTGTCATAGAAATACTACCCTTTATCTAATATAAATAGTATTAAAACCCTGTTTGTTATGTTTTTCAATAATAAACTTTATTAGTTACTTCGTGATTAACACCCTTTTATACATATGTCTTAGAAATAACACCCTTTATTGGTTTAAATTGTAATTATCACCCTTTATTTATTACAATTGTGATTAACACCTTTTTATACATATGTCTTGAAAATAACACCCTTTATTAGTTACAATTGTGATTATCACCCTTTCTTTATTACAATTGTGATTAACACCCTTTTATACATATGTCTTGAAAATAACACCCTTTTTAGTTTCAATTGTGATTATCACCCTTTATTTTTTACTAATTGTGATTAACACCATTTTATACACCCATATTAATATTAAAACCCTTATAATTTCTTGCTTTACCACTAACACCTTGTTGTTTACACCCCCAATCCATACTACCCTTATAACTTACACCCTTTAATTGTTTTCCTAAATTTATTTCCTTTAAATCCCTTCTTGTCTTATTATCTCTAAAATCAATGATAAGCAGATACTTTTTTTATATAAATAGATTATAAAGTATGGTTGCTTAAAAACATTAAGTCTTCATTTGAAATACTTTGTTACACTTAATTTTAAATACAATTCATTTTTGATATTCAAAATATATATGGTAGCATTCTTCATATATATGCTTTATTGAATAGTAATTACTTATATCTTAATTTTAAAATAATAAATTCTAGCATATTATTTACAGATTTGCTAATATTTATTGATTTTAGGAAACCATTTTTCTAAAAATAATAAATAGTTTGTAAGAGAAGTGGAATTCTCAGTACTGCTGTTTTGTACATTATAATTATTTAAATAAATTCAATTACGTTAATTATATCTAATTCTTTATTTTATTTTTTCTATTACATTTTCATTTTATTTTAAATCACTTATATGTAATTTTAATTTTATTCGGTTTTTAAAGCTAAGAATTTATTATAAAAAATCATTTAAAGAGTTGTTAATCTCAATCAACAATATATAAAAAGAAAAGTGAATATTTTATAATTCAAGTTCTTAAATTTTTATTTTTTTATTTGTAAAACAGAAAAAAATAAAAATTTGAAAAAAAATAAATTAAAAGCTTTTTTATTGTAATATGACGTTATTCTTTATTTAATAAGTTGTAATAATTGTTTAAGTTCATATAAGTAAGTATTGTCTAAATATTGAGCTTTTTAACAAATTAAGAGATTATTCAGAATAGTGTATATCAAAAAATTATATAAATCATATCTCTAAATCAAATAAAGAGATTAAATCCAATACTAACGATCAATAATAATTTTTAAAATGAAATTTGTTAAAGGTGGAATGACATATAAAAAATTATTTCTTCAATTTTCTTTAGTATATATTAGTGATAAGGCTTTTATTAACAATGAAAAATTTAAATTCATTAAAAAGCAACTCATTGTTAATTTGAATAAATAAAATGTCGATTGAATAATTTAAAAAAAAAATAACGAATTTAAAAATATATTAGAAATAACAAGGTTGAGGCATAAATAAAACCAAATTGATTAATAAATTAATATATTTTAAAAAAACTTTTAAGTATTTTCACTCAGTTTTTTTCTTTAGTATGAAAATGCTGTTTAATTATCCTAAAATTATTTGAATTATTTGAATATTTTATGAGCAATTTTAATCTTCTAAATATAATTTCTAAATATTTTTTTTGACTTTTTATAAGAAAGAAAGGTAGTTTTATATATTTCAAAATACTTTTTTTTTACTTTTAGATGTTTTACATTCTATTTATATTTATATATTCATTACTAGGTTGAAATTCCTGTAAAAGGTTATAATAATACATTCTTCTTCATATAGATCGTTATATATTACCTTGTTTGGTTTAAAAATAGAATCAATTGTGATATTTATTCTTGACTTCAAATCAAAAAGAAAAACTAATTTAAATATAAAATTTTATGAAATAAAAGAAGTTTATTAGAATTTATCTTTTTCTCGGGTGATTTAATAATTTAAAATTTTTCTATAAGATTCGTGATAACTACTTCTATATTTGCGAGCTTTTTTAATATTGAATAGTAAATTCTTTAGTTAAGAAACTGATTTAATTTTTTAAAGCTTTATTATTCGTTAAATCTCTTTCCAATAATTTATCTAATATATATCTAAACTTTTTCATTTAAATGGATAAACTTATATTTGTTAACTATCAAAAAAATTCTTTACGATACTAAAATTTGTATAACATAATTTAAAGCATTATTTTAAATGTATTTGAAATGGAATATATGTCTTTCTTTATTTTGTTATAAGTGCAAAATTCCATAATATAAAAAATAAACTGAAACTATTTTTTTTAGTTGTAGACTAAAAAGCTATGCTTTTAGAAGTTATGAAAATTAGTAAACCCACCATAAAAAGTAATAGTAACTGTAAAAAATAATTTAATTAACAATATTTCTTGTATTTAATCTAGTTCGATATACAGAAATTTGTATTTCAAATCATTTTAGTTAAATTTTTTAAACTAGAATTGCATACAATTTATAATGTAAAAACTGCTTTTTATTATAAATTTATGTATCTCAGAACGATATACCGATCTAATATAGAAATAAATGTAAGATTTTCTGTTTTATGTAAATTAATTCATATAATAATATATTATTGGATAACTGAATGATTTATTGTATCACTGAAATCTTTTTGATAATTCTTGAATTTAAAGATATAATTTATCCGTTTATTTAAAATTTAGAATTATGAGGCAATAAATCTTTTTATTTTGCACAAAAAAATATTCTAATTGTATATGTTGAAAAATTATGTTCAACTTAATTTTTTTAGTAAAGAATAGATTGTTTCATAATATTCAATTAGTTGCTCAAATTTATTTACAGTAAATTAATTATCATTAAGGAAATGTTATTATCTTGATATATCAAATTTTTAATTTAGAATTTGTTTTTACCAAAGAAAATGTACATTCAGTTCTTATATTCTATGAAAAAAGCTTTTTTAAATGAATTCTTAGTATAATGAAATTCTTAAACCTGTTTTCAAGTATAATAAAGTTATTTCAAATTTATTTTCTTTACTATGATAAAATCTTGATTCTTACATAAATCTAGATCAATAAGTTAATCTACTATTTTTGTTTAGTAATTTCTTTTTTGGGTTATTTTTACTGATGTTACAAGGAATATTTTTTTTCAGAACCTTGATGCAATTTTTTGATATTTATATGTAAATGTTTGTTCTAATAAGCTTTAAACGTAAATTTATTCATTTAAACTATAATTTATGTTTTAGATGATTATAACTCTGAATTCTACTAAAAAAAAGTAATTTTTTTTTATGGCTAAATCCTCTGATAAAAATTTAAGGATAATTAAATCCTAATTTTGCTGACTAATAGTTATCTCAGAAAAATATAAAACTATGCTAATCGAGATAAAATTGTTTTTACACGAAATTTAAATTTATGGAAATTATTTTAAAATAACTCGGATTTTATTGTGTCTGAAAATACTATTTGTAAACTATAATAAAATAAATATTTTTTAGAATTAAAAACAATGCTGAATTAAGCTTATATATTAAAGACTGTGTTAATATTCGTTTTAAATACTGTTATATTGAGAAAAAGGTGAATCGCATTGGGTCCTTGAAATAGTAAGTCAGAAGCTAAAATATTTTTGGTTTTATGCTTAGATTTCCATTTAAAGTGGAATTCGAAAACTTACAATACGAAAAAAAATAAAATATTTCTTTTTAAATGGCAAAATAGGATTCCTGTATTTAAAATAAACATCATTGTTCTGATACTGTATCAGAAGACTAAAATATGTTTAAAATCTTTTTCAAAATAGTTTAATATTCTAAAATCAATATAAGAATAAGATCTATTATAGTTACATATTTTGGTTGCTTTTAATTTACTCTTATTATATTATTCGAAATAATTTTGATTTTATTGTCTCTACTAAAGTAAAATATTTAAATTAATTTATATAATTTTATTTACACTCTAAACTTTTTACAGTGTCGTTTTTATAAGATCTCAAGTATAATAGTTTAAAAAAATTAAATTTAGCATTCGAAAATTATTTAACGCAATAGTCCGAATTCGTTTTACATTTTAACCTGCTATTATTTGATCAGGTCGAAATGAAAAATATTATTAAAAATATGGCTGAGAACCATATTATAAATTTTCTTGATATGTTTTTAGCATATTTCATTTTAGATCAACATAGTAATTTATTATAATGTTAGAAATAATATATAAAATTGGCTTTTTATCATTTTTTTACTTTAGAAAATGTGTGCTACATTCTATGTTCTGGTTATATAGATTTTTGTATAATACATTGATATTGAGTGTTAATTCACTCCTGGTTTTTATGAAATCAATATTGAATATAGGTATTAAATTCACGAGTGAATTGGAGCTTCGTTATGTATATATAGGCGTTTTGAGCATTTTTTATTTTAAGGGTCTGCGAGGTAAATGCAACACTAAACCATTGTATTGGAAAGAATATTGAGTTTAACCATTGGGCTTATTTCTTTTACTTTTATTATTTATACTTTTTTTAATGTAAAAGACCTATAGATGTTTTTAATAGAGATAATATAAAATAAATGATATCCAAATTAATTATATACTTAGTGATTCGGAAAAATTAAACTAATCAATGGTAATAATATTTAACCTCCATAATTTGGAATACACAAACATGAAAGTATACTTCGATTGAAAATAAGCAGAGAAATAGAATTTAAAATACGGATTTAAGGAAACAGATAGTAATATGAAGAAAACAATAAAAGTTACATTAATTGGCATGGATTATATTTGAAATAAATAAATTAAGTCATTTCACGTTGTTTTATTTTTATATAATTATTTTTAGTTCCGTCTACATTTCATACTTTTTTTTTCTTTGTTTTAAATATTGACTTTTCCTATGTGTTTTTTTCTATTTGCGTTGTTTTATTTTGTTACATTTTAAATAGCTCTTTAATTCAGTACAAAGAGACTTTTATCCTTGGATAGATAGTTTTCTATTCATATATTTTATTGTTTCATATTATTTCTAATTAACTAGAATCGTTATAACTTAGATATTTTTGCAGTATATTTTCTAATCATTTATTCTTTTTCTATATTCTTTAAGAAATATTTTAAAGTTTATTAAGAAGAGTCAATAAAATAATCAAGTAATATTAGAAGTACATAAAAGCATTCTAAATGTTCTTTATGCTATCTTATTCCAAAGTTTAGAATTAAAATCATTCATATTTTATGTAAATTTTTTAACTAATTTTTTTTCTTTCATACAATAATTTTTTTATATAGTGTATTAAGAAATTTAAAATTTCGAAAATCGAATTCGAAAAAATATATGAATTATTATTTGAAAATATATAGAAAGGACATAAAAGATCTTGTATTAGTTTGTGGATTTTGTAAATATGAAAAAATATCGTTGTTTTGTTGATTTTTGTTACCTATTTTTTTCGATTTGTTTATGTATATTTGTATTGAAGGCTTTAAAACTAAGAAAAAGTTAAGCTTATAAGAAATAGAATTTAATACTTAAAAAATCACCAGAATAGTACATAAATGTTTATAATAATATAATTGGTGATGTCAATATTTTATTTAGCCATGTTTCCGGTATATTTTTTTTATTTTATGTTTTCGGTTTTTTTATATAGTTTAGTATATAGGTATAGACAATCCAAAATTATTTTATAATGATTTTAAAATATATAAGTTTTAGTAGATAAAAATCAATATAAATCTCTTGGACGGATAATATAATTTCTTTTTATAGGCTAGATTAAAATTTTAATATGTTTTGGATTTTTTTTTAACCTATTTGTTTTAAATTTTGTTTTATATATTAAATATAGTGTATGAAACGCTTTGGAAAAATGTAAAAAATAATTCAAACATAGTTAGATCCTAAGGTTGTAAATATATTATAATAGAATAGATATGTGTAAATAAATATTATATTTTTTTATATAGTATATCTTTATATTTTATGCAATTTTTTTTCTATTTAACTTTTTTAGATTTGGTCGATCATTTATGTATAGTCGAATGGAAGTTATAACATTATCAAAAAATCGAGCTATAAAAATATAAGATTACATATTTAGAAAGTACTGTAAATAGAGTGAATGGTTTTATAATAATTAAAAATAATGTTTACTATTTAATGTGCTCATTTTTACTATAAATTTTGTCATTAAATTTTTTCACTGTATTTTTTTGAAATCTTTTGTTCATAGTGTATGAAACGGATGAAAATCGGAAACAAATTGTCACAAAAATATACAATTTAAAAATTGAAAATCCCATATCTAAACGCTTTAAATTATCTAAATTGTGAAAATTAATTTCTTTAAAATAAATTTCATAATGTTTAGTGTTATTTTTACTACATAATTTTTTCGATTTTATTCAAAGCTAGTGTCCGCCTTGAGTCGAATTGACAATTCAAAAATTTTAAAAAAAATAAATTTAGAAAAATATATGTTTTTGAATAAGAATTGCATAAAGCACTTCGGATATTAAGTAAATAATTAAATTTTGTAGTTTTAAATAAAATTTTGATTATCTTCGATGTCATTTTTTCCTACCTAATTTTTTGAATTTTGTTTAATATATTTTATATATAGTATATGAAACACTTTAGAAATCTTGAAGAACTTGGACTCGAAAGATATAAGATCTAATGCTTTAAAATTGTTATAAATACATCAGATAGGTTTTTAACAATATTTCATGCCTTTTTTATAATTAAATATAGCTATGTTTTATCAAGTTTTTATTACCTAATTTTTTACGATTTTATTCGATATATTTGCTGTATACAGTTATGAAGCAATAAAAAAATTTTAAAAAATACATTCGATTAATTACTTAAGAATTTATTAAAATACTTCGAATCTGTTATTAATAATGAAATAAGATTGTTTATAATCAATTTATTCATGATTACACGGATTTTTATTACCTAATTTTTTTTAAAATTTTTCGTTTTTTTTCTATAGCAGTATTAAACACTCGGAAAATTAATAAAAAAATAAATGAAATATATAATATTAAATGGTTAATAATCACCCAAAATGGCTTAAAAGTTCTTAAAATAATTTAAAAAGATCGTTTAATATGAAATTATTTGTTTTTAATGTAAGTTTTTTTAACTAATTTTTAGTAATTTTTTTCAATATAATTTGTATATAGTCGTATTGACGATTCGAGATGATGAAAATATCAGTAAAAAAAAGAAAATCTCGAATGATTAAAATTCTCTGAAAATTATACAAAACTTCTTATAATAATCCAATATAATTAAATTTTACGAAAGATTTAGGAATGTTTCTGAGTAATTCCATTTTCCAAATTTTCATATTTTTTTTCTATAATATTTTCTATATACTGTAGGAAACGATTTTAAATTAGAAAAAAAAATTCAGAAAAAAACATTAGTTATAATCTCAAAGAACACATATAATAAATGTTCTTAGGATATCATTAATGTTATGTTTATGTTAAATTTTCTGAGATTCTAAGCAATTTTTTTTTACTGAATTTTTTAAAGTCATTTGTTATATTTATATATATTGTATTCAATTATTCGAAAGTTATCACAAATTCAAAATATAAAAACAATTATGTTTATTTAAATAAGAATTATTCGAAATACTACCAGGTAGATTCTTAACCTAGTATATTTATTTTTAAATTTGTATTTGATTTACCTATATTTTTTATATTTTTTAATTTTTTTAGATTAGTTTCAATATAGTTGTATAAACCATTGCAAGATTCTAAAAATAAACTAAAAAAATATATGATTTATTACCTAAAGAATGTAAAAACATTCCCTATAGATTTATAAAGTTCCGAATGAGATAATAAAAAATTTGGTCAATTTATTAATTTTTTTGATTTACTTAATCAGTTTTCGTACAGTCGTATATACGATTTAAAAAATATAAAAAATCTGTTCTTAAAAAATAAACGCTTCAATGCATAGGAATCTATAAAAATACATCAAGTGTGAGTTTAATAATTTTATTTTAATGTTTACTCTAAAATATAGCAGTTTTTCTTATAAATTTTTATTACCTATTTTTGCACTGTTGCTTAGTATATCTTTTATATGTGTAAGAAGAAATTTAAGAATTATGAAACAATCTAGTTGCACAAATAAATGATTAAATACTTGGTAATGCTCTCAATATTTTAAAAAATACGTCTATATACTTAGATTATACTTTATGATAAATTTAAGTCATTTTGTGTGTTTATTTCAAATTTCAATTTTTTTGAATTTTTTAGGCATATATACCTATACATATCTCGGTTTTTAAAAGTTGAAAAAACATCAACGAAATATATATATTCAATGCACAAATTTTAATTAATCTATAGAGGAGTCTTACAGTACTCTAGAAGGTTGCTTCTGTGTAAACTCCGAAATTCTGAAAGTAAATTTCTAAATTAATTTTTTCGAATTTGTCAAACTACATAGTATATTGTGAATGAAGAAATTTAAAAAAAAGGTGAAAATCTTCTTGAAAAAAATTTAAGAATTATATTACGAAAATATCGCAACTATCAAATTCTATATAGTGTAACAGAATATTTTTCTTTAATTTAAATTTATAGTATATCTTTCTATTACATTCGAATGAATTGGTTTTTTCGATTTGGTTTATGTATAGTCGTTAGAATGATATGAAAAATGGATAAAAATATAATTAAAAAAATAGATGTTTCGTAAAAAATTTTATTTATAGTTAAGAATAAATTTAGTCTTTTTTCTTAACTTTTTTTATTGCTTGATTTTTTCTATTTTGTTTAATAGAGTTACATGTATCAGAATTGAAGATTTTCAAATTTTTAAAATACTGTGTAAGAAAGAAATACTATTTAATGCTCAGAAATTGATACAAATTCTACTAATATGCTTATAAAATATGACTGTTTATTTTGTATAAAATTTGGTTATGCAATCTTCATTACAATTTTTTTTTTGATTTTTTTCGTGATATATTTGTATATAGTATATGAAACAAATCGAGAATTATCGATGACAAAATAAAATTTTTAAATAGTCAAAAAACAGCAAAAATACAAGAAATTATCTAATAAGGAAACAATATTGAGGTTGTTAATAAACTTTTCCCGTTTTTAAGAACATTTTTTCACAATATTTTTTTTCATTTCGATCAACCTATCTCGTATATAGTGTGTAGGCTATTCCAAAATTTTTGAAAATATTTTACAAGATATATGTTTTAATACCGAAAATTACTTTGAATATAATGAATAATTGTTTAATAATTAGATATTGTATGCATAATAAAATTTCTAGGTGGTTTTTGTAAATTTCTGTACTCCAAAATTATCGAATTTATTCGATATAGTTACTTATAGTCGAATTGAAGATTCTAAAATATGAAAAAAAATATAAAAACAAATAAGATTATATACATGAAAAATCCGGAAAAGGGACCAGAAATCTTTATAATTATCAAATGTGGTTTCTTTTAATTAAATCAGCCATTTTTGCTAAAAATTTTAAATACTTTTTTATTTTTTAAATTTTATTTAGATTGGTTTCCTTTTTAAGTTTTTTTAACTGGAATATTTTATGTTTATGTAATTATTTTTCTGCTTTTACTACATTTAAAATTTCTTGTTGTATATACTTGTTTTACTTAAATTAATTTTGCTTAACCTTAATCTACTTTTTAAATGTGGTTACATTTTTTTAGATCATTCTTTTGTTATTCATTTTCTAAGTTGAATGGTCCGTTATGTAAGCGTTTTTCTACAAATAAACTATTATAGCTCTTATAATGGTGAAGTTTTTGAATAAAGTACTATTTTTTCCTTAAAAAAGTATTATGTTATTATATTTTTATGGAATTTTTGTAAATTTAATGTCAATTTTATATTCATTTAGCTAAAAATTCGTTTAATCACATCACTATGTTACATTAGAATATATAGTTAAGTAATTTCTCTTTTTATATGATTTTAAGGGGTTAACCTTAATAAGCTTATAAAATTTACCATAATTGGAAGTTTTTAAGTGTGAGGTATTGGATGTTTATTTATTGTTTTTTGGAATATTTGGACTATTAAAACCTTTACTCAATATCTAAAAATAAGATTTTTTATTCTTGGTCATAATACGCTGTGTTTAACTTTAATATGGCTGTATTAAATTTTATGAAATCGATTGAAAAAGCTCTCAGTATATTGTTAGAAACGTTAATTATATATGGGATTTATAGATAACTTTCGATTTCTATATAACCTCATATTATTTACCTTTTATAAAATTGATAGAAATGCCATGTATCTATTATAAATGTATTGTTTATGTTACTTAAAAAAATATAAATCTATTTGAAAGAAAGATGTATATGTGAAAGATATTTTAATATCATGTATAAAACTTTTAATCGAATTAATGAGAAAATTAATACTATTTCTTTTGTGAAATGGATTAAATTTTTGTAGATTTATAAAGAGATTAATTTATTATGTGTAATACAATTTATAGGCAGTAGATCTTAATATTTCATTCATCTCAATATATCATAAATAAATATTTTGTTTTATAATATATAGCCAGAGTGAACCAACTTAAATTGTTATATTCTTAAATGTATTAAATGTTTTTATAATTTGTAAACTCTTTTTATTAGAATTATATACTATCTTACTGCAAAGTGCTAAAGAATTAACTTTAAATAAATAGGATAGTATACTAAAATGTCTTGAACTAATTACTTTATTTTATTTATATTACTTTTATATTAAAACTACATTTTAATGAATGATTTTACACTAATTATTCGTACATTTGCATGCTCTTGAATTATCTACCTAGTTTAAAGGCGATTTCTACAACTATGTTTTAAATGGTTCGGATATCTGCTATTTGGGTTTTTTTTGATCTTTAACATTCACTGTAACAATACGGATTCACACAAAAAAATAATTCAACTAAAAAATAATTTAGACAATATTTTAATTTGTATAAAGATTGAAGGAATAATCAATACATAGTTCCGTATAAACTTAATTTTATACCACATATTTTAATATATATATTTTTTAAAGAGCTTTACAGCGATGAAAAAATCTTCAAAAACGAAGTAATAACTTTACACTGTGACTTACGAGATTTATACAATTTTGATATCTGAATATATTCATGGGATGATATGTAATGAGAAGATTAAAAAACATATTATTTCTATGAAATCGGTCGTTTGTTGTAATTCAACAAATAAAATTTCTATGATTGTGTTTGTTGGTTTAGAGATTATACTATCAAAATTACGATTTGTCTACTTAAAATATAAAAAAAAGATAATTGAATATTAAAAGTAAGAACAAAGTAAAATTTAGGAAGTTTCTAATTTGTGGCATCTTCTAAAAGTGACTTAGGACTATCTTCTTATAAAACTTCTGACACGTCTTCATATATATAAACATTAAACCCAGTGTAGAAGCAAAAGAAACTTGTACCACAATCAACTACTATTTTTACCAATACATTTGCAATGAATTATTATTCTTACACAATCTAAACTGATTTGGATTATAGAACGGGAATATGTAAGGTTATTTACATGTATTCCTATTATGATTCAAAAGTAGTGCCAAAAAACTCATCCGGTCTTGGTTAAAGTAGGATTTAACTAAACAGCGGGTTCATTGCAATTATAATATATTGGTAGATAGTCATATCAATAACATTAAATAAAATTACACAAAATCTAAGGCAAAGAGCTTAATTTTGGGACGCAGTTGCCTATTTGAAAAACCCGAGGCTAAGATATATATCATAAATAAAAAAGGATATAATAATGAGTTGTGGGTTCTAACCTAAACTCTTTAAAAAATAATAACTTTTATTTACTTTGTATCGCAACACGTTATCTCTTGTACATTATCTTATCTATTTCTTGTAAACTTGTAAAGAACCTATCTACTCTTTATGATATATGAATGAGCTATTGAGTCTATGATTGAGTTGTTTTCTTTTTAAATATATATGTATTTCCTATTTACATAGAAATAAATTGTTCGAAAATAATCTTTATAAAAGAATCTAGATTTCTTTTGTTATGTCTATTACAATCCAGGTAAAAAAAATTGAAATCCTTGTATGATTATAAAATTTTAAAAAAATTGCAAAAGTATTAATATTTTATTTCTTAAATCCCAAAAAATTTTTATTTATACTTTATTAACCTATAAAAACTATTTTGCAAACAAAAATTTAGTATTAACTTATCTATTTTTAAAAAACTCTGGGAGTTTTCTTTTTATTTATCAAACCAAAAATTTAATGTAAAATTTCGACTTGTGTTTTAGGAAAAGTGTTTCTTGTCTTTGAATTATACACCGCAAATTTCATATCAAACATATTATCGGCTTTAAAACATATATTTCATACAATAATAGTAAAACATTCTTTACTTTATTGCTTACTATTTAATTAGACAATTTGACCAAAAAATTTTAGTTTTTAAATATTTCTCATATCTACCAATTTTTAATTTATTACGTAGTTCTATAAATTATTTTAAATTTAGAAAAGTTATACAAGATAAAACGCAAAACAAAAATATGCAAATAAAAAGTGCCTAAACTATGACTTATCTAAGAACCTGAAATTTTAATTTGTTTTTTTCTAAGCTATTAATTGTTGCATGTAACAGTTTCGTTGTGTTTATTACTAACTTGTAGCTATAAATGTGAATTTTCATCATCAAATTTTATAGAAGAATTACACATCCTGATAAAATCGATTTTGTTGTAAATTAGACCATTTTGGTATTATTGGTAAAAGAATATTTCAGTTTCTAACTACATTTAAAGTTTTTTGCATGTTTTTCTAGCTTTATATATATAGTTTCATTCTATGCTTTTATATATAACTAAATTTAATTAAAGCTATTCTCTCCATGCGATATCCTTTATAGATTTACTCGTCTCATAATATATTGTTTAAAAATATTTTTAATTTATAATTTTCTAAAAATTCAATTTAGCATTGGATGTTGGCTTTTGCTATTATTTCTTTGTTTCTGCATTGAGCGAAATTAATTTTTAATTTCTAATTATAACTTTTTTATAAATAGAAAGTTTGCTTCTATCGCAAGCATAAGGATCAGCGTCAGTAGATACCCATACACAACCAATGTAATTTAATAGACTAGTTATTTTTTTGAGTAACGCAAAATCTGGATTTGTAACTGAATTAATTTTTTGTCCGCAAAAAGAATATTAGCAAATTAATTTATAAAGTAAAAATATAGAGGAAACATAAGCGCCTGTGCAAAATATTTACAAACCAGGCACAGGGATGCAATCAAATATACCCTTAAATTAACAAGCAATGAATTTTAAAGCAAAATCACAAACTACACAAAAATACAAAATATAAAATTTAATCAAATCTGAAAGGGTGAGTAAAATATAAGTAGGAAAAAAAAATAGAAAAAGTGAGATGTATATAGCTTATTTAAATAGATGTGGCGGAAAACAACACAAAAATATTTTTATACATTTATTATATTTCGAACTCAAAGCCTTCTTGATCAGATCTAAGGATTATCTAATACTCACTACGATTTATTGTGAAGCATACACAAAATTCTAATGATTCTGCAATGTATTCCTAGAAATATATATTCTATCATGCAAAGCCCTATTCTCAAACTAGTTTTGTTTTTTCCATAAATTTTTTTCTTTTCCAGTTTTTAAAAAAGTAAATATTTCATAATTCATACCATCTATTAGTTCCTTGTATAAAAATAGAAAAATTTATATCTTAATATGAACATTTTAAAAAGCTATTCTCAATATAACTTTATTCTAAAAACACTTCACACATTAAACAGGTAATATAAGCTGCTCATATTTCTAAATGAACCTGGAAACCGAAAATAGTAATTCTTTTTAGCAAGATAAAATTGACTCTAGACACTCGTAATAAATATACATCAACATATAGTAATCTTAACACATCTCTGAATAGAAAGAATCAATAACCTCTTCTGCGAAACCTACTAATATTCTCCATTTATATCTGCTCTGCTCTGTTTCTGTACAAAAGCCCTTAGCATCTTTTAATGTTATAATCTTATTTGTGAAATCTTCTTTGGAAAAAAATTTTGAAATATTTTCCTGCTTACCCAGCTAGTGTTATTGAAGAGTATCGTGATCTATGAAAAAAACCCTAAATTTATTTTTCTAATATCATATGTAGCATTGCATACAGAGGAAACACTCAACTTTACACTTACCAGATAAGAAAATACTCTGGTTGGATAAGAAACAGCAATAGTATAGTTTTTATTTCTATTGGTGTTTTCTTCTACTTTAGAATATTTCTTTTTTTCTGTTCACACTTCTTCTTTTACCAATTCAATTTATTTCTCTATGGAGGAGAATATTTTTATAATAATATTGGTAGGGATAAACTTTGTAAAATAAAAATAAAGAAAATTTTTGAAATATATTTAATGTATATAGAATGTAAATACGAAAGAAAATAAATATTTTAATTCATAAAAGAAAATTTATGTAAAATTTCAACACGTCATTACTTTTATTAGAATATCATTTTGCATACTCTGTCTTTCCATATATAATAAACAAAACTATTTTGTGAACTTTGATCTATTTAAACAAAAACTTAAAATTTCAACAATTGAAAGAGTAAAAACAATTTTTACGAATTATTAATGGAAATATAATCGAAAATATCGATATATTTAAAAAAATTGTGACAAATAATAACTTTACATGTTGAACAATCTTTTACTTATACGGGAACTGTACATAAACAACAAAACCTATATAATCCAGGTTTAAATACTTTTAATTCTTTTGGATATTTTTATTAAATAATAATTCAAAAATAAAAATTTTATTGTTAGGATCTGATCACATTTAAGGAATCATATATAATCGGTCTTTATGGTATCTTAAAGACACCTGAGATTTAAGATACCTTTTCTCTGGAATTTTGGTTTACTTCCTATTTTTTTTATGCTTAGATACGATTCTTTCTAAATGCGACTTTAAATATCAAAAAACCTTACAAAAAGCAATTTATATTTTCGATTTTTATTCTTAAAATAATTTCATATACAAAAGATCTTAGCATGGTTAAATGACAGAAATTTTTTATTTGCAATAATTGATTTGTCATTAGAAAAAATCAAGAAGTTTTAAAGAAAATGATTTTTTTTGAAAAAGAAATATACAAATTTTTAATAGAAGAAAAATTTGTTTTATTAATATATAGCTTTAAATTACTTATCTGTCTCTTTTGTGATTTCAGATAATATTTTTGAGCAGAAATTTTAATATAGAAGTGTATAAAAATGATCAGTCTGAATTATAAAAATATGAATTAAGCATATTTCTCATATTCATTTTACATTTATCTATAGATATCAAAAGGGATAAGTCTTTCAGTCAAAAACACAATTAGGTGTCCTTTAATAGTTCATAATGATTTCATTCTTCTCAAAACTTAGAAATATGGTTTTTTTCTTCGTTAAGTTCAGACTTAATTTAACAACTAAAGGTTTCCTAAAATTGGAACCGCAAAAAAGTTTGTTATTTTTTAAATAAATATTATGAGATTTTTACATAAGAAAAAAATAGTTTTCTCGTAAATTTAATAAATATATTTTAAATTCTAATTACGTTAGTACAGTAATTTATATCGAATAAAGCTTAATAAAAATAATTTTAATCTCAGAAATGAATATTATTTCTTTTGAGTTCTAAAATCAAAGGATGAGCTGAATGAAGGCTTTTCTTATTTTTATCAAATGTTATAAATGCTAAAAAATTATAATCGTTTTCTTGAGGTATATGCTATATAGGTCAAATCATATTGAAAATTGAAGAGTTAATTTTATAAAACAAAATTAAAATTATTGTCTGACTAAATTTTTCTTGTAACAATTTAAATTAAAAATAAAACTGGCAAATTCTATGAAATAAATTCTTGATAATTGATGGAAATTTTAGAAAATATAAGATCGTGTGTTTTGATGTACATATTGATTTCTTTAAATAGGAGTGGGGGTTATTCAAAGTCTGAAAATGAAATTTTCATTGTGTTTGAAGATTAAGACCAGACAGGTTATTTTTTCCAGAAGAAACATTTTTTTTACTACTTAATCCAGTTAATTTATTTTTTTAAAGAAATTCTGTCCTAATGTTCAGTCCGATTTGTGCATGCAAAAATATTTTTATATATCAAAAGGAAGCTTGAATTTTGGCAGTGATCAAATCTGAAATCCCTTTTTGTGTGTTATTACTTTGCCATACTGACATAATTTGCTTTGCAAAACCATGTGAGAATTCAAATTACATATAAATAAGCCAAATTTTAATTATTTTATCTCCCTTCTCTTATCTTTTCAATTTACTTTTTGAGTAGGTTTTTTACTTTATACTTACCTTTAAATCTGAGCCAATATTATGATTATTTTTTACCTTGAAATTTTTTATACCTCATTGTTTAAGTAGCTTAATTCCTGTTTTTAAATACTTTTATATTTCTGTTACTTTATGTTACATTTTTTTGTATGTGGTTTTTATTGCTTTTAAGGTAAGTTTAATCTATTTTGGTTTGAACCCTTTCTGGTGTTATTAACAGTTTTTACTCGATTTTAATATTATCTATTTAGTCGCTATAGAAACTTTGAACCATATAAAGTACATATGGGACACTTAAGCTTTGTTTATAAATGACTATAAATATTGTTTTAAACTTATTCGATTTTTTCGTTTCAAAAACCTCGATTTAAATATTTAGGTATATCAATATTTTTTTTAAAGGTAGAAAACAATTTATGTTTGTTAAATATTTCTTATATTCAAAACTATGGTTTTTTTCATTTTTGAGAGCATTCTTGATATTCTTCGCTTAAGTCTAATGGCTTGTAAAATACGATTATTTTCCTGAAATCGACAAAATAAAATATTTAAATAGACTTTAGATTCTACAATTTAATTTTTTTTAATAATATTACATCTAAAACTTATAAGTATTGAACAGTTAATGCAAAAAAAATATTTAAGTTATTTAATTGTTATTTTTCCTCGGTATAGGGTTACCCAATCTTCCTAATTTGAATCTACATTTAAAGCTTCTTTTTATTTTGGGTCAATGGCTCACTTTGACTTTCTGAAATTTTATATATCTTGTTATATAGACTTTACAATATTTAAGCAAAAGAAAATACACTTAGCCTAATTTTATACTTATATATTTTTTTTATGCGTTATTATATTCTAGAATAGCAATTGATTTTTCTTTCTTATGAGATTTTCTATATAAATATACTTTATTTAAAAAATGTTCTACATTTATATCTCAAACCGAAGGGTTTAAACTCTCTTTAAAAGTTAGTACTGCTTAAATTATCTCTTCAAATTCACTTGGAGTCATTGTGCAATATCTCACTTTTTGCAGTTTTTTTCTATTTCTTTCAAGCGTTCAATTGCTTTCTTAGAATTTTTTAGTATTTTAATTTAGGTGGTACTTTTCAATACTTCTTTATTTTTTATACAGTAAGCAGTTTTTTTTTGTTTTTTTATATCAATTTTAGATTTTATAGGACTGATGTAGTGTGTTTGCGAAGTTTAACTTATTAAGTTTTTAGAATGCTTAATACATTCAATGTCTTTTTAATTTGTACTTTTTAACATAAGATTTTATTATTTTTGAATTTTTTATTTTGTTTTTTAACTTTTTTAAAATTTTTTGGAAAGATTTGTACTAATTTACAAGAATTTTTTATTTCTAAAGTTTGTTATATCTTTTTACATATACTTACAATTTTTTTAAGTTTTTTATATGTTTTTACCTTTCCTTTTCTGTTTTTTAAGTTTTCTCTTAAATTTAGCTGTTTTTTCACGTTTTTTTACACCTTTTTAAATTTTTATTTTTTTATTTTTTTAATTTTTTTCAAATTTTTTATTTGTAAAATCTTTACAATTTAAGATTTGATTTTAATTTTAATTTTAACAACTTTTTTACTGATCGGCATATGTCTAAGTTTTTTTTTGAAAATATTAATAAGAAATTTTTGTTTTGAACTCTATAACAAATGTATAATTTTTAGTTTTCACAAAAATATGAAGATTTTTAAATAAATTATTAATTTTACGAATTATTTCGTAATTTAAATACTTGCCCTAGTAAAAGTATTAAACCCTAAATCTTGGTTAATTTATAATAAATTTTTTATGTTATGTATTATTTTAGTATATGTTATAATTATTTTATCTTTTTCCAGGCTAGAATTATATTTTAGCAAGGAAATTCTAAGAAAAACCTATAGACAAAATATTTTTGAAAACTAATTTTTTGTAACATTCTTAGATATTAGATTCTTTTTTCAGTAGTAAAAATTTTTAAATTATTTTTAAAATACAGTTTTTATAAATGTAGATTAGGATGATTAAATATTGTTTAATATATTTTAACTTATTCATAATTTGGAACAATACTTACTGTAACTCTTAATAAGTTTATTTTTCCTCTTAATATCTTGAATTGTAAATTCTTAACTCAGGAAATAGAAAAGTCAAAGCAAATATTTGTGCCTAAAGTTATCTCCCTTTAAACTTAAGATATCTTAATTGTATAATCCTAGCTGAGAGTAATGGTATTAAGTTTTAACTGATATAAATTTGTTTGTCGTTTTATATAAAATTACTTTATTTGTTTATTTTTACTTTTACTTTTAGATATCTATTAAAATAACTGAAAGCTTTCAGCTTAAGGAAATTATGTAAGGTATACTTCGTAAAGTAAGTAAAATTGACAAAAATCATTTTTTGACTTTAGTAAAATTTGAAAACTCATAATTTTATAAGTATGATTAATTTACCTAAAAATGGAATGGCTTTTTAAATCTTTAATATTTTATGAATTTTACTTAGATCTAGTTTTAACAACTTAATATATGTCTACAAATCCCGAAATTTCTTTTACCTCAAAATTATTGTTACAATTGGACTTTAGATTACACAAATAAGATGTTTTTGGTTCTATAAAAAATTTAATTTGGTTTTACATGTTTTGATTTAAAAAGTTTCAATTGCTTTAAATTTTTATTTTTTTTTGTAAGAAAATGTACGAAATTTTTTTGTACTATATTGTTTTGATGATCAACTATTAATATAGTACGATTTAAAAAAATATCAACAGAACTTTAGTTTCCTTAGGTTTCGGTTCGAAGAAAAGAAAGAGAAACAAGTAATATATATAAAAAGTGTATAGTATTGCTACATTTAGTGAGTTAATATTATTTTTTATCCTTTAATCGAAAGAGAATAAGTTATACATACAAAAAATGAATAAATAATTGATTTTACTTTTTAGATACCAATTATAAGGGGAGTATGGGTATTTGCTAAGTTAAAGCATTTCTTTATGCCCTAGGATGTTTCTTTTTAAATAAAATATAATTTCTTGACTTGATACTTTTTGAAAACCATATACTAAAATTTTCTAAAATCATTTTAATTTTACGTGTATAGAATGAATATTCTCGAAAATAATATCAAAAGTGTATTTTTTCTAATGATTCTACAATAGATATTCTCGAAAAATATGAAAGTGTCTCTCAAAAAAAGTGTAAATATAATAGATATTCTCGAAGAGAATAGTAGAATCATCGTTACTTTAATGTCGCAGAGGGCAATTCTCGAAAATAATATCAGAAGTGTATTATATTTAATATATCTATAATAGATATTCCAAGAGAGAATATCTTTAAACAAAAATTTTATGATTTTTAGTATTTAAAATGATTTTATATTTTTTTTTATTAAGCTATGGCATATGTAAATAAAATTTTGGGATATATAGCAAAAAAAAGTATTTGATTATAGAAATATCATGAACTCAAAGTCATGGAGATGTTCATGTTGTTTTTATAGGCGAGGTTTTTTTCAAAGAGACAAAAAATGATTTGCAAGGTTTTCTATTTTTTTTACAATATATTTTAGCTTCTTTCTTAAAGTTTACTAAGTTAATATATATATCATAAAGATGTAAAGATTCATCATTGTATTGTGTTAATATATGCAATTGGTTAAAAAAATGGAAACCTAGAAAAATAGCTGCAGTTTTTGAACCGTGGCCTCTTCTACAGTTATACTCTTACTATCTATGAGATAGAGAGTCACTATTCTTAGTATACTTATAATCCGGATGCTTGTATATAACAATTTTCGCCATACTAATGTAGAACCCCTAAAACACATGCCACAAATACTGATCGATTCTTTTATTACTTTGATATTTGCTGCTTAGTATACTTTTTCTTATACTATCTAAGCTGATATGGTTTGTTAAAGGACTATTAAAATTATTTGCATAAGTATAGATATAAATTAAAAGGGTAGTAAACAAATAACTCGTTAGATCTCGTAAAAAAGTCGAATTTACTAAAATGAGTAAATAATTTACTTTTTAAAATAGTGATATATAATCATATCATCCTATATACCTGGTTTACAGTAACTCTAATACAATGAGCTCGATTACGAAACAATATTGGCTAATGATAGAATGTTTTTAAGGAAAGTATAAAATAAAGCATTTTTACATAAAAAGACTTCAAACACAGTATGTCATCTCTTATTGAGAAACTTAATAGAAATTTTAAGTAAATATCATTACCTCTTTTTTCTAACCTTTAAAGCTTGCTATGTGGTCTCTATACTCTCCTCCACGCTGTACTTATTACGCATTTTGAACATGTCTTTTGAAAAGTTTTTTTTACTTTTATAATGAATGTTTCGCCCTGACATTTCACTAGCTGAAGTTAAAGAGTCTGTTATAAATGAGGCATAGTAACCTGTTTGGATAGTTACTTACAATACTTTTTACATGCTCTCGTATATGCAAAAGCTATGAAAGAACACTTATGAAAAAAAAATTATAATCGAGCAATATTTGATTTTGGAGATAAATGCATTAAGACCGCTTGTATTTTAAATTAATGTCGCTTTGAAACTTAAAAAAAATTGTCTAGGGCAAGTTACGATTTATATCAACATATACTTCAAAATGGCCTATATCTTTCATTTTCTAAGTACTAATATATTTAGGAAGACTTAATTACAATGCAATTTAATAAATTATGTGATTTAAATTTCTTATTAATTTCGGAAAATTGAAGTTTTTTTTTCTTTTTTTTTTGAACCCAAAAATATTTATTCTACATTAAACAGTCAAATACATTGTTAAGCATTTTTTTCACAGCCATTAAACATTTTCTCTATGATTATATAATCTCATTACTCTTATGTATCTAAAATAAGAAACATTTCTTAATTTTTTTTTACTTCTTGAATATGTTATATGTATATAACAAACTTCCTATGTCAAGTTTCTACATATTACCTTGTTATTTACAACAAATTTTACTGTTCCAAAATAAAAGTATTCTTGTGTCGCGATGTATCAAACGAATTTACAACAATTTAATAATAGATTTGCAAAATAAATCTAGATTAAGTTATTTCTCAGTTTAAAGACTTTTAATAATTTTAAAAAATTTAAGCACAAAATATATAAACGCTGAAATTGAAAAAAATTGTAAATTTACCTAGAAAAAGTTATCATAATATTTACTGACTTAGGTTTTTCATTCGTGTTATAATGTAAACCTATGACTTTTGATTTAAATTTATTCCTTACATTTAAACATTTTTTTTCCTCAATATTTTTAAATTAATTAAATTTAGTTAGATGGTTTCTAAAAGAATATAAAAATCTGTACTTGAAATTTTAAAAATATAAAAGTAAAATCTCTTTTTATGGGAGTAAGTTCTTTAATTTATTTAAATGTAATAAAATATTTGTTTCTAAATATAATAATCGTTTTTTTTACGAACTAGTTTATTTGATTTTTTCTGGCTTGCTATTTTAAAACACAATACAATATATTATGCTATGATGATTTATTTACTGGATTAATAGCAAAAATGCGTTCGTCTTATATACTAACTGAAATATTTATTACACTTCCTTGCAATAAAGTAAGACTTCGTAGAATATTAATTTGGTACTATTTTTTATTAATTGTTAAATCTTTTATATATTAATCAAGAAATAAATTATAATTTACTTTCTTAATATATACTCTACTAGAAACGTATTATATATATATATAAATTAAAAAATACTTACTTGTACTATAAAGATTAATTATATTTTTTTTTCGTCGAAATAGTAGCCTATGCTTGTAACTAAATGAAATAATGTTTGATAAAGAGCGGAATCCAATTTAAGACTTAGGATATACATAGGTTTCAATTAAATTTTGTTATAATTTACAAAATATACTAACATATAAAGTCCTAGAGTTTGAACCAAAAAATATGGGTGAATCAAATTTAAAAGAAGATATTATTTTTAATTAGAAGTGCCTGAATAACAAAAGATATACTTAATACAACTAGGAAGAGTGGAAATTTATTTTAAAAAATATACAAACATTTTCTATAAAAAGCATTCACTAGGTAATACACTAATTTAAAATTTTTTTCTATTAAAGTTTTCTTGCAAATCATTAACCCTATTCAAATATCTCCTACTTAAAAACTTAACCTACATTTCTTCTTCTTCTGCAAATAATTCTTAGAATCTAAAAAAATTCTGAGATTACATAGCTATGATATTTTAAATTTATCATGAAGGCATCTATGATTCAAATTTGAAAAACATTTGATTTTCGCACTTTGTTGCACCAAACACTATAAATGTAGCACAATATATCAAAAGTTATATATATTTCTACTTCATCTGACACAAAAAATATTTTTTCAAAGATAATTTGGTTGTAACGCATAACTTTCAGAAAAACAACACAAAAGCTTTTCATTTGTTCTAATTTAAACAAAATTATAAATTTTCAAATTGTTCTGGATTTTAGCCAAGATAGAAAATGTTCAAGTCTACGGTTCATATACACTCCAAAATTGTTCATAAACATCAAAATATTCTTCATAAATCTTAAATATAGCAGATGAAATAAACAATAGACATTAAATCCCTTACTGCCCCTTGTGCTTCTTTTTCACTTCTCCCCGCCTCAAAATACTAGAAATTTTGTTCAAATAGAAGGAAAGGATACTATTAAATTCAAAACCTTTCTTTTTAAAAATGATTCCAAGAATACGGAAATCTGGAATCAATTTATAACAACCAACCCTCGATTCATAAACTTTCAGGGCGTTGTGCCAAATATCCAAAAGCCTCATAATGTTACCTAATTGTCATATATCTATCTATAACCGGAAGCAATTTCTAAAAGAAATTCATTTTTTTGGCAATTCCTTGGGATGAAGAGAAAAGTTGTGAACATTAAATATGCTCAACGTTGGCGCCATTTCACTCATCTTGTTTATTCATATTCATATTGTTTGATATCTATCCTCATCTCAATTTTTCTAGAGGAAAAAATATTTTGATTTCAGAACATAAGGGTAGAAATTAAAAAAAATTATAACAAAGAAAATTGTTAAGACGTAAATCTTTATTAAATTTAATGCTACTGCTAATCTATTTATATTTTATAAGTAATACGGATTGTTTAAATTTCTTGTACATATTTTTTTGTTTTTAGAATTAAACACTGTATTATTGAAACATCATTTTAGTAGGTTTGCTTTGAATAAATATAGAATTCTTTAATTTTAAAATTAAGCTTCTTCAATTAAGATTTGTATGTTAAATCTATTTATTCTTTATATTACAAGATTTCTATCTTTTAATACATCAATTTATTTCTAAAACACTCGAAAAACTTCCAACGAAATGTATAATATATTTAAAATAACTTTTACTAAGACTTAAATCATACATATTTTAAATTATGTAATTTTAGTCTGATGAGGAATTTAAATTGTATTTGTAATAAGTTTTAAATTTATAACGTTCTAATAAATATTTCGGAATATAAATAAAAACATATTTTAGAATAATTCAAGGCAAAGAAAAATTATTATGACATTTTTTTTTATATTAAATAGAAATTTGATTTAAAAAACTGTTTATTCGCAGATATTTGATTATAATTTTGATCTTTAAAACTATTTAAGTTTCATCAAATTAAAACATTTTTTACCCATATTCTTTATATTATCTTTCTAATTATTTTCTTTAAATTATGTAAATAATCTTTTCTATAGAATTTAATTATTAAAAATCTTGAATTATATATTCAATGATTTAATATCTGCGAATAAAGCATTATAATAATTTATCAAGTTCATTTGCAGTATTTTCATTAATAAAAATATTAATCCTTTTAAAACAAAGTCAAATGTTATATATTACTTCAAGAATCAATAAAGGTCTAGTTTTTACATAGAATTTTACTTATCAGTTCTTATGTACCTCTTTCGAACTTAATTATCCTAGACTTCTATACAAAGTGAATACGAAAAAATTCAATAAGCTTGTAAAGCTTTCTATATAGTTTGAATCTATTGCATCGAGTATGAGTAAGGTCAAATCCCGCTTTTTCAGTCAATAATTACGCTCTATTCCTGCTTATTCTACAATTATAGAGCCCGAAAGGCTTTCGCTAAAATATAACTTAGGGGCTTAAAGGAGAACCATATAGACAAGTAGTGTCTTTTAACACGAGTAACTTATAATCGATTTCCTAGTTCAAATGTTTGCGTTAATCTATCTCATATCAGCAAGTTTTTAATCAAGATTAGCAAAGCTAGGTTTTGTAATTTTACTTAGCAATGAACTATATATTTTACGCAGTCACAATTTATTGTATAAAAAATTATAGACTTAGTAATAAACACGCGCGAACCGTTGGCCAACATTCTTTCTACAAACTTAATGAATCACCCGAAAACGTAAAGGTATTTTCTCATTCGAAATCTATATAAAGATTTCATACAAAGGATAAATTGATCATTTGCTAGCTAATTGTTTTAAACGTAGCTATCTCATCTTCATTTTTTCGAAAATTTTAAAACCTTTTTATATGTAAAATTATAGTTTCGTTTCGAAATTACCCGAAATAGTGCAAAATTTTGTGTTTCTTGTAATCTATATGATTGTAAAAAAAATTGTTTTAAATTCTCAAAAAAAATAATTGTGCTAATTTGTACCAAAATAGAGAAGAACCAAAAACTACTTTTCTCCATGTGCATTTTTAGAGTTGCTTAAAACAATTTATTTACAATTCCACTATATTTTTTTTTTAAAAAAAAGCCGGAAATTTATGTATATAGAGATTAAATATTTTATTTTTGCCTATTTGATAACATAAGATAAAAATTGGTATAACTATAATTCTAGACTATTTTTTTTTTGCAATATTGTATGGCCTTAAAGTCTCCAAAATTCGATAATTTTTAGGAAAATCTTTATTAAGCATTATTTCTAAATAGTATATTATGCTAGTAAAGCAAATACATGAGCTATTATAGATACTGAGCCATTTTCTATACCGATTTTTACAAAATTCTGGATTGTATTTGTGCAACTCTCTGGTAGCCCCTGTCTTTCAATTAATACTTTAAAACTATTTCCTTGTTTTGATTTTATCATTTATAAGAATTTTAGGAGTTATTAAATGATTTAACGTTGGCATTTCATACTACTGAACCTTTTATGTGTATCGCAAAATATATGTAAAATCCTAATATTTAATTATTCTTTAAATTACTATGTATGCTACAAACTAATATATATACTCTGAAAATATTCGAACAAAATCTTAATATGAATAGATGCTCTCGAAAGCCTTTTATCGTATAAAAAAATTTTTGAATTAACGTAATTTAAATTTTAAACTGAAAAAATATCAGAAAAAAAAAGTATATATATCAAAAATTAAAACCAATAGCGCATAAATTATATTATTATTCTTAGTTTTGTAAATTTTGCATTTGATGGCATTTCGAAATATCTTATATTATATAGGAATTAATTTATCTTTAATTTTAGAACTTAATCTAATTACTGACTTGATTGGCTAAGGACCTAAATATTATGTTAATTTGTAAAATATTATATAAAATCTTTGTCTAATTTAGCATCTATTTTAACTTTTTTAAATACTACCTTATGCTTTTTCAAAGATTTTATACAGTTTGACAATATATATATTTTTTTCGATATTTACTTAAAAACCTAAGCCGCAAATCTCATTCGCTAATATCCAATACTGCATATTAAGCTAATTAAAAAAATTATTTGTTGCTTTGATTTTAAATTTATATTTTTCTTGTTTTTTACGATTGTACTTTAAATTTTTCATTTTAGGATGGGTCAAATAAATTACAATAAGATATACCTTGCTGAGATCTAGCTGCTACATAAATATACTCAGAATTTAGATAATTATAATTTTGAATTCTTTATATTTATTTCGAAGAACTTAAGACTAATTTTAAAAACAAATGGACATAATACACTAGAGCTTAAGAATCATTTTTAATCCTGCAATTTCAAGATCACTTTATACTTATATATACTATAACTGGAAATATATTATAAGAAATTTTTTACCATTAATTTATATAGTCTTAAAAAATTAGAGCTATGAACACAAATGATAAACAATTTCTGATTTGGATGAACGATGGGCTATCAAAACGAGAGATTTGTGCAAATAAAGAAGCAATAGAGAAAACCTACTTTAATAAAATTATATTTTTTAAAAAAAGAAAAAAAAAAACTGTTCAAAAATATTTTAAAATATTTTTAAAAGTCGAATCAAGGGTTTCTAGATTAGATATTTACTATATTTAATCCAATAACTACCACGTCAAAAGACAATCTACATGTTTGAAAGTCTTTTCTTTGTGATACTTAAAAATCATTTTTGTTAAAAATATCTTAAGATCTTCATTGATTTAATAACAAATTTTTATTTTACTATAAATATATGAAATAATTTGCAAATATTTTGTTTTAAAAGACTCTGAAAATTATACATTAACAAATCAAAATTTAATGATATTTTTTTTTGTATGTACAGTATTCACGAATTACTAAGATATATTTCTATTCAAGTGCATAACCTTTAATAATCTATCAAAAAAACCATTAGTTTGGCTCGTAATGAGAAACATATGATATGTACTTGTTGTATTCTTTTTAACCATAAACTTTAAAAAAATAGATCTTCTTTCACAAATACAAATTAGATTTAATAACTTAAACACAAATAGAAAGAGATGATATATCATAAAGTATGATTCAACGCATTTTTGTTCGTATATCGCTGTATCTATCGTTCTCGTTATTCTGCGCAAAAAACAAAAAGATTTTAAAATTTTTTTTCTCTTAAATCTAGTTTGTAACAAAAAAATATCGTATTTTGAAATTAAATAAATTCAAATTGTCCTTTTTTAATTAAGAGTATTGTAATCCTTGCACAAATATCACATTTGTACTTCATTCTTATATCATTTACAAAATTAGAAAATAATTTAACATTGTATCTGCTTACAAAAAAAATATCTTGGATTGAGAAAATAAATGCAAAGCAAACTGAATTCATTTAATATTTCAGAAGCCAATCAACCAAATTTTTTCACTGTATCTTTTAATCTACATCTTTTGTAAACAGAACTTTTAAATCAAACATAGGGAATAACCTCTGTAAAAGAAATTCAAAAAACCATTGAGAAATATATATCATATCTAATATATTAATCGAAAATTAAGAATTATGTTTTGACTAATTGTAGATTTTTTTTGGATTTATATTTAGTTTTTGTTTTTTTTAAAATCTTAATATCTGCTTAAAGAAAAATATATTATAGAATTACATTAAATAACAAATAATCTTAAATTCGCTTGTCCATTTTTTAGAAGCATATAAATCTTCTGTTTTTCTTAATTGGTTTATTTAAAATTATGAAAGATTTATTTCTTAGTATTTTACGTCGAAATTCCGTTTTTGATTTACTTTCCTAGCAGAATTGATTATGAATGATGACTTTGCCGTTAGAAGCATTTTGAGAGTTTTATAACTGTGAATGTGACAAGAAATGGAAATTCTCACATTTTGATTTAAAGTCTATTTTTATTGTTTATACTTTTAATTAACAAACGGTTTTGTTTTGAGTGTTTTGAGACAAATTTAGAAATATAAAAATTAGCATCATTTAATTCAAAGTGCATAAATAAGGGTTATATGTATAAATTTGAACAGTAAAAAGCCCATTTAAAGATATACAATTCTTGTTCAAATTTTTTCTATAATTGTCTTTTTCTTCGAAATATTTATATCGTTTTTTATGGTAAATTTTTATAAAATATACATGCCTCTTAATAATATCTGTTGATTTACCAATACAACTTGTAAAAAATTTCTAAAAGTAGAAGACCTTCTCTTAAAAATTTAATATTTATACAGTGATAATATTTTGTGGTTGTAACGCACAAAAAAGAAGTTAAATATTTATTATATAAATTGAATAGTTAATTATTTTGACTTTTAATTCTAAAATTTTGAATTAATATCGAATAAATGTTTGATTATTAGATAATATATATTTTTCAAAGAAAAAACATATAATGGAGTTAAATATTATTTTAAAAGTAAAAAATCTAGCATGATGCTATAAAATTAATTTAAAAAACACGTATCTCTTAAAATATGATTTTTTGCAAGTATATTACACAATTTGTATATAATGTGAACATCGAAGATTTAGTTAAGTTAAATTATTACTACGGATCTAGATAAATTTTAACATATTTATGACGAGAAATTGAAATTTCAATTTTATTATTGTGAATTAAATTACTTTAAAAATAAAGACGATTTTTGTAAGATTAAACCCTTAAAATAGGTTAAACTTGAGATTAACAATAAAAAAATTTTAAAATATTTAATTTGAAGTTATATGTAGATAAAAAAAAATAAAAAATTTGAACACAAATATCTTACATCTTATTTCTCATCATTACATTTCTAGTAACAAAAAAATCAATATACTTTATTTTAGGGATTATCTCTTCACTATATTACAATTTTTTAAAATCAAACTATATTATGTCTTTTATTATACAGTTTTAAAGAGTTACTTTTGTTTTTTTATTTTTATATCTTTAATGTCGAAATTAATACGAGAAAACTTAGTAATTTCACACTATTAGCTTTATAGTTTGTATTTTTGCTCTAAAAATATATCAATAATTTTAAAATCTCGTATTCTTTATTTTCTGAAATATATCATTTATTAATATCTTAAGTTTTGAAACAAATTTTCCCTTATTTTAAATTTCGTCATAATTTTTTGATTGTTAATTTTTAAATTTGATCGCAAAATAAAAAATCGGAAAATTTGTCGATTAACTTATGAATTGCTAAGTGCTATATAGCGAAAGAAAGCAAAGTATAAAAAATATTTTAAATAAAGCGCCAATTATGTACTAAAAAAAGCTCTCAGTTGTTGTATGCAAATGATATTTTGTAATTTAATGGAAACCGTTTTATGATGTAGAAATATCTATGAATTAACTTTATCATATTTTGCCTAGAATATAACCTACTACTCTTTTTTATTTGGTTAGCATTCTGTATCATAAACTATTTGACATGTTTAATTTTCCAACTACAAAAAAAAATTATTCTGAAGAGATGATTTGAACAATGTTTCTTAAAGAAGGTTATTTTTATAAAAAACAAATATATTTAAGGTTATTTATAAATCAGAGATTAATAAATTTGATTGGATTTGTGGGTAATTGTATTGTGGTAAAGTTAATTATTTTCTACTTGCTAATTCTATAGTGGAAGGGGATAACCACAATATAAACCTAATATTTAGCAATGATTTAGCAAGTGATTGGGAACTTATAGTCTTATTTTTTATTGTAATAGAAAATCACTACATTTAATGCTGTTTTTCTTGAGATTTTAAGAGGGGAAGTCGGTCTTCGAAATAGATTTTTTTTTACAAATCTATCATGTTGTTTTATATAGAAAAGATTGTAGACCGCTGTTTTACTTGTAAGTAATTTCTAAGCAAAAAAATATAATTCTAGCTTGTCACATTAGGGTAGAAGACTCGACGCAAGAGAAATATAAAGGTAAACAATTTTTGAGTTAGTAAAACGATACATAAGATTTACTGTTGGTATGACATTGCAGATATATGGTGACCTCGGCTACTTTGCTAAAATATATCTTACCTGCAACTTTGTGGTACTGAAATTGTAGAGTAATTGAGAATAGAGAAACTGCTGGGGAAGCTATGTATGGGGTTCGGTCGTTCGATTAAATCCTGCAACGAATATTAAGGAACTCTTTTAAATTGCCGTCCCATATAATTTCGTTCTACGCGTTTGTAGAAGAAAGGGTTCTGAATGCAGTTATCATAAGTGTATTGATAGTGTAAGGAGGGTCGGTTACATATGTAAAACTTAAAACTCCATGAATGTCATGAAACCACTGTAACACATGTCCTTTAATTTTAACTAGGGACGTTGTTCTATATTTTAAGTCATTTATCAATTGATACAGTTATTATATATTCTCTATTAATCGAGCATTTTCCTTTTCTAAATTAATTTCATTTTTTTATTAATTTTATATTTTATCTAATATATATTTTTTAAGCGATGTATATTTATTATTAAATTAGTTTAGTTCTATAATTTATTCCGATTTAAAAAGATATTATTTTTTTATTTATCATGGATTTATTATGTGGTTATTTAATTCAAAGCTTTTCGCAATACACTTTTTTCGGAACTTGAATATAATTGCTTTCTCTAATATTGTGATCAAAATTCATTTCTGTTCGACTCTTCATATCTCCTTTTTATTTAAATAACAGTCAGCCTATACCAAGATATTTTTTTAACTTCATATTTATATTACATTTAATTTTTTTACTCTTTAAATGAATACTAAAATTTTCAATGACTATGAAAAGTTATGCAAATCTTTAAAAATGAAAATTGCATTTTTATTTTGTTCATTGCACAATAATTATTTGTAAAATATAAAATTAAGATTTTCAATTTATTTATAGTACGATGAATATTTCGTACTTTGGCTAAATACTTATTTTACAAATATAGTACTTTTGTAGGTTTATATATTCCTTCTTTTTCGATTTATTTGTCTATTATTTTGTTTTAAGTCATATATATTGTTCTAAATTGAATTTTATTGGATATTAGTAGTAGAATTTCAATATTTCTTACACACTTAAGATAATGTATTTTTTCTTATTATATACTTTTAAAGTTTGAATATTTTTAATGGTGCTTATAATATAATACATATATTTTTATATCCTCTAAATAGGTTTTTTAGATTACTAGTGTAGGTTTTTTAGTTATATTTTGTAATTTATATTTTAATCTACAAAACTTTAGGCTCTATTCGATACAAAACATTTATAGTTCATTATTTATGCCTAATATGAAATTAGTAAGTAGTATTTGATGTTGATATTTAGTATTGATCTTTGAAATAACAAATTCGACATTCTTAATTGTAGCTGTCGTTTTTTTCTTCGTTAAATTTTTTTATGTTCAAAATTTTAGTTTTTTAAATATTTTTGTTATGTTTTTTAAGTTCGGAATTTTAATTATATCAAGTTTATTTTACTTAATTTAAGTTAGTTGTATTTTTATTTACTTTTTTCTAATTTGTTTACATTTTTCTCAAATAATTCATTTATTATTTATTTGATAAGTTAAGTAGTCTCTTATTCAAGCAGTTTTCTTAATATAAAACAATTCTGGAGCTTTTAATCTGTAATTTTCAGAATATGGTATGCTTTTATCATATTTTAATTAAATTTCGTTAATTCTATGGAATTTTATATTCATTAATCTTAAAATTCTGTGTTTTATTGTAAATGATTTTCTTGGAACATATAAATAAGTAGTATTACTTCTTATATGATTTTTGAGTGTTAAGTCTAATAAGCTTATAAAATTTACCATAATTGGAAGTTTTTGAGTGTAAGGTCTTGGTTGTTTTTTTATGGTTATTTTATATTTTTGGACTATCTAAACCTTAACTCATTATCTAAAAATTATATTTTTTGATTTTGGTCATAATACGTTGTGTTCGACCTAACTAGGGCCGCATTAAATTTTGTAAAATTGTTTTTAAAAGCCTTCAATATATTGATTGACACTTTGATCATATGGGGTATTGATACATAGCTTTGGATTTCTATATAACCTCATATTAGTTACTTTTCCCAAAATTGAGCAAACGGCTTTGTATTATATATGTATTGCTCTTTGGTTAAAAAAAATATAGAGCTAATTAAAAGAAAATTATACCTGCGAAAAGTTATTTAAATTGCATGTATAATACTTTCAAGAAAATTTATTAAAAATGTAATACTATTGACTCCGTTGAAATAAAATGCTTTTATTTAGATTTATACAGAATTAAGTTATTTTTACTAAATTATATAATTCTATTAGAGAATTTTGATATTTGATTCATCTCAAAATATTCAAATAAGAATTTCGTTTTAAACTATTAACTCATATTCGACCAATTTAGAACATAAATTTTTATATTTGTAAAGATATTACTAAGTTTTCTATTATTTTATATTTTTATTAGACTTAAATAATATTTTACTCTAATTATCTAAAGAATTAAATTTAAATAAATTTTATAGTACATTAATATGCCTCGAACTGATAACTTTGTTCTTATTATACTACTTTAACATTAAAACCACATTTTGATAAATGTCTGTATGTAATTGTTTGTAAATTTTAACGTTTTTAATTTATTTACCTAGTTTAAATACAATTTCTACAACTATTTTATAAATGTTTGGTTTTATGTTTTTTGGTTTTTTTGATCTTTAACTTTCTTATGAGTTAATACGGATTCGCACGAAAAACAATTCAAATAAAAAAACATATAGATAATATTTTAATTTGGTATAAAGATTGAATGAATCTTAATAAATATATTTCACTAAAAGCTAAGTTAATTTGAATCATTTTTAATATTTACTTTGCTAATTAGATATATAGCTATGAACAATTCTTTACATAATGAAGGAATACCTATACGCGTGGGAATTACAAGATATTAATATCATTTTAATATCTAAATATATTTAAAGGTGGATATAAAAGTCAAAGGATTAAAACTTAGTCTACAATTAAATGAAACAATTATTTAATTCAAAACATAAAATTTCTATTATTGTGTTTGTTGGGTTAGAGTTTATACTATCAAAATTACAATTTTTTACTTAAAATATAAAAAGAAAGACATTTGAATATTTAAAATTTACAAAACTATAAATAGTGTTATATTTTTATGTTGTGACATCTTCTACAGGTTAACTAAGACTATCTTATCATAAACTTCTAACCTTTCCTTATTTGTATAAAGATTATACCTACTGTAGAAGCCATAGAACTTATGTCACAATCACTACAATATTTTTACTAGAATGATTGCAGCTAAATTGATTTATATCTTGAACTACCTAGGCTGAGTGATTATAAAAGTGTATATGTAAGGTTATTTAAATGTGTTACAACTATGATCTAAAAGATAGTGTAATAAGACATCTATTCTTGTTTAAAATCGGACTTGACTAAATAAGTGAATTCATTCACTTATAATATATTAGCAGAGAAGTCAAATCAAAATCATAACTTAAATACAATAAACACCAAGGCAAAGAGCTTAAAAATAACCTAATAGACTATTTGAAAAGACTCAGTGTAAAGATATATATCACAAAGAAAAATAAAAATATTGTCTGTGATTAAGGTTAACTTTGTAAAGACGTATAACTTTTATTTACTTTGATCAAAACACGTTATTCTTTGTAATTTGCTAGAATATTTTCTTTTAAACGTACTAAAAAAATTATTTGTGCTAATGATATATGAGTGAGGTGTAGGGGTTATGATTGAGTTGGTTTCTTTTTTAATAAATGTGTTTTTCTTAAACTATATATGTTGAAATTGAATGTCAAAATCGTCATGCAGAATGGTTTATGATAAAAAAAACATTTACGAACAACCAAGCTATAATCTATAAAGCTTGCGAAATATCAAATCGTTAAATTTAAAAAATTGTATTTTATGAACAATTTAAAAGAAAAGAAACTGATATTTTAAATTTATAAACTTTCTTTGGTTGAAACACGGAATATAAGCATATATTTTAGAATTTTTTATTATAATAATTGCAAGCAAAAAATCAATTGTGCATCTTGTTGGATTTTTAAAAATGATTTGGTTTTGATATACACCTTTATATTAATTCTGAATCCTGGCAAAAGTCGAAAAAATATTTTGTAAAATTCAAATAAATTAAATACTGTTAAAAAGGATCTTAAAAAATTAAAAATGTACTTAGAGTTTATTTTGTATTCATACGGGCTCATTGAAAGAACTAGAAATATCGTTATAAAGTTGCGTCATGGATTGATCCAAAACCATTTTTTCATACTGGTAATCGCTGTATAAAAGATGCCTTAACATATATGCATATTTTATGCAAAACTTAAAAGACAAAATTTTGATGCGAGAATCTAAAAAATCCCATTGTTCGGTTAGAGTGGAAATATTTTCGATAAAATTTCCTACATTAGTAAATAATTCGGGATAAAAAGCAGAAAAATGAATGCACTTGGGGAAAATATGTCTTAAAATTGCATGTAAAGTAATTATATAACTTTCTTGTGAAATATGATTCATTATTTTACTAAAGCTAAGATTTATATCTTGAGAAGTGTGATAATTGTGGAGAGAAAGAAATGCTAATGCATTTCCTATTCTAAGATACAAATCAGCCTGTAAAGACATTGAATCATCATATATATAATGGTAAAGCAAAAAAATAATACAACCAAAATCGTCATTTATAAACAGATCAAGTATTTTTCCGGTCATAAATAAATGTGTAAATTCTAATAAATACACTATGATGTGTTTTTTAAACAAGCAAAACCCATTTTTTAGACCCAAATAAATGTGCATAAGTATTATTTTAAGTGGTTGTATTTCTAAATCTATTTTATTTTTATAGGAAAGATTTTTATATGCTTTTGATAAATCATTTTCAGTTAGCTTTTTGTATATTTCTATTTTTTTGAATATATTTTCTAGTTTAGTAAATAATATTTCAAGAAGAAAATGAACCATTAAAAAACATCCTTCTTCAATATGATCAATTATATTATCTGCATATCTATATTTGAATAGCATAAATTCGTAAAAAGATAGAATCTTTCTATATTTTTGAAGTTCTTCCTTGACATTTTGGATTTCCAAACTCGTTAACATTTCTTGTAACTGTAATTTTGTAAATGTTTTTTTACTTTTTATTCCGAATATGTAGATTTTTTCTGAATATGCAATAATATTCTCCAAATCATAAATATTATCTACCTTTTTAACATTTACTAATTCTTTTTTAACGCTTTCTATAACTTCGAAATGAGAAGATTTAAAAAATGAACTGCTTAAATCCTCTTCATTCGTATTTTTAACAATATTTATTCTTCGAATCGAGAGTTGTAGCACTTTTAAATTTCTTTGTAAATTACCTTTAGAATTATATTTACCCTAACCCTTGCAAAAGATAAATTTCGATCATTGAAAATCTATTGATATACCTATCAATTATATTTGCAATGTTTTTAAATACTGTGTTTCTGTGGCTATTGGATATCCTACTGTAAGATTATAACGTCTGTTCTCCGGTAGATTCATATCTTCGCTTTTAAATTTTAATATTTTTGAATCTAACAGTTGCTTTAAAAAATTGTTTTTAACAGCCTCTATATTCCCAAGTTTCATTTTTAAGGTAATATTTCTTTGTGGATTTTCTAACAATCTTAGACTATTTTTTTCATTAGTCAATCTTCTTTTTTGTTTTCTCGGTGAAGGTTCGAATTGCGAAGTGCTTGGTTCTGATGTGAAAAGATCACAACCATCTTGGTCTCCAAAATATTGTCCTTTTTTAGGACCATGACCTGAATTACTTGCATGCTGATCCCCAATTTTGACTTTCATGTCCTGTGATTCTCGGTTTACTTCAAAATTACATCTTCTTGATTGGTTTTGTGCGTGTTGAATATCATCCTCTACCGTGCTTTCTAATGTACAAAAAACAGTAGAAATTATCATCTCTAAAAATATTATCAACTTTTGCATATTTAAATTAGGGTTGGAAAGTGATTTTAATATAATCAAATAGGATTAGGCGTTAATTCCGGCTAATATTTTGTATCTTAAATATTAGGTCAGCAAATTTTTATATTATATCTTTTTATATGTTTAAATTTTTTTTAACTTATTAACTTTATTTAACTGAGACATTTGTTCAATATTTAAAATTTGCTTTCTCAAAGTATTGCATGTAAATATCATTCTATATAAATAAAGATAGTAAAGCCTGCCTACTTCTAAGGTATATTCATATATAATGTTTTTTCTTATGTTCTAGACTAAATCTGTTTTGTAATTTTAAAAAAAAATGTTCTCGAATTCTAACTTTTATGAATGAATATATTTTTTTAATTTATGGGAGCATTTTAAACGAATATTTATAGCATCAGATTTATTCAATGTATGTCCACTCTAATAACCTATGTTTAAAAAAAATAAATTTGGGTCAATCTTAATTTTTATCTAATGAATTATTATAACCTAAAAATTATATTTAACATATAAAAAAAAGAATCTACTTAACAGATTAATTTACATGCAACTTTTTAAGTTATAAACTAATTATGAGTTAACAAGATATATTTTCATTTGTTTAATTAGAATTTTTTTGTTTCTACTATATTTTAGTATTATTACCGTTTTGGTGACCTTAATATAAAATAAACTAAAACGTTTATGATTGAAGCAAATTACTTAAATTATTTTTCTGAAAATCACTTTGAAATACATTTAAAATTTCCTATATAAAAAAAACTATTTTACAGAAATTATTTATGTACTTAAAATTTTCATAATGCTTTTTATACCAGTTTCATATACTTATTCTTTTTTTTACATAATTTTTGGACACACAATACATTAACAAAGCATTGATCCGTTATTCTGAAATTAAGAGAGTAAATATTTAAATTATTTATGAAATCAATGTGCTATCTGTTTATGTTGGTACTCTACCTTAACTTATTTTTTATAAACCCATCGAAACTTAAAAAACATAGTTTTAATAAACTGTTAAAGTAAAGTTTTAAATTTTCTTTTGGATTTTTCATGTTTTAACTTTCAAATTTAAGTATAAAATGTCAATATTAACTAAGTTTAAAAAAACTAAACTGCTATTTTTTTAATATATTTTAATATGTCGAAATCTTTAATTATAATCATCTTTTGTAATTAAACTTTTTACAATAAAAAGAGATTTTTTTTATATAAAAGATACAGAAAATTCAATTGAATTTATAGAAATCAAAAAGTATTTCTCAATGTTTTTTTGATTGTTATAAGTTTGAAAGTCATAAGCGATAATTGTGCCATATATGTCACGGTTTGTAAAATTTCAGACTTTTTAAGACAGATTTAGTGTTTGGGAATCCTTAAAAACAAGAAAGGTGTATATGGAACCAAAACTTTTATATCTGGTAAGATGATAAAAGAACCCAAAATAGTATTTAAGTTTTTTTTGGCTTCAATATACAAAATGATTGAAATTATATAATTGATTAACTTCTGATATATTATAAGTTATATTTTAGAATACTAAGTCTAGATACTGCATGTTTTTAAGAATAGGGGTATACTGCATATAGTATTTGTAGAAAAATGGAGATTCTATCAATAAGATGGATGAAAATTTTATGTATACTTAACCTTAGAATATGTAAAGGCAGTTGTTTCTTATCCTGTTTGAAAATACTTATTGATTAACAAACCCTTCGAATATAGTGAAACACAAATAGATAATATCTAGAGCTTCATAAAGCCATAATATCAAATCGGAAAACAAATTCCGTATTTCTTGATAAAAAGTCTTCGTCGAGGCAATACGAAAACTAGTTATCAAGTAAGAAAAAGAAGAGATTATAGTAAAATTTATTTAAGATATGGATACTTTTTAACATTTAACATAAAATTTTAAGATATATATATACCGAGCCAAAAAAAAATCATTTTTCTGCTATATTAATGGGAAAATACATTCTATAAAATTTGTATGCATTAAAATTAGGGAATCCGAAAAAAATAAATGCATAAAATGGCAAAATAATCATAAAAAGGCTTAGAAATTTTATGCCAGACAATAAAAATTATTTGCTTATATAATAACTACTTCATTTCTATAAAAATTTTTACCGCATTTACAACAAACAAGAAATTATTTTGTTCGGGAAGTTCTCAAAAAAAATAATGAATAAATAGAATTATATATATGAACAAAAAAAAATTGGTTTAAATTTACAACAATGAACCAGAATTATTTCTTTTTGGTCATAATTTGATGAATTCTCAGTCATGTCGGAATCGCTTTATAGGGTTTGACTAAACTTGATGCAATAAAAAACAACTAAATGAATGAAACATTTTGGTAGATGGACTTAATATTTCCGAAAATCTGTGTTTGAAATCATTCCTTGTAATAGCACAGTATGTTATTAAAATTAGATCTTATAATATATAATCTAGATGGTTGAAATCTCGAATAAATAGCGGCATATATCAAGTCGATCTCACTTTAAAACACAACGGAATATTCTTGCTATAATTTATATGAACGAAGCTGTGCTAAAAAAATGTTTAATATGGCTTGAATAGGGCGTATTGGGATGGATATTTGCAGAGAAAGGCATGTATTTATATCATATTATGTCATAGATAAATTGTAAATTACCTCACAAACAATGTAATAAATTTTTAATAAAAATTGAATGACTAAGAACAAAATATCAATCAAAAATATAAAAAATTAGCCGAATCTAAACAAAAATATCGGACCGAAAGGTGAAAAATTTTAAACACTCAGATAATTTTTGCTTAGCACCTCGAAATCAAACAAAAATTATGATAAATTTATATTTAGGTTTTAAATTGTAATATATGTTCATGTTACCAAAAATTTACAAAGAACATATCAAGAGGATTATATAGAATAGAATTTAAAACAAAATACTTTATTAAATATATAATACTATCTTACGTAAAAACAAATAAAATGAATGTTTTTTTAAATCATGAAATCATAAAATCATAAAATCATCAGAATCACAAAATTTTGAAGATCTAATAATTTTATTGTCAGTTAAAGTTTTTTCTTCCCGGCCTTCATAACAGCTTGAATCTAAAAACCTTGGCAACACTTTAAAGAATTTTGAAGTCTTAATATAACATTGGAATACTTTGAATCACTTACTAGGTCAACCACAAACTCAGACCTTCAAAATCTTCTGGATGACTTACACGATGAATATATGTTTCCCCATTTGGTATTCCTTTAACTATTGGAAGATCAAAAATTATAATAAGGTCACCGATGAAATATTCATTTTATGTAAAAATATATCAATTGGAAACAATACGGTTGCCCTTTCTGTCCTAAATTTATCTACAAATTTTTCTATGACTACCATTTCATTATCATCATGTATACATGTTATTTATAGAAGATCTGTTTCTAATTTTTTCGTAGCATCTCAATCATATGTTTAGTTTCGACAAATATTATAAACACCCCACCGTTAAGTATTCACAAATCAATTTTAATATTTTCATTATATCTTTCTTTCGATTTTTAAATAATATAGTTTTATTTCTTCGGGCTCCAGATTTTCTTTTTTATACTTACAAAATGCTTTCTGTGAAATTTAAAAACTCTTTTTAATTTGGTGATAGAAAATGGCATAGAATCAGATATTTTCTAATTTTCTAAAAATTTTTAAAATCCAATACAAAAGAAAGCATAATATTTAAATTCAAAAGTACATCTGCATCATCAATATCTATTCTTTGCTGAAATGGCCTTTTCCTTATGCATTTTAAATAACTTATCGATACCATCCGGATTTCCAACAATAATTTATTGACTCTCTTATTCTACATCAGGTTTTACGCTATAAACTTTCATACTGTTTGGCTCTCAAAGTTTAGCGATCACATCAGCAATCTTTTGATTAAACTCTTTTTGTTGTTAAAACTACCACCTGTAATTTATCATTAGAACAGTTATTTATAAAGAAGACAAGCTACGGAGGTTGTTTTATACGTTTATCTTTTATTCTGTACCAATATATCATCTCGTTTTAAAACAGAATACTTTGTTGGAAATTAGATTTGATTTATATTTTCGCATCCCATTTCATCAATAGAATTTAGAAAATCCTTATTTATTTCATTCCTTAGAATCTAAAACCAACTATTGCATTATAATTCTTCTGTATTTTACTTTCCTAATTATTTAAACGAGTTTGTACTGATAATTTTATTTGTTCAGTAAACTTGTTCATAAAGTCTAGAAGTTACTTCTTTTTGCACTTCAAATATTCATTTTACATATTTCTAGGTGAAAAGGATTTACACAAAAAAATATTTAATGAAACCCTTTTTTATAAAATATTCATAGCAGTTAATTTTTTTATTACCGCATAAATACAAACAAGCTAAATATTTTTTAAAGCCCTGTTTTTATTATTTTATTACTTTTTTATTCTTGCAAATATATTTTAATTGTTTAATATTTTATTCTTAAGCTAAGATTTAAAAGCGAAATAATCAAAATTTATATTTAATTACTTTATTGTCAGTTTATTTTTTTGATTTTATTCTTCTTAAATGATTTAAAATCATGAAATAGAAAACAAAATTTTTTATCAGGAAAAACATTAGAAAATGTAGCAAAATAATTTAGAGAAATTCAAATATTTTTTTTACAATAAAATTAAATCAAAAGTATCTTAAATATGCCAATGTTTCTAATAATTTATAATTTTAATAAATGACTCTGATTACAACTTAAACATATTAAATACAGAGGCAGCATAGAAGTAAAAGATGGTTAGAAAAATATATTGTTTTTAAGTTATGAATCGACTATATTCGGTTCATATGAATTATGCCACGGTGTAATATATAAAATTTTTAGAAGAAAGAAATTTTAAATCAATTCTGGTAAAACATGATTAAAATTTTTTTTATATAAAAAAATCATTAAATCCAATTAGTTATAACGTTTATATAAATATATTGGAAATTCTTCATTTTGAATCAAAGAATTATTTTTGGCCATTTTATATTTCAAATACCCTTTATAAAGTAAAAAATTAAACCCATCAGCGAATTAAAGCATAAACTTTAAACTTACTGTTATATATGTATAAATCTAACATCTGAACTAAATAAAAATTGTACAATATGGATTTTTGAAATGACGGTAAATGGTACATTGATTTAATTTAAAACCTAAAAATTAATGTGTTTATAGTTTTCTTTTTTAAATATATTTATTGGTATAATTTAAGTATTAATAATCAACTAATGTACATTTGGATTTAATTTTTGTTGCATTTAAAAAGTACAAGTATATTCTTGCAAAAGTTAACATTGACTTTACAGTCTAAATGAATTTATTTTTAAATGTTTTAAATAACTCAGTTCTGTGATTATTAATCTATTTTCTTTAGTTTTGAAATAGCGGTTTGTTACGGTTTTTCGATAATTTTAGAATTTTTATGTGAAATCATCCTTCATTGATAACTGTAAAGTTGTTGACGTTTTTACAAACATTTTTTTAAATTTCTAAAAATCTTTTTGGAAATGATTAGATATATGAGACCTCCTACAGATATGTTTTTCTCTGTCAAAACAAAACATAATATATGTATGAAAGGTTTTTATAATAGGTTATTGAGTATATTCACATACTAAGCAAAACGACGTTTATATTAATTAAATTGTGTTAAGTTTTTTAATATTCTTAGAGAAAATCGGGATTAATGCCACCAATTTTTAATAAAGTTATATAAGTATTTAAAAACTAAAATCTCATGATTAATACATGAAAATTATATTGTGATAGCAATTTAAATTATCTAATATTTTGCAAAATTTAAATAATAATATGCAAATGAGGAATCTATATGCACCCTTGAAATTAAATATAATGAAGCGTGATCCGAATATTGTCTTGAATATTAGATTGAAACATATATGATGGCTATGCAAGTTAAAAAAAATCCGAGAGAAAAGTTATTTGTTTAAATCGGTAAAGAAGACTATTTTTGATTATTAACAGTGTATGTGAATAAAAGATAAAAAAAATCTAAGATTGTTTGAGAACTTTGTATCCTTGTATATTTATTAAATGGAACGGTTTAAAGGGAATATTAAGACCTATTCGTTCATACTACAAAAAAAGAAGAGCCTGTTTTTTGGAAAATAATTCAGAACATAAAAATTTATTAATTTTTGTTTTATTAACTCTGAAGAGAAAAATATAAGACCTACTAGTTATTCTTTAGACAGGTTTGGTTAAGTTACCCCTTTTAATAATAGAAAACCTCACAAGTTACTTCAAAAGAAATTTTACTCTTCTGTGTTAAAAATATACTTTACCGAGAAAATATTTCTCTTTCTAATTGTTATAAACATTCTAGTCCTATAATAAAATTTTTTTGGATTAATATCGGCTAAAATTGGTCATCCAACGAGGAAAGCTATCTTAAGAGCAATATAAAGTTAAATTTCTGGGATGATTATAGTTTGAATCCTTGGTTTAATCAAAAAACAGTGTTTTTGTTTGTTTTAAACGACTTTTTAATAAATGAAAAGATCTTTAAGCCCTGCAGATTTTTCTATAAATAATTTTGTAGTTTTCTATATAACTAGATTCTATACCTATTCTGAATCTTAGTTATCGGTATCCAAAAACATTCCTTGCCTAGGTTCAGTCACACTAAACGGAAGACTTAGTCTCTGGATGATACAAAAATATAACATTCTTACGCCAACAGAATGTTAAGTAGCAGGTTATACCTGTTTGTATGTCTACGCTAAAAAAAGAAGACTTAATCTAAGTCGCAAAGATTTATTCGCTGTAAGCTATTTTGTTCCTAGTGTTATCCTTTTCTATAATACACATTTTACAAAGTCTAATAGAAAATTTTTGTTTTCTAAAGTATGCTAGTTAAAGAGCTCTTACAAACGCAAAACAAGGCCGCGCATATTTAACTTTCTTTATGTACATTATGGATTAAAAACCTTAGTATTTCTCTAAGGTATGACTTTAGAGTATTAAGAAAAAGTTTCTGTATAAAGCTAAAATTACGTATAATATTAAAAACTATAGATCATGGCATATAAACGTAATAATATGATATTCTAAACGAAATAAAGTAGCTTGAATTTTATGGAAAAATTTTTAACTAGGAATATATAGTGATATTTATAATCGCCTGGTAGGATGCCATTTGCGAAAAAAAACTTTATTCTAATGACTCTTATAAAAATTCATATATTATATGGTATTATCTGCTTGTTTTTAATTAGACGATTTAGCATGAACCGTTTTTATAAAAGCATTATATTTAGAAACTCATAGAAATATGCTGAAATTGTGTAAATTATTGATTCTGGTTTAGCATTTTTGCATATTTTTCGTCAATATATTTTTTTATCAAGGGTCGAAAAATGGTTTCGGTGAATAATATTATTTCTATGGTAAATATTTAAGTAAATATTTGAAAATTAGACGTTCAAACAAAATAGAATGTGTATGAGAATATTGAATTATTTGATAAGCTTTTTCTTATCTAGCTATATTATTAATTTGGAGCTATCTTTCATTTAAAATTGTATTTTGCGCAACTTATATTGAAGAAAATTATTAAGCCTATTTATAATCATAAAATTTTTCAATAAAACACATCTTTAAAATCACAAGATGTCCTGTAAAAGATTTTTGTGAGGAGTTTACTTGATTTTATTGATTTTATTTCTGTAAAAAAACCAATTAATTCATGGTTAAAAAAATTAAATCATGAAATTTGACCAGGCGTCATAAAAAAGTATGTTTTCGTCAATTGAAGGACATTCTTGAAAAAGCACGGGATAGCTATAAAATCCTACTTAGTTCTTAGACTTCCTTAATACTTTCTTTTATCATAGTTGAATTTTTATAGTTATACTGGATGTTTTGTGAATTTTAGGTTTTTTTAAATTTTTAATATCAGAATGATTATTATTAGTCACGCAGTAGTATTATCAGATTATCTCGAGTTTGGTTTGAAGAGTTACTTGTTTCATTCTTTTGTAAAACTACATTTAAATATTAGTTTAATACGGTAAAAAAAATATAATAGTAAAATTTGTATTTGGAAAATGCTCTTCTAGTAACGAAACTACAATAATTTATATATTCTTTACTAGAAAAAACCAGGTTTTTATTATATCTGTATATGTGCAAATAATATTTTAAAAAAAATCTCTATTTATATTTTAACTATACCTCAATCTCCGAAAATAACAAGTCTCAAATCTGACTAAATTTGCAAAAAAAAAACATTTACTAGAATTATACCAAGTTTTGTTCAAATTTAAGTTTGGTTGTTATAATTGTGCTTTATATTTAAAAAAATACTTTTAAATTGTTTTCTAAATAAAAATAATAAATTTAAAGCTTAATGCTAATTGCAATTATTCAAACAAAGTATTATATTAATTATTCAGACTATACGAGTCATTTTATAAAGACCAAATATAAAGCTTAAAATTTATTAAAATCATTGTTAATATGGGGTATACAAACATCATAATTAGCATAAAAATCATGAACACTAAAAAGCAAAAAAAAAAATTCTGATAAGTTATATAAGTTTAAAATTACTCATAAAGGAAACCAAAACAAAATTTTGTTTGTTAACTGTTAATGGCATTTGTCTTTTTTTTAATCGTAAATGATAACGATGCAATTACTTTGCTTTCAAAGTATTAACAACAAAGCTTTAACATCATTCTCCTGAATAAGATTTTAAACATAAATACTAAAAACCTAAATAATATACCTCGGTACTAGATTTGGGAGTATTGGATTCTTATTATACACTTTCTAGTTTCTATAAAAATTCTTTGGTTTTATATCGTGGCCAAACGTTTATTTAAATTCAGATAAAAATACTTTGATATTATGTTTAAATTCAAATACTATGTGCTAAGCTTGCTTTAATAGGGTTAAAAATCCTGGAAAGTTTTTCCGAGATTTATTTTTGCTTTTGATAACCTTTGAAATCTTATTTTTTTGATTTCTTAACGAATATTTACTTGCAAAAAAACAACTTCTTAGTGTCTGAAAACACATATTATTCTTAAAAAGATTCATAAGAACCAATAGTCTTCTCAAAGAAAACAACAAATATTAATAATAAAGAAATCTTTTTACTTCACTATAAAAACCAAAGGAAGAAAACTATTTCCAAGAGTTTAAACGTATAATGGCAAAAAACATTTAATCAAATGTTAAAAAAATATTGATTTATTGAGAGGAGCCTGGAAAACCAAAATTTGTATTATATAAGTTTATTTAAAGAATCTAATCTAAGTATTTTACATGATTGCCTATAGATTAATACCGGTAGAAGAAAATCTGTAGCGAAGTCTTTTTTCAATATATCCTTTTCTTTGTTTATTTCACAACGTTTTTAATTGTTTTAATTCGAAGCTTCCAATCTACCGTTATTTGTTGATAGATCTATATTTTTTCACGGATATGCAAATATTTTTTTTAAAAATTTAAATCTCGATTCAATTTATTTCTAATTCATTTTTCAAATTCCAGAACTAAATAATCAAAATCTTAATATTTATTCAAAAATTAGACGATTTTTTAAAGGAAAACCTTTAAAGTTATAACGCTCATCTATTTATATCATGGTATAATACTTTTATGTTTCTGTATTAATATTGAATTAAAAGTAGCGCATATTTTATTTTTTAGTGTTTTTCGTATTTGAAACAAATGGGAGTAATATTTGCAATAAATTTTAATGATCAATTTATAGAATTTATTCTCTATTTATAAAGGGTAATAGAAAATATTATAAACGGTTATAACAAAGACGGTTTTGATATTCTCGCATCACATATAATTTATCATTTTGTTAGGAGAAATAAAAATACTTTGTTTAATGGAAATTCTAGTTGTAATGTGTTTTTACAGACTAGAATTTCTTTTATATCGATTATTTTTTTGGTTGTTAGATAGATCCTGGTGTGATATATTTATTAAAATAGTGTATCTAAGACTTAGAAAGTACTAACTAAAAATGACAACAAGTATTTCCTAACTAGTATATTTGAAAGAAAAGTATAATAGAACATATATTTCCAATGAAGATAAGGACAAAATTATTTCAAAATATTAAATGTGACTTTTTCAGAAAATTATAAAATTAGATATGTTGTTATATTAATTTTAATTTTCTTAATTTATTTACTCTGGCGGTTTAAATCACTATTTCAGGATAAAATTTTAAATGTAAATTTTATGGTTCATATTATGATGTTTCTGTAACAATAAAAAAGAGGGAAAAGGTAATTTAACATGTTATTATATGCCTTAACAATTTCTACATAGAAGCACTGGAAAATTTTGTTTTTTGTTTGAATTATATAAATATCATTTCTACCCAATATAGTAAGAAATAATTTGATTTTAAAACAGGCTGGTTTAAACATTTCAAATATATACTTTTATGTTTTTAACGGTGATGCGTCTAGTTATACTGCAAACGTTGAAAATATTCTGTTAGAGGGTTCTGATACAATCAAATAGTTTATTTTAGAAAATAAAGATAATATGGGTCACAACGGTCATACCATTTAAGCTATAAAAAGCCAGAATTACAAAATTATAAAATGGCATTAATGTTTAAAATAATCTGAAAATTAAAAATAATTCAAAAACTGGTATATATGACAATAAATCAATTTTAAAACACTTTCTCTGAATTCCAATATTATTTTAATTTTTCATGAAATCAATCTTATCGTTAAATATTATATTTTGTATAACTCTATAATAATGATTTTAATTTATCTGTTCTATGAATAAAATAATCTAAAATATTATATCGCAAAGGGTTTTATTTAACGAATAGTATATGTAATACTTTTATGATATTTATATTTTTGGGATCGATTATATTAAAAATATATTAAATTTAAATTTGTAGTTTACAATATTTTTTACTGCATTAAAATATTTAAAATACAGTTTTTAAAAAATAAAATTATGATAAGATGTACAAAATAATCTTTTCGGTTTTAAAGAAAATATTTTGATGTTTTTTCTTGTTTGTACTGTTATTTTAATTTGCTTTATGAGTTATTTATTGAATTTGATTATAATAGAAATACCGTTCATTAAAATAAACAAATTTGAAATGAAAATATAAAATGAAATATTCTATTGATACATATTTTATCGAAGTATTCCTATTTTAGGAATTCAGTTAAAAACGAAATTTATCTTAATATTTTATTATATTGTGCATTATATTCATTAAGTTGATTTTCAAAATATCCGCACTGGTATATACCATTTTATTGTCAATTTTAATAGACACGTTTCGAAATAGTTAATAACATATTTAATTCAGTATGAATTTATTTTAAATATGGCGGAAAGGCAAAACATCCGTTTTATTTTATTGTCTTCATAAAATATAAATTGTAACGGTGTCTCGAAATAATGAATTTTTTAATAAAATATCAAGTATTTAAAACTAATTAAAAGTCAATTATTGGGTTGGAAGATACTACATGGTGAAGGAAACTAAACGATCTACGAATTAAAAAATGTTATGAATAACTTAAAAAATATTCAGGCTTTCATATATTCAAAAAAAAAGATAAATTGGAATTTTTTTAATAAATAAGCTGAAAAAACATTATATTGCCAAGTTTATATCTAAGATATAAATATTTCAATTCCACATATTATTTCCTTAACTTATAATCTAAAATTCTAGTGCTTTAAATTTAAACCAGTATTTTTTTGTGAATAAATTTTTTTATATTCGTGCAATAAAATTTTTATAAGAATGTTTAAATATTAAAAAATATATATTGGCATCAATCATATTACATTTGATGGTAGCTAGCAAAATAAAAAATATTCCTTAAATAATATAATTTACTCATACCAGAACATAAAAAAAGAGTTCATCGTTTTTATTGGTCATGGTCAATATATCTTATTATGATGTGGAATAAGAAATATTCAAAAATCTAGGATAGTAAATATAAGATAATCATGATAATTCGTATTTTGAGTCTTTGCTATTTTATTTTGGTTTTAAATGCAAAACTACTGAAAAGTACATAGTAGAAATTGTATGATTTAAAAATAGATTCTAAGAATGAAAAAAAATAGCATTTAAATTTAAGGAAAAGATAAGAACTATACAGTTTTTCTCCTCGGAAAGAATTAATTCGCACGAAATGGATTGAAAAGTTTAATTTTGGTGAAAAAAAAATTTTTTTAAATCTTTTTTTCCACTGTTCAAAAATTTCAAACAAAATTTAAAGAATCGCTTGATACTAGAAGTATTTTTCTTAAATAGGCACAAAAATACTATAAAAGGCCCTATTATATTCGGTTAGTATGACTATCACCAACAGACAAAGAATCAATTTGTTTTTAAAAGCGATCATTAGGTCCGGAAACTTACATTTCATTTTTTATACGAAGCCACATATTTAGTTTTTTTCAATGGCAATAAGTATATCTTTGCTTTTTTCTCTATATATTTAAAACAAATTATAAGAAAGATTTATAAATGAAAAAATATGGTTTAAATAACATATTCATTACAATAAAATTAGCACTGGCAATAGGTAACATGTGATTATATTTATTCCTCTCTATAAACATAAGAGTTGATCGAAAGTTTATATTATTTTTTTCTTTTGAAAAATAAGGCTTTTGTGAATTAATATTAATAAATACAAATCTTAATGAGTAAATATATAGCTTTATATATCGACTTATTAGCTTAAAAATTTACTAACAATGAAAAACCTAGGCAATTTTGAAAATTTTATTTTAATATTTTATGACAAATGCATATTGTTTGTAAAGACACAGAAAATTAGAGTTATTTATCGGTGTATAAATAAAATATGATAAAGGTTTGTCCATTTATTCACTTTCAATTTATATATTTAATGTCTTGTTTCTGTTTTTTACAGCTGAATATCTATTCTTTCAATTTTGTAATTTGATATTAAAAAAGTATATATTGATAATTTGGCTCTTTTAATTATTAATACACTCATAATTATCTTCATAATATTATAGTAAGTGTTTCATTTATATTTCTGAATGTCTTTTGAGTTGTAAAAATATTGGTGCATGATTTCTCGTAGAATATAAACCGAATTTTATGGATAAAAAAATCCAAGGAACTTTAAGATATCAAAATAGGAATAAGCCTAATATTATTTTGATAAATTCTTAATCAAAAAAACTAATCTTATCATAGTTATAAATTATTTTTAATCTTATTTGTAATACTATTTAGGTTTTACAACAAATTTTAAGCCATTTGACACTTTTTTGATAATTATATCAATAGATGTAAGTTTATGTTACTCATATTATCATTTATGTTCTCAAATATTTTTCAAAAAATCAAATATAAAAACTGTAAAAAACAGAAACAATATTTGCTTTTTCGGGATAAATACAGCGGAAAAAAAAGTTTAATGATTGAAAGTCTTCGGGTCCAAGCGCTCGATTATTTGCACACAAATAGTTAAGCAAAATATTAAAACTCTTGTTATAAGAACTTCCTGGGAATATTCAAATATATCAAGATGTTCAAAAGTATTCGATTTCATATGTTAGATGGTTTCATTTTTAAAGTTATTTAAAACATTTGTGTTTTTTAAAAATTCTAATAACATACAAATGTAATTATTTTTGAACTTTGTTTGCAGAAAACTTTGCAAGCTTAAAAGAAAGCAAAAAAAAACTTTGTAGGTGGAATTATTTCGAGTAATTTTTACTTTATTATTATTAAAATTTACGATTTTGATAATTTCCAAATGAGTCATTATCAAAAACAATATAATTCAAACAAATGTAATTATATAACCCAATCTATACACGAAATTAATTTTGTCTGATAGAACAAATTTTATCTTTTACATAATATTGATAAAGCATACCATGACATTCTTTCGTGTGAAGCAAAACTGATGAGACGGTTTTATCTGGAAAGTAAATTCGAATTTTTAATTATATTTGAATTATATTTTTCGAGTTCATGGGTGCTTTGCTAAGTCCAAAGCGTATTTGATCATTCAACTTGTTTAAATTTTTGAAGAACATAGTAAAAATATCGAAAAATTATCTAAGCAGAATTATGCGGAAATCTAATCGATATTTGTTAAAAATACAATTCTTAGAAGCAACACATCATATATAGTTGCTAAGCTAAAATATATAATAAATTGTAGCTCGGGCTAAAAAAATAGAAAAACGAATCAGTTGTATACTAAATTATACTATAATTTTTTGGAAAATTTGACCTCATGACTAAATAACAGAATTAAAACTCTAGATAATAATTTAAAAAGAAAATGGGTGGAATCTTTCATATTACCTCTTCGAATCATATGAGGAAAGAGTACGAGCATGTTAAATTCATTTTAATACAATATAAAACTAGAATTTTACTCAAAATATTTAAAATTGGTTCTCAGAGCAGCAAATATCCAATAGTAATTTTTACGTGCTTCATCTTATTACTAAAATGAAACTTATACAATAATTCTTATCTAAAGAAAATGTCTTTAATGTTTATTTATTACACACATGACAAAGATTAGCGGTTTTTGACTCAAAAGCGATAGACCGTTTCTTTAATCGTTTATATTGATTTATCGAGGCTAAATATTTTGATATAGCACATTGTGTTATTTTTTAAAATATTGACTTTCCATTACATGGAATCGACGAGAATACTTCCCTATTAGAAAGCACTGGATTTGCTTGATAAAGATATATATGTTTTTTAAAATTTATAATATATAAACTAAATTATTTAATAAAAGAATAATTTACGGTTTTTAATATTGTTTTATATCGTATTCATAAAAGGATTCATGTTAAATATAATAAAAAAAATACTTTTATCCGAAAAATTATGTTTTATTAAAAATCCAAATCATTTGAGTTTTGGATGCGATGAGAGTAAAAACCAGATATATTAAAAATAATAAATTGTGCTTTAAATAGTTTTTTCATTAACAAAGCATTAAAATACCTTGCATGTTTCTTTAAAATATTTAAAATCGAAACTCTTGTTAAATACACTTCTAATCAAAACTGTTCGAAATGCAACAAATATCAACATATTGTAGGTTAACTGTAAGTCGAAATTTTCTCTAATTTTTATGAAACATAACAGTTAAACGCGTTAACCTTACAAAGGTTGCAAAAAAAGTTAAGTTGGAATCAAAAAAAGGAGCGAGTTATTAAAGTATTTTACAATTTTTTAGTTTAAAATTTTGACTTAAACAGAATATTTGTCTCTTGAATTATACCAGTCATTTTTGTTGTTTTCACACAAATCTCAACTATTTCAAGATAAATTCGAAAAGTCTGTAAATTTATATTCACTGCGTTAAAATGTAAAGCTTTATTGAATATACATATTAGATGATACCATTTTGTGATTAAAGAGTGGTTGTTTTGTAAATATGTCCTAAATATAAAAGCCATTTGTTTTTTTGTATTCAATATAAATATTAGAGAAACTATTCGTTAGAAAGTTTTTACCAAATAAATTACTGGTGTTCATAGGCAATTGCAAAAAAATTAAAATTTAAATGCACAAACTAAATTATTTTTCCATTTAAAACTATAGTGCATCAGCATATAAAACGATATATACAGTTATTTTTGCAGTTACCATCCAGATATTTATAAGTCATTTAACTCTGCCTATAAATTACATAAAGTCGAACTTTTATAGTATATACTGATTTCTATGTTAATAAATGTTGCTTTTTTGAAGCATACTAAAAAAAGCATCTCTTGTCAATATTGAAACATTGCAATAAATTTATTATTGAAAATACAAGAATTTCGTTAGACGTATTCTATAGCTATTTGGCATCGATTAATCTTTTTTTTTATGTAAATGCAGTATGTAATACAGAGTATTTCAAAAATATATTCTGAAAAGAGACATAAACACATTTAAAAACCTCTTTGGAAATTAAGTTGCCCTAAAAATGCCTCAAAAAACAGAACAAGAATCAATGATCTTGGTATTTGAAAATAAATTTTTAGCGTCATAGTATTTAAGAGAGCTTTAGGTATGTTTGGAATTTTTTTAGGTTTTTTAATAAAATAGTTTTTTGTAAACTTTAATTTAGAAGTACAATTGATCTTGCAACATCTTAATATATTTGAAAATAGCAGCTTCAAATTTAAAATTTACTAATGAAACTGTTATTAATTATATTAATATCAGAAAATTGTTATGGTACAAAGATAATAATTTATTAAAAATATATAAGATTTTTTATCATTACAGAGAATTTTTGGATGGTTAATGAACATTAAATATTTTTGTATTCTATAATGCAATGTGGAATAGCACTGTTGATTTTTACAGGCTACATTTGGTCGTTTTGAATCAATGAAACTTTATAATCTTTAAAACGCTATAGTTTTAGATCTTGTATATTAATTTAATATTTTTTTATATAATTTATGATTTTTTTGCAAGAATACCCTATAATTTTGCTATCACGATGCAAGTTCTCTGAAATCGTGAAAATGAACTATCATTATTTCTTGCAAAACATAAATGTTCTTCATTCGTATCTCTGTAAAACAGAATAAACGAAATGGCTCATGTATCTTGCAAATATAAGAAGTTCGAAATATATATATTCCTATTTTTGTATGTTAAATTTTTTATAAAACGATTTTATATGCAACTACGATTTCTTTAAATTGCTGTAGAAATCTATTTTTTAAACCCTAGCACTTATTTTTGCATTCATAACTGTTGCAAAATAAATTATACTTTATTAAAAGTCTAATCAAGCTATTAAGTAAAAATTTTATTTTGAAATTTTTTACAATTGAGGTAACAATAAAATTTTGGATGCACAATATACTCATACAAGTTTTTATTTTGTTTAATTTAAATCTAAGGAATAAAAACAAAAGCATTCATACAAATTAAAAAAAGGAAATTATCTTATGAGAAGCAAGCAAATGTAAAGCTTTTATCTATAAAAAGTCTTTTTGATTTTGTAAGTTACTTCAAAGTTTTAAGGAAAGACACTTAAAGTTTTAAACTTCGTTAATTTATGAATGGACTCGAAAAATTAAAATCATTTAGATTATATATTTTCTCGTTGCTATTGTATGATCTGATTAATATGACTTTTATAGCTTTCATCTCCAGTATATTAACTATTTTAGCAAAATTACGGTTTCATCATCATATTAAACTGAAATTATTCAACCACAATTTCAAACTCGGAAATGACAGATGTTTGAATTTCTTACTGCGAAACTGAATCATCTTGAATCAAATTTACAGTTATAAAAAAATATTAAAATGAAGCGAAAATAAAAAAAATCTCCGGATTTTAAAGATTAATCATTTATATACTTTTATGGGAAAATACTTGATTTATAAGTTGTAAAAAATATAAAATTAGGTACATAGCAAATATATACTATATCTAAACAAACATGGTGTCTAATTCGAATAAAAAACCATAAAAGAAATGAATCACTTGTTTAAAAACATAGTTTAATTAGATACTCGATAATATAATTCCGCCTGTTTGAGTATGCTTTTATAAACACTAGCATAGCCTCTTTTTGCGTAAAAAGACATAAACTGAATAGAACCTCTCAAAATTCTTCTCTCTAAATTACTGATTCTGCATTCCAATTCTAAGAATATTTCCAGCATTCTACTGTCGTGCGTTTGTGTATTCTGCGAAAAATTTAACAAAATTATTTTTTGGTGTAAATTCTTTATTTCTCTGTCTTCTAAGCTAAAACTATTTTTTGAAACCTTACCAAATTTATCTCTATATATGTTTATAAGAGCTTGAATCGAATCTATGTAAATAGGTACACAAAAATTATTAAGAAATAAATCAAACAATCCTTTTTGTAATAACTTTGAAGCATTGGGCATTTTCAGTTGACATTTAAGGCCTAAAAGCAAGCTATTTTTAAACTCTTCTCCTGTTTTTATATTTGTATCAAAAATGAATCTAAAAATATATCGGATTTTTATTCTAAAAAGAAAAGTATTAAAGTAAACCGCTCTATTGAGGGTAAGAGTAGAGAAATAATGTAATAAATTTAAAAGTAGGTAAATCCGTACCTTCAAAATATCTTGTTCAAAAGAAATAAACAATTCCGAAATCAAAATCTCATAAAGAAAATTCTTCTGTTCATTAAGATTTTTGAACGACTAATTTCATCCTGTGATTTATTTTTAAGAAAATTTTCATTATTTTGAAAAATAGAATATGTTAAAAGACTTATAATTTCATAAAGATAATGCACATATAATATATGTCCTTTCGAAATATAGGCAAACTGATTTGCTTTAAACGATTCAAAGAAAAGATTCAACTCCGGAAATATTAGATTAATTTTTGATTTTTTAATATTCTCAAGAGGATTGACACACATATTTTGTTCGATTATTTTCGACCATTCAGATGTGGCTAGCTCGGAAAAAAATGTATTTTCGAATTTTACAAGCTTTCTTCTAAACTTCAAGATTGTTTTCAAATCCTCGTATGTCTCATATTCGTTGCGATAAAATTCGGAATTTTTATCTTTAAGCTTGAATAGGATATTTTCCTCGTTTAAACCACCATCAGTATATTTATTCTCGGTGCAATTATCCACAGAATCAGAACTAAATATAATTCTATGTAATTCTTGTTTTATCACTTGAACAGATTCCTGGTTTACTTTATCTAGATTTCTCTCAGAAATTATTTGGTTCATAAAACAATTGAACGATGGCTCATCTAAAATCCTATTTTTGATTCCTTCATAAACCAAAATTTCATTATTTCTAAAGCAAAATTTCGCATCGTTAATAATTTCGCTTACTTTCACATTATATGGTATTGATCTATTTGTTTGAATTTCTACTGGTTTATTCGCAGGCTGAAATTCTTGACTTAAAATACTCACTTCTTCAGAACATAGTGTAGATAGATCGTTTATTATTGGTTGAGAGCATGTATTTTCTGTGGTAAATTGTTTATTTAATACATCTCGTTTCATGGATTCCTCTTCAAAATGTTCCGAAATTCGTTCTTTTCCTGCCTTTTCGGGAAATGCAATATGGAATGCTGGTAATGGAGTAGGTGAATAGATTGAACTTACAGTTTTATTATCATCACAGCATGTTATATGTAGTGATGCATTGTCAAAAGAACTTATTTCTATGTTTTCTTCTGGTATGTAATTTTCATGTAAATAAGATGTCTGAGGATTTGCTTGGAAAGATTCTTGTTTATTTTGAAGAAATTCGGTCGTTGATGTTTCTATTTTCTGAGGTTGAATTGGATCACTTTGTATCAAAAAAACCTTTGCAAAACTTAAATAGTCAAAACCATCAATTCCGGGATAATCATCGCTATTTTGAGCTATAGAATTTGGTTCCAAAACTCTTTTGTTGTTTCTTTGGTTAGTTGTAGCAAAAACTTTTAATAAGAAAGTAAAAGTTGCGGGGAAACTAAATGAAATTTTCATGGATAATTTTTTTTGTACGTATATAATTTTTTTATTGTTCTATCGATTCTTTTAGAATCTAAAAATTTTCATTTTTTTAGATTCTGGATCATGTAATACACGAACCATAAAAATTTTAGAAATTTGCATTTTCTGGTAGAATATTTTTAACTAAAAGAAATTTGATTCAAGCAACCCGAAACTTTAAGACATACAGTTTCAAAAATCACGGTCTTAAAAAATTACTTTACAAGATGAAAGTTTTCTATTTCTGGTTATTCACGGTTTGTACTTTTTATCATCTAAGAATATTAATTTCCGATTCTTTGTATTATTAAATTAGAACGATTATATTTGAATTTAATAAAAATATACAACCATTTATTATAATATCAAGATACATTTTAGTTTTAGTGATAATTTTTTATAACTCTTAAATTTTTGTTTAGCTGACCAAAAAAATGTTCTAGAAAATTCAAAAATCATAAAATTTAAAATATTTCCACTCATTTGATTTCGAATTTTCAAAGCTAGCAAGTACCGTATAAATCTCTTTTTTTCGGTTTCATATTTGTTCAATTTTGCCATCATGTTTTTTTGGGTTACACCTAATACATTATACTTTCTCTTTGAAAGTAAACTCGGATTTTCATGACCACTGGGCCATCGGCATCAACACTTTTTGATGAATTATAATTAGAAAATCATTATAAAAAAGAACAATATGGCAAAATTTACGCCTTTTCCTTAAATTAACATACATATTTTAATGAAAATTTAAGTTCAAATGTTCTCAGAATGTAAGTTTTTACATTTTTTCATATTTTCATTATAGTTCTTCGCTGCTCAATATGTTTTGAAAAAATAAATCACATCAAATTATTAGATACAAAACCAACACCGTATAATAAAACTCTGCATCTTTTTTCTTATTTAAATAATGAAATATATACGTTGATAACCAAATTGATTGTTTATAAATAAGTCATAATCGATTGAAAAACGGTTGTAATTTTGAATACAGTTCGATGATTTTCACTAAGAAATTTTTCAATATATAATTTTTAATATTGTATTTATTTAATAGGTTAACATATAGATAGTAGTATACGTTCTATTTTGAGAATTATTTGAATTTTTGTAATTTATATGTATATCAACAAGTTTAATCAGTTTTTAAGAAATATTTTCTTCTATTTTTAAGCAATTCATTTTTATAGTTAAAATAATTTTGAATTTATATCTCTACTAGAGATTTTTTTCTTTAAGAAACTTTTGTTTCAGTAATTTTTTTAAATTTTAATTTATATATTGGAATTTAGTTAAATGTACTTTTTCAAGAAAAGGCTTTAATTGTTTTTATTGGTTTTCAGTAATTGATGCGTTTATTTGGTTTATATTTTAAGATTTTATCACCTAAATTATCATAAATTTCGTGTCTATTTACGTATTTTCTGATAACTAAATCTTCTATTATATAATATATATTAGTATTGGCAATTAATTGAGCAAGTTTATAAATAGTTTCTATAAATATCTACTACTATTCATTATTACAGATAGGGTTAATATTTTTTGACTGTATTATTATATCAAACTCGCAATCAATAACCTTTTATCTGCAAAACATATAATTAGTAAGGATAAAAAAAATACTGTGTTCTAGAATTCTTACTCAATTTATATAAATCTGATCGTAATGATGTGCTATCGGTTTATAAACATAATTTATTGCATATAAATTTTAATGTAAAAATATTTCCTAATTTTCCAAATTAGTTGTGGAATCGATTCTCTTTTTAGGATAAAAAAACCTTATTCATTTTTTTATGCTTTATATTGGTGCAAGAGAAACCATGAAAAATTTATATGTATTTTATTATTCGAATTTATTTATTTAGGAAAAATCCTCTTTTACTTGTACCTTTTATTCTTGTTCAGAAAGAAAGTCACCAAACACTAAAAAATTCAAACTTCACACCGGGTATAGAAATATTATGTTAAAATCATATTAAAAATATCTTGACTATTTAAAGTATATTCAGTTAATTCAAAAAAATGTATAGAGCAACTATATCTTAATATAATAGAAAATTAAATAACTTCTTTTTAACACAAATAGTATTTGTTTTGTTATATCAAGCGGTTTACATTAGAGATATAACCATAGCTTATCATCATAAGAAGAACTAACTATACAAAGAATACAGCGCTCGAATCTTTACATTTTATTTCTTTAGGTTCTTTTACTCTAAAATTTTTTTTTATACAATTAATTAACCTTACCCGATTTTTAGACGGCTAAAAATTTATTTTTGATCCGAATAGGCTATGATTACATACCGTTTCGAGGTTTTATACAAAGTTTTTAGTTCATTTATTTTACCAGCGACAAATAAAAAAATAAATATATTGTGCTAAGTTGTATAAACTAGAATGCATATGGGATATACATAAAAATTCTTCTTTTTAAACCTCTTATACTTATGCTTAATACAACATTTTTGACAAGTTATTGTTTAAGTATTAATTTTTTTAAAACATTAATTTGAGTTATTTATTCGCGTAATATAATTTCAATTCATTTCTGATTTTTTTTGAAACTTCTAAAGCAATCATAGGTTCTAAAAAAATATAGTCTAAGTGAATTAAAGCTGTGTATAATTATATTTTAAAATTTTCAAAAAGTTATTTCCTAACTAAATTTTCTATAAATTAAAACATTGAACTGTTTGGACTATTTTTTTGAGAAAATATTGATCACTTGGATTTTATAAATTGTTAAACATTCGAAGGAAGTAAATTCGGTTAAATATTATACATAATTGATATTTTTAGGGTATATCCGAATAATAGAAAATCTTAAATTAACTACATATTTTCTTATAACTATAAAAGAATTTAACAATATATTAATCTTTTTTTATTTCTTTTTAATGTGAAATAAAATTTGAGAATATTTTCTTTCATTCTTTATTTCTATTTTGATTGTCTAATTTAAATGTATTTTGGAATTGTCTATTTATCTTCTATTAAATGGCAATCATCAAAAAAAAATGGTAATAATATCATTATACTATAAGTATTCAGAATAATTTCATAGCCAATATATTGTTACTAAAGTCTTGTAAAAAATCTATTTTCATTCGATTTTTTAAGTTTATCCTTGGAGTTTACGTAGGAAATCTTTTTAAATTTATTGATGTTTTAATTTCTTTAATCTAAATTTATCTATTGAGAAAGTATTTTCGTTTTTTTGCTGATTTGAATTTGAAACTTTAAGAAAAAAGCTCGATTCAAAAGTATAACCAAATTTTCAGAAAGATAATATTTCTTTATATGTTGATTTCTAATTTAACTAAAATACTGCTTAAAGCACAAATTTACAAGAAATATTTTTTAATTTTTTAATTTTTTAATTTCTAGATTTCTTACAAGTGAAAAGATGTTTTTTAACTTTAAAGCCTATATGATAACTAAAAAGGTGGATTTTTAAGTCAATAATAGTCCTTTTATCCTATAAATTGTTGCCTAAAACTGCTAATTTGTTATTTTACTATTAAATATTGTGTAGAATTTATAATGTTAATCAACTAATATTTTCTTAGAGAGATAGTATGGTTAAACAATCTAATTCATTATCTATGGATAAAATATTAATAATTCTGGTAATATCTATGTATATATGATACAAAATATTATAATAATACGGTAAAACTTCAGTTTTGATTTACATGACTACATTTTGAGAGTCTGGTGTGTAAAAACAATTCGTTTAGCTGATACTAGTGTGAATATATATAAAATAGAAATTATTCCTCATAAATCAGTGTAACTCTAGACCTCTTATATTTTATGCTTTTATTAAAGGTTGTATATTAAAGCAGGGATTATAATGGCTTTTGTAATATTTGGGTATCTGTGTACACTCTTTTTGTTGGAATGATCGGGTTCTCAGATTATTCCGGATTTTGCTTTTTACATTTTTTTTAGTAGCCACATTTTCGGTTGAAGCTTACAGTTAGTGAAAAAATATAAAATCTAACTCCCTATAATAATTAATATTAATTTCTCAAAAAGATATTTCGAAATCTTTTTATGAAGTATGTGCTAGATATACTTAAATAATCTACCACAACTTTGAATTACATAATAGAAAAAAAACCGAATGGTTTAAAATTTTATCTTTATTTTTGTTGATTTCGAAATATATTAAAAGAATGGGTTGTTCATTGAATTAAATTTTTTTTTGTCAGTAAAAAGCTAAAACAAAAAATTTAATCCTATAACGAAATCATATTTTTAAATTTCTATTTTTTCAAGATTTAGTAATTTTTAATATTTTTCTAATTGTTCCAAAAAAATTATATAAGTCTCTGAAGCGTCTAGTAATATTAAAAGGAATCATTTACATAGTTTGAAAACTTTAATGTACAGTTTTGACACTCATATAATTTTTATTTTGCAAAAAGTAAGATTAAGATTTTTAGAATTCAACGGATATTTCGGATTATCTATCATAGAAAAGAAGAGTAACCTCTAGAAAGCAAAAATAATAGGAAATATAAGAAAAATGTAGTGTATTATTTGTGCCATATAAAATCAAAAAAAATATATTTTAAGAAATAAGCGTATATGTTAATAATTTTTCCTAGAGGAAATGAAATATACGCATTGTAATAAAATCTATCTTTAAAAATTTATAATACCTAAATAAAATGTTTTTATCTGTGTCTCTAGTAAATAATACAAAAATCACAGAGAATCTAATACAAAGCAGTAATAATCTATTATAATTCGACTTTATATATTTTATTTACAAAATCTAAATTTATAACTATTTTTCAAAATATTGAAAAGTTTATAAAGTCTTTAAATTTTATTTAGTTTCCTTAAATACCGCGAGGTATAAAAGAAAGTAATTTATAAGCTTGTTTGGTTTCCAACAAAAATTTTTCTTTAAAATAATAGGATTCGTTTCTCATCGATGTCGATTTTTACTTAATTCATATTTTTATAAATAATGGAATGTTTTTGTTCTCCTTTATTTTTAACCAGAAGCCTTAGCATTCTTCCTATTCTAATGAATCACTAGAAATTCAATTGTTATTATTCGAACTTTCATTTAAGAAAATTTTCAAGAGAATGTACAGAACTAAAAAGATTCGAGTTAGGCTGGTATTAACTATCATTTCCTTGATCTAGATTTCCATTCATTTTTAATTGATTCGTCTTTGAATTTTACTTTGTTTATATTCTTAGTAAATTTTAATATTTCTTATTTTTTTCAAATTCGAGATTTTGGAATTTCTGTATCTGTGTGATAAGTATATTCTTTTTAGATTATCCATTTTTTAGATTTATGGCCCTCTAAATTCAAATTTTCGTCTGCATTGATCAAATATTTTTTTAATATTTTCTCAGATAGAAATTAAATAAGAAGGCTTGTTTTAATGTATAAAACTGAAATATTTAAGCCTAGAAATTACTTAAGAATTAATCAAATATGTTTAAATATGTAGTATATAACGCATTTTTAAGCACCAAAAAAATTGTTGTACAGATCTATTGAATAGTGAAATTTAAAAGTTTATTCGAACTGGAGCATAATGTTCTGTTTTATAATTTTTAAAAAATAAAACAGTTGAATCGACAATTGCTTTACGAAAAGAGCACTTTCTGAAACTCCAGCAAATAATATCAAATCCATCAACTATTATTAATCTCTTTCCTAACTAAGGAACAAGCAAAACGGATATAGCTAGATATTATATGAAATATTTTATTGCAAGAAAACTTCTGAATTAAAAATCAAGTGTTTTTTTGACATTCTGCAGTATGACACATGAAACTGTTACATACAATCAAACTAATAAATTTCATAACCCTTTGTTTAATATAAACGAAATCTGCGTCAAAAGATTCTGAAGAAGTCAAAAAAAATTCTGATTACATTAAAATAGAAAGTATTATTTACTCTACAATATATGTTATACTATGGAAAGTTTCTTGTGAAAAATATTAAAAAAATAGCGTAAAAACATTGAATATACAGGAAGAATATTCGACCAATATATAAATGAGAAAATAATAGAATTTTATATTTTTAGATTAAATTAACTTATTTTTAAAAAACTTATCATAAATATGTTGGTTAACTTTCGAATATTTATGTTCTTTTTGATTTTTTAATTGCATTCTAATACTTCTTACGTAAATATGCAAAATAATTCAATCTCTAGATATATAACGCATATTATATACGATTGAGACTTGTTTGTTGCTATTGTAGCTTAATACTCACATTTTGGACCAAATCAAACAAAAATAAAAATATCGTTTTAGTTTTATATTTTAAAATTATTTTAATACCAAATATAACAAGAAATTATTAAAAAAATGTTTCATATTTTGTTATTTTATGGTAAAATAATTTATTACAAAACAAAATTTTTTTTATTAAAAAAAATGTGTATTTTCGTGATATATTTTTTTAACAGAATCAAATCGTTTACGTCTTATAATAAGCCATAATGCAAGAAAAAAAATATTGAATAATTTCAATCTTTATTTATATATACATAATATTTATCAAATTCTTGAGAAAATATTCTTCTGCATTTAAGATCCAATAAAAAAAAAGTAAAAATTAACCAAATAAAATATTGATTAACCCCTTTTAAATAAAAAAATTATATTTTTGTTAAATTATAAAATGATTAATCATTTGATTCAATAATTTAATTATCATCTCTAAATAAATCATGATATTGCAATTATATAAGCTAAATCAAGAGATTTTGAATCCGATGATACAATCGTAAATTTTTTTTTCTAATTTATTTTTATAGTTGTTCGTATAATTTTTGAGTTCACAAGAAATAATTTTTTAAATAAAGCAGCTGCAAGTTTCATTTTTTAAAATTACAAATATTTGTATAAAATCAAAGATTTGAAAGTTTTAACTAAACCAGGAAAAATCTATCCTTCGTTTATAAAACTACCAAAAAAAACTTTCTATTTTATATTTTTCTGATTTAATAATTTCTAAAAATTTTACGATGAAAAGATATTTGTATGTTTAATATTGTTTGTTTGAACAAATAAAACTATGATAATTTGTTATAATATTTTTATTGATCAAATGAGATGATAAATCAGATTGCGAATTTACCAAAAAAACTTTATTTGATAAAATTTTATAAAAGACCAATAAAAAGACGAAAATTTTTTGAAAAAAAAAATGTTATTCTATTTTTAGTTAATTATTTGAAAAAAGTTTTCTATTTTTAGACAAATTATCAAATATATAAGTTGAAAATATTATATCCCCATGAATTTTTTTATTTTTATTTGTAAAATAATATGTGCATCTGAATTTAAATATACAGCTATTTCAAGAGATTCACTAGCTATAGATGTCAATTATTTTGAAATATCTTATGAAATCGGAGCCGATGATCAAGTGAAAAAATGTTTTGATAAGTTAGAATTCGATATTGAAGACGAAAGGAAAGAAGAAATGATTAAAATCACAAGCTTTTATTATAAAAAAATACAAGAATTTACAAACAATGAATCAGATACATTCTTAGCTTATTTTACAACTTGGATTTGTTACTTTGTATATCGTGATACTCAAGTTGATATAAAAAGATATAGACCAGAACTTTTGTTTAATCTGATTACTTTTAAGAAATTTTTTGAATTTTGCAAAGAAGATAAAAACATGAAATCAAATATTAAAGATATTCTTTTAAAACTCACAACATATAGATTACAAGGAAAGAATTGTAATTACGATGAGTGGTGGAAACAGGATTATAATTCATTAAAAAAAAAATACCCTGAAATATGTACGAATATCGAAAATAGCTCAAACCGAGATAATAAAATAGATATAGCTGTGCTGATGAATATTGTGTTGAAAAAAAATTCTTACGAAACTAAGTCTCATTTGTTTGGCGAAAATCTAATTTGTGCAACGCATGAATATCATTTCGGTTTTTTCTTAAGTCTAAAGTGTATGTTTCTTTTGGGCAAAAAAAATGAATACTTTACACTGGAATCTTTAACCAAAAAAGAGATAATTAATGCTACCGAAATTTCAGAATTTACACCAGAAGCTACCTCGTATATAGATAAATCTTTTGAGAAAATGAATTTTGAATCTTATAAAAAAATCACGGAATATGTTTCTGAGCCGATTTTCAGAAAAATTTTGAAAATGAAAGACGGTTTTAAAGAAATATACGAATTCAGTGACAAGGGAGTTTTTTCTAATATTGAACCGGATGATTCGAACAGATCTTTAGAAGTAATTAAATATATTGTAGAAAGAGACGAGATCAACTATATAAATGCTTTATACGTTTTTTTGAAAAACATCTCTAAAACAGAATACCATGAATATATATCAGTAGTACTTTGTTTGAAGGCGTTTTGTTTTAAAAAAATAGTTACATGCAAACAAAAAAAGCTCCGTAGCATTGTTGAAATTTTATTTCTTGCAGATGTTTTGAAGATAGAATTTGAAAATGAAAATAAAAATGCTTCTGCTATAAATACACATAAAGCCAAATTTATAGGATTCATAAAAGAGTATCTTGATGAACAGCACATAGAATACGATAAAAACCTGGCCTTAAATAATTTAAATCATTGTTTATTACCTCGAACATCCAGCATATTGAAAACTTTTATTTTTGTAAATTTATTTGCTAAATATATTTTGGAATGCAATTATATCAGACAATTTGTAAAATATTGCAACGAAAACAAACAAAAATTCAAGAACAGTCTTTTTTATGCTGAAGATCATATCTTTTTTTATGTTTTTTTACAAGAATTTTCAAGGCTTAGCCCTGAAGAGAGAAAAAATATTTTTATAATTCCGGTAACCAAAGCCCCAACTTCTGATAACAAGAATGAGTCGAAAGAATTCGGTATTAAAGATTTTTTGCTGTTTGTTTTAATACCAATCGTTTTTATTGGTGGTGTTCTTTTGGGCGTATATTGGTATATTTACAAAAAAAGGTAAATAAAGATTTTTTATTTGAATTTTTTTCTAATTTCTTGCATTATTGCGATTCTAAAATAAAATGTTTCGAAATTCTCTTTAATAAATTCTAATTTATAAGGCAAAAAATATATTTACATAACTTACAATGTATAAGGAATTAATAAATTGTTTACTTAAGTGTTATTTTTACCTCAAAAAATATATTTCTGAAATTGTTTTAAATATTAAATTATTTTTGCTTTTCGATATCAGTATGCCTGTGATTTTACACTTTCCAATAGTGAGTGTTCGGCATTGTTGATCACACCAAAATATATGTCAATTGTTTATTTAATAAAATATTCAAAGTTTATTAAAATAATTATATTTAAAAAATATTAGAATTTTTATCAATACTTAGTTCCTTCTTTAGAATTTAAACTAAATATGAAATGTCTTCGTTTGTAAATCTATGTTCTTATTAAATAGTAGTATTTCGAGAATTAAACACATTTTAAAAGTCATCAATTTATGTTTATAATGTTCAGAATAAATAGAAATATTTAGTATTCGTTTTTTTATAGTTTTTTTAATTCTAAAATTTTGTGTTGATTTGTAAATTATATCTTTAATAATTACAACCGTGATCCTACATATGATTTTTATACTTATTAAATATTAGTTTCATATAATTTACCAAATATTTTTGATTTTTTATATTAATATAAAAAATCAACGTTGATAATACAAATGTTAGAAGGGATTTGATTTTCATAATTTATTATTCCTTTACTTCTATTTACTTTTCAATCTTGTTTTTTTTATAGTTTATTTTTTATTATATAAATTTCTTGTGAGTTTAAACAAAATTTTAGATAGGATATATGTTAGTTAGGTTAAACGCGATATTATATTATTTGCTAAAAAGTACAAAACACCCTTAAAAAAATTAATATAGGGTATAAATCATGTAAAACTTGTATTATTAAACAGTAGGAATAGGGATATCTTGATAGAAGTATTTACATTTAAGAAACCTATGTTCTTTACAAAATAATACTTGGATTTAATAACTATAATTTGTATTTTTTTCTTGGTAGTAATTGGTTTCAATTAGATCTCAACGTATGATGAGGTGAAAAATTTCTCTATATTCTCCGTTGTGTTCTTGCGTAGAAATATAATTCAATATTGTTTTATGGTTTATCTACACCTTTGAACAAACTCTTTAGGTTTGAAATTATAGTTTAAAGTCCGCCATGTAGTAATTAATTTATTTGAGCAGAGTTTATAAATTTTCTTTCTTTTAAATTATTGCTTCACCGGATTCCTTCAAATCAGACTCTTCATTTACATTAATTCTCGGTTCCATGCTGCGGTTACTTCTTCTAAAATAAGAGATAATATATTTTTATTTACTTGTTTCACACCATAATCCTGTTGATTTACTTGCTATAAATGGGGTGTTGGTTGTTTATGCACCTTGGCTCTTTAACTCATACATTTGGCGTTCTATCTCAGTTCTTTTCGCATTTGTTTATAACATAAATACCCTTTGCGATTAAAAGAATGCCTTCCAATTGTCAAATTTAGTACTATCGAAAGGATGTATGTCTTATTATGCATGGGTATTTGTCGTCTTTTAAGATGCGTCTTATGGTATTTCGGTACCATACCCTCTCGGGTCAAAAATTGGCGAACATTCTCCAAAAAACAATATTAAATAACACCAATTCATCGACTTTGAATCAAACGCCGAAGGCTTCTTTTTTTAATCTAATTAAACGAATTTATGTAAATAATTCCTATTTGAAAAAGGTTTTCTTATCTGACACTTCTTCCAAATAAATATATCTGGCTTATTATTCTGAATTTCGACATCGGTTTTTATTCGGGTGTCTACTTTTATCTTTTATACTCATTTTCAATATTTTTTTGAACCGTGAAACTTCTAATTCGTTTTGAACTTTAAAATTTTTATCTGTTTGGTAGGAGTAAACGTATGCGTCATATACCTTCTGTGTAGTCTAGTATAGCATGACCGGGTTTTTTATACCTCTATTGCTATATGGTCTACTATTTTCCTAGGCGTTTGCTCTGTTGAAACCCACCTTCTGCTCTTTTAAAAATTTTTATCTTGAATATAAGACAAACGAAGTAAATTCATTTGAGAAATGAATTATAAAATATTAATTTTTTTTGGTTTATTTTATTGCCTTATCTTATTTTTTCTAGGGTTTTTTCAGTTCCTTCATATATGACGTTTTTTCAACAATAATCTTAAAAAATAAATTGAACTATCGGGGATAAATTTCTCCACCATGTCGGAAGAAAATTTGGTTTTGGGAATTCTCCGCTTGTGTAAGAGACGGCTAAAAAGGAGTGGTCGTCCAGAGTGTTGTTTGGGTCTGGAGCTAACACGCACTCTTTAAAACCACCTTGTTACAAAACACAAAAAAGTAAACGAACCCAACGGAAAAATACCGAAAGGCGATATTACCGAGGGAGACCAAGCATCGTGCGGGCCTTTGGTTTCGAGGATGAATGAATCAATAAGGTTAAATCAAATTTTTAAATGAATTTTTTGGAATAATTTTTTCAGGAAAAGCTAGGATCCATACTAAAATTAGATTTTTTACTGTAGGATGTTTGATCTAATTTTTATTTTGATATAGATGTATGATACAGCTTAGTGATGTCGGAACTGCTTCTTAGACTTTTTTCGAGTATTTGAACAAATAAACAAGCAAAAATTGAATATTGGACCATGGTTAGTTATATTGGATATAATTATCCTTTATTCTGCTATTATGGGATATATTTTCGATAATATTATGGCTTAAATTTAATATTAGACTTTAAAAAACTACAATAAAATTACATAAAATATTTTTTTAGTCAGCTTATAGAAAAGACTATTAGTTTAAAATCGACGAGAATTTTCATTTTAAAAAATCCTCGGATGAGATTGAGCAAAACAATATGAAATGCATTGTGAAAAGAGATAAGTAATATTTGTTGCGGATTTTAAATAGAAATTTTAAATTAAAAAAATTCTTATTCCAAACAAAAAAACCCAAAATGATGGTGTTTGTAATGAAACATCAAATTTAATTTAAATTATAGATCGAACTTTGACATAGAATGATTTAAACCAACCAAAAATTTTATGCAAACTAATACAGTTTTTATTAATTTCGATTCTGATTTGTTTACCCTTTGCCGTAGTTAAATATCTTGGTTGAAATATGATATAATTCAATTGATTGCCTTTGAATTCTGTTTTGAGAGCTATTATTTTTTTCTAAAGATTATCTGCTTCTTTAACACTTCTTCTCTTTACTACTACTACTACTAATTGGCACTACGGCTCTTAAAGAGCCCGGTCTTCCTTAACGAGTTTTCTAATCTATATTATTTTGTTTCGGTTTTGTAAAAATATTGTTTTATGCGATAGGAGTATTTTCCTTATGCACAATCCTACACGTTTATCTGGGCTTAGCGACCAGCAGAGCAGTATTAATCGTATATTTTGTGAGTTATTCTTGCCTATATATCCTATTTGTTTTTTTTTCTTTTTTATCAGATTTTTGTCAGCAGCTATATCATTCAAAATCAGTGGTATTTTAATATAACCATCTGCTCATTACATTCTTTGTTCCCAATATATAGTGTAAGAATTAGAATAAGTTATGGCGCCATGCCGCTTCCTGAATGGTAACGGTAGTGGGCTTTCCATTTATAATTGCATTTGGTTCTGACTCAAGTTTATTTTATCAATTGGAAGAAGTTCGTTCGGCGTTTTTATGAACCTTAGATATTATTAAACTTGATAGTCGAGAATATTTGTAGTTCATTGTGATATTTTCATGGTAGTTACAGTGGAAATACTTTACAGACTATTGCGTATATGAGATTTCCTTGATACTAAACTTATAAATAACGTTAACCCTTTAGTTATAGCCTACGAAAACCATGGGTTATAACAAAAAGTTGAAGCGAATTCGGTGAAGAGATTAAAACCAAATTTAGTGCACTATTATTTAATATGTTGTAAAATAGAAATATATGATTTACCTTTTCGAATATAAAATTACTTATGTGTTCTACTTACTTTTTAACGGCGCGTGCATTTTTAAAGAATTTATTAGATGAATGATAATTTGGTAATAAAGAATATAGATTATATTTATTGTCTAGGTGTATTTATACACTGGTGCATTGTATTACGAAGCCATAATAATCAATGCTGATCTTTAGTTTCACCTAGTTTGACAATGCAAAGCAGTTTTCTAGGAATGCTACAATATTGAAACTTTACTCATCGTGGATTTAACTTATGTTTCTTAAACAAAAAAGAAGGTTTAAGCAGTTAAAATCACAATCTTTGTGCCGTAAAACTCGGTATAGAAATATATATTTTTTGTTGCATCATATGAATTTTCTTAGAGTTATTTCCTTCAAATTTCTCTGATGATTTATTTTTATACGATAACCATAATAGAATTTAAATTAATTGGTGTAATTCTGTATTTTTTAATTTTCAAAAATTCTGATTTGCAGCTTGATATTTATTATTTTATTTTAGAACAATCATAAATGGGCAAAGGCATATGTTCGTTTCCTGACTCAAAACCATTAAAAGCCTTATGCGAGTATCTCTAATCAAGTAAAAACCCTACTTGCATTCCGTGCTGAAATATACCTCATTATTTTAACCACACTAGCAACCGCTTTATGAAACTCAATAAAATTAGTCGGTTCAGGGTGAAGAACTTCCAAGTTAGTAAACTATGATGTCTCGGATCAGTAAATTGCATGTAGAAAATTTATTGCTTATAATTTAGTGTGACTAGGCTTGTCTATTCTAAGTATTATCTTGTTTTTAACTTCTATAAATGCGATTCATATGGGTTCCTTTGTTATCCTGTGAAACTCGAGTGTGGTGTAAACAAAGCTCAAATAAAAACGTTATTTATCTATAACTAGTATGATTTTTTACGAATTGTAAAGTCTTTTCTTTAAGACTGTTTACGACAAAAAATGATTGTACACCGTTTATAATAAATTTAAGAAACTCATTGATGAATGTACTTTGAATACTCAAATAATAAGAATATATTGTGAATTTTAACTTCTTTATGCATTACGGCTTCCTTTGTGTCTTTTTTGAAGTCTTGAGATACAAGAACTTTAAAAATAATTATTAAAGTCAAAATAATTGCGTCGAAAATCGCCAAATCGATTGAAACGTTACAGAAATTATGCTGATTTACTCTAAATTGTGCATATTAAATTTGTGTAAAAAATATCTTTCTTTGTGCTGTATTTGTCCATTATAATAAATATTCGGAAGTAGTTCTAAATGAAAATGATCATTGAAGAAAAAGAATCGTCTTAAAAAGGCATCAATATTAAGAATTATTTTGGGATATAAAATTTTTTACCTTATAAATAGAATAATTTCAGATATTTTTTTATGAATGAAAGAATGAATAATACACAGGAAGCTGCAAATCACAAAAAGCCATTTAATATTAAACGTTCTAATTTATACGAAAATTAGCATTTAATAAATTTTATCTATTATTAGAAAAAACAATGAAGCCAATTTTAATTACACGTTTAGGTACTATAGTAATATCTCTGGTAGAATAACTCGAAAAGCATACTTTACAAATACAAAAATGTATATTTTTAAGGTTCAAATAGTACTAAGAATTAAGCCAAAGTTCGTTTTATAGTAGTTTGAATAAAGAATACGATTTTTTTAGTTCACTCGAAAAAAAACCCAGTAGTCAATATTTTATTCTAATGAGACCTGAGAAGCTTCAGTGAGAGCATAGAGGAAACCGAGAGATGCATGTAATTTTTAGTTCCTTGGAATAACTTTTTCTGTAAAAAAAAAGGCTATTTTCAAACAAATATTCGATTGCTGAAATATTAATTTCAGAACGAATGTAAACAAAGATCAAATATATAATTTAAAAATAGCATCTGTATATGGAAGAAGATAATTTGGTAAAGTATACATAAAAATAAGTCAAAAAAGACGAATTGACTTTATTAAGTATTTATATCAATTAAAATCAATAATTTTATTTATTTTTTTCACATAGTTTAATCTATGTAGTTTTTAAAAAAATATTGAAATTAAATAATTTACAAAACAAGAAAAAAAATTTCAATCCGTGGCTTTCCTGCAAATTAATTTAAAATAGAACAATTCATACATTTGTAATATCTTTATTTTTATCAATTTCTAACCAGTATTCGTATACAAGGTTTAATTTTTTCACACTTTACTTTGAAGTAGCTGATTCCTTGCTTTGATCAGCTGCAGGAAGGTCATCTTGGTTTTTGGTGTTCAGATCTTTTATCTGGTTATCTTCTGTAGCAGGATTAAGGGTCTTTTCATCGCTAGTGAGAATCTCTTTGTTCTCTTCCTTGTCTTCTTCTTTTTTATTATCGTTTTCTTCAGACTTGTCTTCATCTTCTTCATCTTCATCTTTATTTTCAACTTTATCTTCGTCTTTTTTTTCGTCTTTATTTTCATCTTTAATTTCTTCCTTTTCTTCCGGCTTAATATCTTCCTCTTTTGGTTCTTCTTTACCGTTTTCCTCCTTGCTGTTTCCTTCAAATACTTCTGGTCGACTCAAATTTTGTATGATTATTTGTACTTTCATTGCTGGTATATAGTCATTCATATTAAATTTTCCGTTTCCACGGTATTTTTATGGATATATTATAGGGTTAGGATTGACTTCTTCTACTGGTATCACCAAACCTGGACCATATTTTCTTTGTTTTTCTTTTACCATAAACATATCTGCAATATTGTTAGGATTTCGCATGAATGAATTTGAACATTGTATATAGTTGAGCGGAATAAGAAATATTAAACTTTGTATTAAAAAACAACAATTGTATTTTTTCATTAATTTCATTTTTTTTCTTCTTTATATACTTTTAAAAATCTAAAGAACGTTCTTTGGAATCTAAGTTGGCACATAAACTATGATTTGTTTCGCCAAAATTGTGCTTTAAAAATAAATTTGCTCACATTTTATAGCAAATTTTATATTATTTCGTTCGTTTCAGAATTTTAGGTTTTTATTTTTATGAATATTTTTTAGATTTTAAGTTTTAAATTTATTTATACTTTGGTCTAATTTAGTTTTAAAAAGTTTATTTTAAGTTTTTATCATTTTTTGCGGAGATTTTTAATACTGAACTTTTTCGAAGAATAATTTGTATTTAGTACTGAATCAAAAGCAGTTGATTTTCTATATTATCATACATTCTATTTTTCTTACTATAAATTTTTTTTAGGTCTCATTTGCAAGGAACTGAAGAATTCACTAAGACTTCTTTTCTTTTGTTCCAAGATCATTTCCTTTTATCTACATGAAATTTTTATTTTATATGATAAAGAAGCAACTCATGCTATTCTAAAAAATTATATAATGCTACATTAGCGTTTTTGACTTATATTGATGTCCAAAGTAAAATAATATTCTGATAGTGCTATATTAAACACACAGAGGAAGAAGAGAGTAGACTTTTTATTTTGACTTTGTAACTTATTTTCTTAAAAAATACAATGATAGCTATTTTGGAAATTTTTAAAATCTTACAAAAGAAGAGCATTTTGATATTTAAATCCCGGTTCGATATTTTTGTTTGTTTAGAAAAGTTTTTTAACCAAATGAGATTTTACAAAGTGGTAAAATATATTTCAAATGATTTTTATATCACTTAAGTATTTATAAAAATATAAAATTTCTTAAATTTGATTATTTTTCTTCAATTTGAATAATATTCTCATTAAGAAACCAAACTGTTATATTGTATTACAAAAAACAAATTTTAAATTTACAATTACTTGCAATTATTTTTTTATACTAAACTGTTTGACTAATTTATTAAAAAAGTAACTTATAATTAGAATTAAGTTTCTATGTTTTACAGGAATTCATTCAAAAATTTAAATCGATCTCACATTTCATTGGAAAGTTTAAATTAAAGTATTGACCCTACTATGTTACAGCCATCAATTTTGAACTTGCACTATCAAAGCAAATATCAATGAAATATATACCGAAAGTTTCATATTTTCTGTATGCGAAATGATTTAATGGTTTTAATGTTTATCAAACACCACAATAATTAATTCTAAATAGAACAAGAATATTTTCCTGTTTTTGTCATTTTCAAATGTAAAACCTATTGAAATGCTTGTTCAAGCAATAGTTTATGTTAAAATAATTTGTATGAAATATATTGTAGAATATTTTTTGACGAATTTGTTTTTTTTATTTTAATTGATTCTTTATACATTATAATTTTGGTTTTATTACTTGATACGTTGTTTAATCTATTTTATTTATATAAGAGTGCTTCTAGACTGTTTTATGATTTTTTTTCTATCTCTCTCTTTCTTTCTTTCTAATATGTAAGAAAAGTGAAATTATTTTACTTAAATACTACATTATTCTGTTGGTATAAAAATATAAGCATAATAAAGAATGTAACAAGGAAAGATTAAGGAATAAGCAAAAGAGAAGCGGGTAGAGGATACCTTATTAAAACTATCTGGTTGGAAATGTGTGCCTATAATCGGTGTGAAATCCATTTTTGCCATTTTTTGGGATATAAACCGCACTGAATCTATATGCCAATTCTCTATAATCCTGAGTTACAACAGATTAAAAGAAAGAAATGGTGAAATTAAATTTTTTTATCCTCGACACTGAGAGGTAAAGAGAAATAGAATAGGTAAGTAAGCAAAAGAGATCTATTAGGTTTGCATTTGAGAAGGAATTGATTTATAATATTCATTCACAAATTACATTCCGAAGTCTGAAACCCAAACGCAAGGAATATGGGATATATAAATAATGACAACTTGTTTCTACAATTAGATTCGTATATTATTACTTGTATTATAACGTGAAATGTTCTTTTAACTAAATATCGTAATATTTAAGCTAGAAAGCTGAAATGATAATAATGGAACTAAACCTTTTTCTGAACACTGAAAAATTCTAAGCACCCGCAATTTAGTAAAAGAAAAAATTTTACAATATGAGCACAGATAAAATCATGACATAATCTTATATTAGATTCAAAATACCATTAAAAATCTCTTCATAAAGCATATAAAGCACTTAAATATTTTATTACCAATACAAAAAGAACATCTCAAATTAAAATTTAGATTATATAAACCGTTGGGAAGGCTTCATATAATTTAAAAGTCTAATCGAATATAAATAAAATTGTTATATAGTAGTATTAAAAGTTAAAATCTGAAGATAATTGAACAGAAATCAAATATATCCTATTATTCGATTTAAAGTTTTAGATTTTTCGTTATTTTTACAAAATATAGAGAATAAATAAAAACGATATTAGAACTTAAAAAAAATTTATAAATTTATTTTAAATACTCATTGTACTCGGGTATTCGGGAGGGGAATAGATTTTCTTCTGTTGTATAATTTCATTTAAGATTTTTTCATAGCTTTTCTTGTGCCCAAATTTTAAAAATGCAAACTTGCAACGATAGATTTTACAATTTATCCAGATAATCTTGAATTCAGACTTTATAAAACATATGAATATGTCATCTGGGTTTTCTTCAACACCTTTAGAACTATTAGATTTTTCAGATGCTTCATTAATTAGCTTTAGGATACTCTTATCCATACTATTAATAGATCTCAACTCAGTATAAATCTCATCATATTTTCCCAAGAAAATCTTCATAAGAAAATTTTTGTGAAAGAACTCATAAATTCCTCTTTTATTATTAGAGGATTTTATATTGAGTTGTAAATTAGTAATGAGTTGTATAATTAAATCTGTATTCCATTTATAGTCAATCTTGCACACCGAATCAAATAGAAATCTAAATGAAGCTCGCATCATTATAGTAAAAAGATTGCAACTGAAATATTTTTTATAAACTGGAGCATTTGCAGAATAATATGAAATTGTATTCAATATTCTATATGTCTCAACCTTCTGTGGATCAAAATTGAACCCAATTAGTAATTCTGAGAGCAATTTTCTGATAAAAAAGTAATTTTATTTAGTGTAGTTATATAATGTAGTTTATCGCTATATAATTTTTCATCAAAAAGCAAATCTGTTAAGTACTTTATAACAACCCAAATATAATGCATATATATTTCATGGCCTTTCTTTATAGAAGTTTCAGTAAAATTACCACATTTTTCATAAATATAGTTTAATTCCACACAAATTATATTAAGTTGACTTTTTTTTACTTCAGAAATAATTTCAGCATATTTTATTGGTTTAATCGTTTCAGCGATGCCGACTGCATCGAATTTTGAATACGAAAAAATCTCTATTCGACAAGATTTTTACCAACCTCCAATATTTTATTGAAATCATAATTTTCTTTCAAAGTTTCAAGGGTAAAATCAAAGGTTTTATTCTTTGCATCATAAAATAGATAATTTTTCACATTGAAACATTCATCTATACACTGTATATTCACTACTTTTTCGGATTTTTCTGGATATAATATGTCGCTTAGTTCGTCTTTTATGGTTGTAATAGACTTATCATGATCTTTTAATTCAACGTTGCATTTAAAAAGTTCCAAAAACTTAGGTTCGTTTTGAACATTGCGAATGTTCGGTTTTATTTTATTTAATATCGTTTTTTGTTCTTTTTCTTGTTCTTTTTGTTCCGCTGGTTTTTTTTTGGTTTCTACAACACTTTGTTTTTTTCGCGATGAATGAATTATTCGTTCAGTTGGAATTAATCTATTTCTGCGAAAAGCTTTAGGAATATTAACTTTTTTTGTTATATTGTCATGATAATATAGATTGCTGGAAGAAATAGTATTATTGTCATTTTTATATGGAATATATGGTTTTATAAGACCTTTGTCGGCTGTTTGTTGTGTTTCAAAGGAATCATTTAATTTCAAACCCATGCGAGGATTATGCTTTGCTATTATTTTCTGAAATCGCGATTTGGAGTCGACTTTTGAATAATTTTCCGAAATGGGTAAATTTGATGTAATATCTGGGTTTTCATGAGATTTTTCTTTGGGTATAATTTTTGATTGAATGTCTTCACTAATAACTGATTCAACAGAATGATGTACATCGTTCATTTGATTTTCTCTGGTGATTTTTTTCAAAGTATCACCGTCTTCTTTTTCGGAAGTTTTTATGCCTGTCTTTGTTCTTTTGCACGATTCGGATTTTTTGAGGCATATTTTTGGGTTTTCTGAAATAAATGATTCGATATGTCGGGGGTGTTTGATCTCCAAGATCGTTATTTCTTCGGGAAGAACTCTTTTTCCATTTTTTTGATTTAAAGAAGCATTTATATTAACTAAATGCATAAAGAATCGATAAAAATGAACTAAATAATTCATTTTCTAACGTGAAGGGGTAGATTTAAATTTTTTTATAGAAACGGGTAAATATATAAGAGAAGAAGCTTTTTAAATGCTAATGATACATATTGTATAAATTTAAATTTTATAATTTTTTTTCTTAATTTTTTCATTTAATCGATTAATTTAGAATATTTTAAATAGATATAAAGTAGATATATCCAAAAAAAGTACCGGAGAAAGTTATAATGATTATAGAACAAAAAGTCATGTTTCGAGGTAATAACATTATTATCAATATTGTACTTCTATAACATTATATTAAGATAATCAAACCTAATTTTCAAGGAGAAATAATTTGAATATTTCAAATCTTTATAAATTTAATACCGGGTAATAAAATCATATAAAATGTAATTTATTTAATTTTTTTTAAAATCATAGTTTTAAAATATCAGATTATATTAGGTATACAATTTACATGAAAAATAACAGTTATTGTGTATTTATTTCTCTTTAAATTCAAACTTTATAATTTTTTTTTGCAATTAATTTTTTTTTAAAAATGATCTGAAGTATCAAAAATGGTAAATTTATAAATTTTTTTTGATCTTTCAAATATTTTGTTGTATGGTAAAAAAAATATTTCAAGGATGTTCGAATTATAATATAATTGTATCTTCAATGTAAAAGAATATTGTTGCTAATAATATCTCATATTAAAAAAAATACTTCAAATAAAACTATCCATAATAAAATCCAATATAGAGGTCTTTAATCTGTAGAACAATTTAAAGAAAGTCAATATGCTTTTTAGAATAAAATCTCTATATAATTTATCAAAAAAAATATTGCAGCAAATAACTCTAAACTATTAATTTCAGATAAATTTTAATGCTTGAAATGGGGAATGTGTTTTGGCATATCAAAGGAGAATATATAATGACATTTCTATAATTATTTAGAACTTTTAATGGTAGAATAATTACATTTATCAATTTTAGCAAAGCTAGCTCTTTAGTCTGGTAAAATTTTTTATTTCTAAATAAATGTTTAAAATAAAATACTTATATGCAGACGTAGAATATAAGTGTAGTGTTGAGATAATCCCTTATGTGATGACCTGGGACGGTATTGTGACAAAATACAATAAATCTCATCTTAAAAGACTAGAAATACCCATTAATGTAGAGGCATACATTCAGTCTATAGTACTTAAGAAAACAGTCGAAACAATTTCCTTTGATCGACGAAGAGGACTTGAGTCAGGACTAAATGCCGAAGAGAGATGGGAGAGAGCGTCAATGGGTGTTATTATGAGATCAGAGATGCATGAGGAACCAATACCCCCTTTAAAAGAAGAGAAAAGAGAGGAAGGTGGTTAAAAATTTTAAAACCAAAAAATAATACACCTCTTATTTCACAAGGAGGAACTACTTTGGAGGAACCGACCAATAACATAAATGAAGAGTCGGATTTGAAAGAAGAGACAATAGTGGTTAAAGAGGTAGAATAAAACATATAAAAATCGGAAAAAATATTTTAACCCAGAATTTTATTAAATAAATATATAACAAAAATAATTTTATTTCATACTCAAATTATAAATTAAATTTATATATTTTTGCAAAAGCTGAATTTTTTTAAAATGGGTAGAAAGAAAAATGTTAGCAGCGAAATATCGAATAATACCAAAATAAAGGCTGCAAACGACGCTGATGAGGTGAAAAAGAGTGATAGTGAGATACAAAAATGTAAGCTACACCCACCGGCGATTCCCCTACCTTCCTCCCCCTACACAACAATAACACCTCCACCACCAAGCCAAACATGCAGTAAAATGCAAAATAGTGGGCTTGACACCTTACCTTCGCCTAATGCACCAGTTCCCTCTTCGGTTGAAGTCTCTGCGTGCGAGCCATCGTACGACATGACAAGCCCCTGTACTCTAGCTATTCCGGAAGGTAACAGGCTAATGGCATTGCGGACGATATTCGATTCCGTAACAGCCGACCCGAAGGAATGGCCTCGAATTGTTTTTTTTGCAGTACAGACAAGGTTTGAAAGAATGCCAAGAAATGGCTGGACAGAGCTTCACAGGTACTATAATGAGAAATTCGGCTGCACTGAAACTCTCGAAGTGTTAAAAAAATTGGCACAAAGTGAGATGGGAAAGGATGTAAAATCAGAAGAGAATGGAGAGCGACGTAGAATCGCCACTTGTCTCGCTGATACATGCACCTTGACCGACACCACGGAGTACATAAACCTGAGAGATAAATTCTTGAGTAAAATCAAAGAAATCTCTGAGAACGAAATTGGAAAAGTGGTGGTCCGAACTAGAAAACATCCAAATGAATTGGTTGATAGTAAAGTTCTGGATCTCATAAATCGAGTAGTCGGTGAATATGCAGGAGCTCATGTACCTGAGTCAATTACGGAAGCCGCGTATATCATGCAAGCTGCGCAGGTATGCTATGACGAGGCAACACGTAAAGAGAAGCCTAGATCCGCTTGGAAGGAACACATAGAAAGTAAAATTTCTAAGTTAGTACTTTCCAAAGATCTCCTCGAGAAAGCTCGTAAGCAGGAAAAGCTCTCCACTTCGGAAACGAAGAGCCTTAAGAAAATCATGCGAGAGTTTAATTTAAACTTGAGCAGCGTAACTGATCTTTCTGAGGCTTTAGTTAAGAAGAATGAGTCTTTGAATGTTTACGAGAAAAAAATTACGATGCATGAAAGTAGGAAGCAATTCCGAAAAGAGAATCGTATGTTTGAGCTTTTCCGAGGTCGATTTTATCGTGGGTTATCTGAGCGTGTAGAATTCGAGCATGTGGTTAGCCGTGATGAAATTGTGAGTTTTTGGTCTACAATGTGGAACAAAAATGATGACACAGTCACGTACGATGATTATTTGATTCCATTTGTATCAGATAATCATCCGACCACGTTTCCTTCACTTGATGAATTTGTAAATATCATTAATTGGCTCCCCAATTGGAAAGCTGCTGGAATTGATGGTATTTACAATTTTTTCATTAAGAAACTTACAACTCTTCACAAATATCTTTATGATATTGTGAAAGTTATATGTTTAGAAGGAACACCTCAAGCTGATTGGTTTTACTGCGGGCTTACGTATTTGATACCGAAAGGAATTCCACGAAGAGGCTCTGACTACAGGCCAATCACTTGTATGTCCAACCTCTATAAGTTAACGACAAAGTGTGTAACGAAAGTCGTTCAACTTGAAGTGGAAAGGCGAGGGTTGCTTGCAGAGAACCAACTAGGGGCGGTAAGAGGTGTGCAGGGAGCGAAAGAGCAGGCTCTACTGAATATTGCCTTAAATAAAGAGTATGGAAATAATCTTAAGGCAACATGGATTGATGTTAAAAAAGCTTATGATTCAATAGATCATGCTTATTTAACTCAATGCATTGAAAACCTTAATTTACCTGATTGGATCCTGAAATTTATTAAGGTAATTATATCAAAATGGAAAATTGATATATCAGTAGGGCCTGAAAAAATCATGAGCAAGAAGATTGATAGAGGGATTCTACAAGGAGATAGTCTGTCACCTTTGTTATTTGTGTTGTGTATGGATCCATTAAGCCGAAAGCTTAATGAAAAATACACAAAAGTGACAGTACAAACAGATGCAGAATCCCATTCTACTAATCATCTCTTGTTTATTGATGATCTTAAGCTCCTTGCAAAAGACAGCTCCACATTGAGTGCTATGACAGGCGAGGCAAAGGAATTTTTAGAGGTGATTGGCTTAGAGATTAACAAAGAGAAGTCAGCCACAAATGATACGTGTTGTGAAGATACTGCTACTCTTCTAGAAGGTGTTAGTGTTTACAAATATTTAGGAATAATAGAAGATAGCAGAGGAATCCCAACACGTAGCTCATTTGAAGAAGTACAGAGCAAACTTATATCAAGAGTTGAAAGACTTTGTCACACTAGATTAAACGCAAAAAATTTATTTTCTGCAATCAATCAACATGCGATATCGTTAATCAACTACCACATAGGAGTACTTCGACTTGAACCGGCTGACTTCTCTAAGTTAGATGATGCAGTGCGTGCGGTGTTGGTTAAAAATAAGATACATCTCCGCCCAGGATGTAAAGAGCGGTTGTATCTTCCTAGAACAGAACTTGGAAGAGGCCTACATAGTGTTGAGTTGAGAAGCGAACATATGCTTCTGCAACTCTTGGATTGTCTGGAAAAAAGTAAAGAAATATCAACTAGACGAGCAGCAATCCTCAAGGTGGAGAATAATAATAAAACCCATCTTGCACTAATAAAAGGCTTCTTAAAAGTAAAGTACAGGTTGGTAGAAGAAGTCACTAAGAAAAGTTTAGAAGAAGCTCAACTTGCAAAACTATATAACGAAATAGAAAAACGAAAACTCCATTCAAAGTTATATAATGCAAGAAAAAATGAGCTTGTGAGTGTTAGTGACTCTTCAAGGTGGCTAAAGAGAGGAAATATTAGGCCACGAAATGAAGCTGTGTTCTGCTATATCCAGGATAGAAATGTATTCTGGGGAGCAGATGGTGTGTGTCAACATTGCGGGAAGTCTGGTAAGACTGTGGATCATCTAGCAACTAGATGCGAAAAAATGCTAGGCCATGATTACACTAGACGGCATAATGAAGTGGTCAGATGCCTACACCTTCTTCTTCTAAATAGATATAAGTTTAAGTCTTCAAAACGAATAAGGAGCCACTCAGTTCAAGAAATTCTTGATAATGAGTATGCAGAGATAAGAGTGGACACCAGAATTAAAACTGATGTTAAAATTCGGAATAACAGACCGGACATATTTATTTTAGATAAGAAGAAGAATAAGATAACACTCATTGAAGTAGGAATCACTTCCCAAGATTCACTTCAAATAGTTGAAACTGAAAAACTTAGGAAGTATGACCTGCTAGCCAATGAGTTGGGTCTTATTTATAGGTGTAGTGTTGAGATAATCCCTTATGTGATGACCTGGGACGGTATTGTGACAAAATACCATAAATCTCATCTTAAAAGACTAGAAATACCCATGAATGTAGAGGCATACATTCAGTATATAGTACTTAAGAAAACAGTCGAAACAATTTCCTTTGATCGACGAAGAGGACTTGAGTCAGGACTAAATGCCGAAGAGAGCTGGGAGAGAGCGTCAATGGGTGTTATTATGAGATCAGAGATGCATGAGGAACCAATACCCCCTTTAAAAGAAGCGAAAAGAGAGGAAGATGGTGTTAAAATTTTAAAACCAAAAAATAATACACCCCTTATTTCACAAGGAGGAACCACTCTGGAGGAACCGACCAATAACATAAATGAAGAGTCGGATTTGGAAGAAGAAACAATAGTGGTTAAAGAGGTAGAAGAAAACATATAAAAATGTTAAAATATTTTAACCCAGAATTTTATTAAATAAATTTGCAAAAGCTGACAAGTAATTATTATTTTTGCTTAGAAAAATATTTTCTCAATAAATAAAATTTGTTTAATCAAGCGAGAACTATAAAGAGAATATTTATAAATTACATTTAAGTTCAAATAATCGGGTTAACCTTCGATGAAAGCCTGAAGAATTTTTTATATTTGAATCTTTAAATTGCAAATATAAATGAACGAATTAAAACATAAAATATACACAGGTTAAATAGATATTTAAATTTAGCCTTAAAATTTTCCATCTCAAACGTAATTAATCTTTCTATTCATATGATACTTTGTAACGGCAAAGAGCTATTTGTCAAAATCTCCAAAATGCCAATTAAAAAATGACAGTAACTTAAAGAAAAATTTCTATTAGAAAAACAAGAGTTGGATAATATATGTTATGCTTGAAATACAAATCCAAACCGACAATTTTTTCTGTAGAAAATGTTCATTTCAGCCGTGCTTTTCTGATTAAAAACATAAGGATGTTGTTTCAATATAATTGAAAACTCAAAAATTCAAATTCCTAATATAATTGATATTCTTGATGATTCAAATATCAATTTCCATATAATCAAACAGATCAATGCATATATTTTCAGGTGAAATCATAGCAGACTCTACTAAGAGCTTGTGTTCGTTAATACTGAAAAATTGCATTTAATCTTGTAAAAAAATTGGTAAACCTGGAAAAATAGTAAAAAAACACTTAACAGCTATGAGCAGGAGAATCTATAATAGAGGTTTTCTTATTGATCAACAATGAGTGTTTGAAGCTTTTTCTAGAATAACAAAGAAGTTCTTGTCAAATTGTTCAAAATAGAACTTTAGGTGGATTTAAAACGCTGTTTATACTTCCATCCCTTTATTAAGTACAGTAACTCTGATAACCATCATTCATACCTATCATTATTTTAGAGACTCATGATTATGCTTGTGATTGTGCAACAACTCAACAAATTTTGTTTTGTATCGAGTATTATACACATACGATGAAAATTTATGGGTGAAATAAAAACGTCACAGACAAACATGGTTTTAACAATAGTTTTAAGTAGAATGATTGTTGTACAAGTTAATTTTAAAGAAAAATCATCAATGTAAAACTCAAGGTAGGCTGCGTTTAAAATTCTAGACTGTATATTACATAAATTGGATATATTTACAGTCGTATTTAATCTTGCTTCCATGTTCAAAATCAAAAAAAAAACTATGATGAAATGCCATCTCCTCGGACTTACACCAATTTTTTCTTTTTAAAAATAAAAATTTAAAAATTTCCACCGTTTTAATTATATTTTAATATTCTATATGCTCGCTTTTGGAAGATTTTCGTACTAAAAATGCACGTAATTTTTTCTTGTTATATTATTTTGTCCCCCCTCTATTTTATTTTGTCCTATTCTTGAATACTTTTTCTTGTAACTTTGGTCAATTAGGGTAAAAACTCTTTTTCGAAATCTTTAATTTAACGTGTATTTTAGCAACTTAGGTCTTATATTCTTTATTTTTTAAAATTTTTATACTTTTAGATTTTTAGATTAAAAGTTAAAGGTGTTAAATTTTAAAAGGAAAGCAAAAAACGTCTGAGAAAGCAAGCATATAAAATACGAATTGAGGAAAAATACTTTGACATTTTTTTTATTTCGTGATACTTTTTTTTGAAATTATTTTTTGGATTTCTTTTCTTTTAAATTTTTTTATAATTTCATTTTTATTTTTTTTTAAATTAGTTTTGCTATTTTTATAATTTTTTCTTCTAATTTTCTTTTTTTAATATATTAAAATCTTTAATTTCCACCAAAAAAGTAAATTCCTAGCAAAAAACATAACTACGACTCTTCTTTTCAGACTCCATAAGATTTAGCACATGTGATGATCTGCTTATTGTACCTCTGGCCGCGGTAAATTTTAGCAGGGGGAGTCAATATAAACTACGACATCTAATAAGATTTTTCTATATATATGAAAATAAAACAATTTAGCTATTTATGGTAAAATTGGAAAAATTCCTGCAATTTTTTCCCGGTTTTCATCGAAATTCCAACCTGATAAACCAAGCCACGATAATATTAGCTTTTACTTTTCACTCTAAGTATTTTTGTAACATGGTTTAATGGCTGCTTAGTGGCCTTAAAAATTATTATTTTTTTCAAAAAAATTTTAATTTCAGACCAACAAAAAAGTCAAAAAAATTTCGTTTTTCATTTAGATCATATATTTAATAGAGACTTTATTATAATTAAAAGATATATGCAGTAATTGCAAAGTTATAACTATTATATATTTATTTGATTTTAATAAGTTTTAAAATTGAGTTGGTATTTTGTATTTTAACACAATTTTTCAAGCTTTATTATCACATAAAATCGATTTCTAAGATTAAATTATGTTTCAAATAAATTTTAGATTTTTTCTTAAAAATTGAGTGCTTCTGTTTAATATGTTGATTATTTTTTGCAATATGAGGAAAGTAATTTTTAAAAATTCTCTAAAATATCCCGATATTGGATAAATTATACATTCAAAATTATTAAACAAAAATTTATTCATATTTAAAAAACGCTTTAAATAAAGCCCATGAATTTTTTGCATGCCTTTAATTGTTTAAAAGCTTTCAATTCAAATTTTTTGGGCAAAATTATACATTTGAATGTAATTTTTTACTTCTCAAATATAATATGTGGCAACGATTTGTGGATAGCGTTTAAGTTGAGTTCAAATGTAAAACTGCTCAGATGTTTAAATGGAATAGAATATAAAATCAGAATCATCGATGCCAATGAATTTGTAAAATATAAATGTATTCGTTTGTCGAATTCGAAAAAATCTAAGAAAATAAAAATTTCGAAATATAAACTGATTATTATTCAACTTTGCATAAAATATCATAACAACTTCAAGGTATATTTTGATTTTATTGATGAATATTTTAATAACAATAATTTTATCCGAAATCCGATCTATTTAGAGGAATATATTTCAATGGAATCGTTTCTTATCTTTTTGAATTCAATTACGGGCTTCGGATTTATGAAACGCGAAAGAATACTCAACATGAGTGAATTTATAGCTATTTTGGGTTTATTTGATTTTTTTATCCCAAAAAAGAATACCGATTACTCATACGTTGTTTTCTCTTTGCTAAAGGATGGTATATCGAATAGTCTCAATAGAGATGAAATTGAAAATCTGGCTATAAAATTTAGATCGCTTTTTAATATTGAATTTTGCTTGCATCTTTTATTGCGTCTGTTTGAAAAATTAAATCTTCAGGCGATTTCCAAAAAAAATTACATCACACTTTACACAAACGGTATTGAAATTCACACTCATAGAAAATCAAATATAAATTATTTTGAATCGTATCATTTAAGTCTTGATGCACATGTTATGAATTCTATAATGTCTGGTTTGAATAACCAATATCTTAGAAATTTATTTGACCTAATATTTTCGATTAATAATATAAATTCTCTTAGATTATTTCGAAATTATAAGTGTATTTTAAAGAACTATGAATCTAATATAAGCTTGCTACTAATTTTGAAGGATGATCAACCAAGAATTAGAGACTGTTTTAATACAATGAAACAATTTTTTTCTTTCATAGATGGTAGTATTTATAAAAATTGTTTAGAAAGCATATTGACAGATATTATTTCTACAGATTCTGAAATCTGCAACGATTTAAATACATTTAAGTGTTTAAAACATTTATATTTAGCGTATAACCGTTTCGAAAAACATATGCCGTTTGTTTTTACTCAAATTCCAAAATTTTTACAAGAATTAAGACTGCGTAATATGGAGATTACTTCGGAGAATTTAGAATCTGTTTTGAATTCGAATATAGTGACCCTTCTTTTTGATAATTGCATATTTTCAAATATAGTGTTCAAAGAGAGATTTAAATATTCCATCTTTAAAAAATGTAAGAATTTTTATGTTTCAGACTGCCAATATGATCTCTCCTTTCTTAGATTATTGTGGGGATTTTCTTGTTTGGAAATAATCTCAATCGTAAACGCAAAATATGTTTCTGAAATGCCTGTTCCAAATCGAAGAAATACCTTTTTAAAAAAAATAAAGCATTTGAATATTCCTAATGTGGAGGAATTTCTTACTTCTTGTTTTTTTAAGAATCTAAAATTTTCTAGAAGTTTAGAATATTTAAACGCTAGTGTTTATTTGAGTTTGGAAAATGATTTTTGCAAATTGATAGAATCGAATATTTTTAATAGTATCGAGGAAATTTGTATACATTCAAATGAGGGAAACAGATTTATATTCGATCGTCTTTTAACGTTAAATCAACTCAAAACTTTAGACCTTAGATTTTTAAGTATTCCGAACAAGTCATTGATAGAACTTTATAGGAGTAAACTTATTGAAACTATCCAGACATTAAAAATAGGGGATTATAGTTTTGATATAGAAGAATATGATATTTTTTGTAAGATGCCTAAATTAGTAAATTTAATATTTTATAAAGTGTCGTTTGATTCAAACTTCAAATTAATTTTTGGTCTTATATCTCCTGATAGAATTATTGGATCTATCCATATTGAATATTGTTCTTTAAGCGAAGATGATCTTAGGTATATTTCTAAATTAAAAATTAGTTCTTTAATACTGATTCATACGCAAAAAAATCTTCTTCAAATATATTATAATTTGATTGAAGGTGTTATTAAGGATACTTTGGTTATGTTAAAAATTTACGATGAAACAGAAACAAATGTGGCAGCGGTGAATTTATATTTAGCTAAATTTGTTAAACTGGAAATTTTCATTGTAAATGATCAGAAATATGATCTTTACACACCACGTTAGGATGTTATTAAATTAAAATAATTAAATTTGATTTTGATAAATCAAATTTAAGTGAAGCAATATTTATAAAAACTTTTTCATCTTTGTTGTTGTTTAAAAACTATTTGCTATTTAAAATTCATCGTTTCATTTTAAAATCTTCTAAAGATAAGAATTGAATTTTTGAATTATGATGATTTTATAATCTTTGACTGAAGACATAAATCTAGAGAAGAAATATAATATGAGTCGAATTTTTTAGGGCACATTTCTTTTTTGCTGCTTCTGCTAATTGTGGAAATGAAAAAATGGGATGTATTTGTGGCAAACTAATGGGTCTTGTTTATGGTTTTGTATTAATCTTATATTCCATGATTAACTGAGCTGATATCGGCGCAGAATAACATAGGATGAATTTTACCGGACACATATACTCATATAATAGATGGACATGGCGTTTATTCACTACAAAAGAGCCCAAAATTATCCGTTTTATCGGTGAGAGAATCGGGCAATAATAAATGGGTATTAGAGTCTGGAAATGTATTACATAATAGCATATTGTATCCGAAGGATTTCTGTTGTTAGTTTCCGAATAAAGAATATATTACAAGAGAGAAGAAGGTATAAAGCTAACATCAAGGCAAATATCGGACTTACGGTTTTGTATAATACAAGTTTAAAGGAAGATTTGATTAAATCATTATAAATGAGCCAAATATCAAAGAGAGTGAAAAAGCGGTTAAAACCGATGAAGCATATCAAGAAATAAGCTTAAAATGGAATTAAATAAATATATAGATGTTTCATACAAATTTTCTTACTATAAAATTTCATTGAGTTTAATGAGACTACTGATCAAAGAAAGATGTTTGAAGGTTATTATAAAAGTATTGTCTTAGATAATGATCGAATCTTCAAACCATAATTATTATTTTAGACGAAATGTAAACGGTTGTTCAAATTAATAATTTATTGGCAATTCTCCTATATGTAAATAAAACCGCGCAAAGCTTAAATGAGAATAAAATCATCTCATACATTATGTGGAAGCCATATAAAATTCAATTAAGTATAATAATATTTTTGAACAAGAGCAGATGTTTTTTTAAAACGTTCTTAAAATATTAATATAGAACATTATATTTGATGGAAAATATCGACTGAATAATACTAAAACGAACATTTTAAAATGACTTTACTTGAATATATTGTGTTAGATTTTAAATTTAGCTAAAAAGATGATTTTATACTCGTTTGATTTTCAAAGTTGTATACAAAAGTAAAAATAAATTTTTGTTTTGTATGTTAAATCAAACTTAAAAAAATTTAAATGAAAGCAAGATAAATAAATACTTATATTTTTTTTATTATTATCTATGTTTTTATAGCAAAACCGATTGCAAATTCTTAGACTATATTTATTTTCTAATTTTTTAAATTATAAACTTCTTGTCACTTATAAATGCGAATTTTCTAAGAAAAATTTTAGGATTCGAAAAATTGCTAATTAGAAAAATTTTAATCAACAAAAAACATTTTTCTTAATAAAATATATTTATTGTTATACATCTCTTATGTAAAACTTTGAATTTTAAAAACATCGTTATTTTGGTTTCGATTGAATTTACACCTTTAATGTAGCTAAATTAAAAATATAAATAGTCAAAAATCAAAATACATTCATAATAGGAATATTGAGGTGAGATTTTTTTATATAGATATGTGAAATTAAATTATTTTTATGAGATGTTATAAAGAATCAAATAAATTTTATATCTCGCAAAATAAATTAAAGATTTTTTAAGAAATCCGGTGATAAGGGAGTGAAAAAAATTATAGATTAACCTGAAACAAAGAAAATAATTTGGTTAATATACGATATATTAAAGGAAATCCTACCTATGAATTTAGAGGCATACATTCAGTCTATAGTAGTTAAGAAGAGGGTCTAAACAATTTCCTTTGATCGACGAAGAGGACATGAGGCAGAACTAAATGTCGAAGAGAGCGTCAATGGGTGTTATTATGAGAGGAGAGATGCATGATGAACCAACACCTCCTTTAAAACAAGCGAGTAAGGATGAAGATATGTTAAATATTTTTAAACAAAAAATAATACAACCCTTATTTCACAAGGAGGAACCACTTTGGAGGAACCGACCAATAACATAAATGAAGAGTCGGATTTGGAAGAAGAGACAAAAGTGGTTAAAGAGGTAGAAGAAAACATATAAAAATGTTAAAAATATTTTAACCCAGAATTTTATTAACTAAATTTTTTTAACTGTGATCTTTATTTAGATGTAAAAATTGATCATTCTTATACATATTTCATTCAACTGCTTATTTGTTCTTAATTTTACATGAAATATTAATTTAGAAACTAAATTTGATTTGGTATTTTGGGAATAAATTACTAGAATCACGTAGAAAAAGTACAAATATTTAGAATATTATTAAAGCTGCTAACGGTTAAAGTGATGTATTTTAAATTTAAGTAAAGCTATAATTGTGCTAATATCAACTAAGGTTTTATTTGATTCTAAATCTCATAAATATGTATAAAAATGTAAAAATATAGAAGAAACTTATAGTTATTTCGTATAATATATTTTTGTAATATATATGAAGGATACTATGTTGAATCAAAAAATAAAAACCTACATAAATGTTTAGAAACTACTCAATGTTTATTTAAGCTAAGCAATTAAATATAATAACAATAATATAATTTCAAGTTCTATAAAATTATATTCAATTTTTTCGCCAGAAAGCTTTAAAATAGAAAAAAGTGGTGTATAATATGTAGATTAAAATAAATTAGTACGTTCAAACTTGAAAAGTATTTGATTTCAAATAGAAATAATTTTATTAACTTAGAATTCTAGTGAAATTGGAGCTTATATCCATTGATATACTTGGTTTGTAGCATAAGATGCTTATTTTAAAATTCAAATTTGTTTTAGATCTTGAAAAATACATTATCATGTAAAATCAGCCACTAATTTTTAGACTAGAATCAAATTTACTATTTAACTTGCGAGAATAAAGTTTAAAATGATTTTAAATGATTTAAATTTTATTTAACTTCCTTATGTTATATAGTATTATTAAACAATCGATTCAAACACTTAAGAAAATCTAATATATAGTTTATAGGAATGAAAAACAATTAGGCAAGCAATATTCTAATATTAATTTGTAATTAAACAACTCTTAAGTGATTCTAGTTCTTTTTTAATCATATATTAAGTAAAATAATTTATTCAAATGTAAATATTAAAACCGAAGAAAAAGCCGTTTGATACAAAAGAATATATTGCCATACACTGTATATCCTATCAATTACGACCTACATATAACAACAGAACCTGAAACACTTAAATACACTGGATGGGAATCAATCGACGTTCAGATTACTCAACCAACGAATACACTCTATGTAAATATATGCTACATAAAAATTGTTTCTGCAAAAGCTTATATAAACAATAATTTTATTGATGGATTTATAAAATAGAATCATAAGGAAGAAAAAGCGATTCTTAAATTTCCACAAATCATTGAACCAAGCATCATTAAACTTGAAATAGGCTTCACGAGAACTCTAAAAACCAACATAAATGGATTTTACATTGGTAATTGCACCATTAAAGATAAAAAATCCATTTTACTTTCCAGTCACTTTGAACCAACAGCTGCAAGACAAGCATTTCCTTGTTTTGACCAACCTGATATGAAAGCAACTTTTAATATAAAAATTACACATTCTAAAGAATTAACATGCCTCAGTAATATGAGTGTTAAAACAGAAGAAATAAATGAAAATTTTAAAACAGTGTTTTTCAATCAGAAGCCTAAAATGTCAACCTATCTTGTTGCCTTTGCCATTGGAAATTTAGAATTTATTGAAACAGAAAGTAAAAATGGCGTGAAAATAAGAGTTTATATACCAAAGGGTTATAATATAGAAAGCGGTAAATTTTCTTGAAATGTTTGTAGTGAGTGTTTGACTTTCTTTGAATCATATTTTTTATAAAATATCTGATGGATAAATTGGATATGTTGGCTGTTCCTGAATTTAGTATGGGTGCGATGGAAAATTGGGGTTTAATTACTTATCGAATGAGTTCTTTACTTTAGGATGAAAATAACAGTGCCATTCAAACAAAGAAAAGAGTCGCGGAAACTGTCTATCATGAATTGGCACATCAATGGTTTGGAAATCTTGTTACTATGAAATAGTGGAATGATTTGTGGTTGAAAGAAGGGTTTGCTACCTGGGCTGCTGCTTTGGGGGCAGTAATTTGAGTAGAGAATTAATAGATTGGGATGTTTGGACATCTTTTTTTCTGAGGATGTAGAAGCAAGTATGTCCTATGATTCTTTACAATCTAAGAACGCGATTGTGGTCCCTGTTTTCAATCCTAACGATATAAATCAAATTTTTGATGGAATTTCTTATTTTAAAGGAGCTTCTCTTATAAGGATGTTAGAAAATTATGTGGGACGGGAAAATTTTAAAAATGCTATTCAAAATTATCTTGAAAAAATTTTAATATCGAAATGCAACGACGAATGACTTATGGCTGTCTCTTTCTGAAAATATAGAAGGGGTCACTGATGTTAAAAAAATGATGGATCAATGGACAATTAATGAAGAATTTCCTTATATTTCTGTAGAAGTGGTAGATGAAAATCATCTGAAGTTAACACAAGAAAGATTTTATTTAAATAATGCCAACATAAAAGAGAAAAATCAAACTCTGTAGTTTATTCCAATTAGAATTGAATATGAAGGCAAAAAAAGTATGTTAGTCGCACTGAAAAATAAAAAAGATATTTTAGGGATGAGTGATTTTAAAAACTATCCCAAGGTAAATTATGGTGCCTATGGTTTTTATAGAGTTCTATGTAATGAAGATCTTCTTTATAAAATAAATGGAATGTTAGAAGAAAAATTGTTAGAACCTAGGGATCGGTTAAACATTATTAATGATTTTTTTAGTCTTACATTGGCAAATAATCTTCAATTTAATGATTTTTTATCATTTGTGAGGTATTTTCAAGATGAAGAGAATTATGAAATACTTTCTTCTATTTTAGAAGGATTGAATGAATTTCAATCAATTTTTTTAAAAAAATGAAACAAAAAAAGAATATTTTAGAAATAAAGTATCAAAATGTGTTTCCAAACAAGCTATGAAAGTTGATTTGTCAAAACCCGGAACATCTTAAAATGAAATCGGAATAAATGTACTTTTAATATCTTCTTCTGTCAGTAACGAGTATCTCAATATTTTAATAAACTTTTTTAAAATTTTTCCGAAATTTAAAAAGGACAGATTTCTTGTAAGTCCAGTGTTTAGAGCTTCGATGTTTAATTCTTTGATGAAACTAAAACCAAAAGATTTCTACGATGAAATATTTAATATTTACTTTGACAGTATAGTTATTGATGAAAAATTGATGGCTTTATCTTTTTGGGATCTTCTTTTGATTTAAATTAGTTTCAAACTTTTTTAGGTGAAAGTATGAAAGAACAGGTAAAATTACAAGATAAAATGTAGTATTTTTTCTTCTTGTATCGCTAATTTAAAGTACAGAGATTATGTCATTACATTTGTTATGGGAAATTTCGATGATATTCTTCAAATGTTCGTTGGAAATACTTCTATGGTTTCCCGTCTTATTGAAATAACATTTGGTGTTTTAAATGAAGAAAATTCAAAAAATTATTTTTTAAATTTTTTTTCTCAGAAAAATTTGAAAGAATATGACAGAAGTTATAAAAAAGTGTGTGAACGTATTGAGATAGAACTACCTTTAGAAAAAATGTGGAAGCTGTTGTCTTAAAATAAACTCTATAAAAAATGTGCTTTTAATATTTTATATTTTTCTATATATTTTAAAATTGTTTGATCCTTATTTAATATTAATTTAATTATTTTTCTAAATTATATATGGCCTTATTTCTCCATAACTAACAATCAACATCCACCACCAGGCCAATCATGCGTAAAATGCAAAATAGTGGACTTGCACCTTATATTTCGCACAATACATCACTTCCCTCTTCGGTTGAAGTCTCTGCGTGCGAGCCATCATACAACATTAATACTCCTGTAATCTAGCTGCTTCTGAAAATAACAGGCTAATAGCATTTCAATCGATATTCGATTCCCCAACAGTTACCTCGAAGGAATGGTTTCGAATTGTCTTTTTGCAGTACAGACAAGGTTTGAAAGAATACCAGAAAGGGCCATACAGAGCTTCCCAGGTAATATAACAAGAAATTCAGTTGCGCTGTAACTGTGAAATGTGAAAAAAATTGCACAGAGTGAGATAGAGAAAGGACGAAAAATCAAAGGAGATGGAGAGCGACCTAGAATCGCTACTTTATCACTAATAAATGCTTCATATCGACGCCACTGAATACATATATCCGAGAGATAACTTGTTGAATAAAATAAATGAAACCTCGGGGAAGGAAATTAGAAAGGCGGCGGTACGAACTAGAAAGCATCTAAAAGAATAGGTAGATAGCAAAGTTTTGAATCTCATTAATCAAGATGTCAGGGTGTATGCTAGGGCTCATGTACCAGAGGCAATTATAGACGATGCGTATATCATGCAAGCTGCACAGGTATGTTATGACGAAGCAATACGTAAAGAGAAGCATAGATCCGCTTGGAAGAGAAATATAGAAAGTAAAATTTCTAAATTAGCACCATTTAAAGATCTATTGGAGAGGCCTTTTAGACAGGAAAAATTAACTGCATGAAAAACGAAAAGGCTAACCCTAATCATACGAGACTATAATTTAAACTTCAGCAGTGTAACTGATTTTTCTGAGGTTTCTGTTTAAACGAAATAGTCTTTGAATGTGTACGAGAAAAAAGATTACGATGTACGAAATTAAGGAACAATTCTGAGGAGAGAATCATATTTTTCAGCTTTTCTGAGGTCGATATTCTCAAGGTTTATCTGAGCGTGTTGAATCTGAGCATGTAGTTAGTCGTGATGAAATTGTGTGTTTTTGGTCTACAACGAGGAACAATAATGATCAGACATCATATGTGATTATTATTTGATTCCATTTGTATCAGATAATTATTCGGCCATGTTTTCTTCACTTATGAATTTGTAAGTATGATTAATTGGCTTACTAATTAGCAAGCTACTGGAATTCTTGGTATTTACAATTCTTTCATCAAGAAACTTACAACTTTTCAAAAATATCTTTATGATACTGTGAAACTCATATATTTAGAAGGTACCTCCCAAGCTGATTGGTTTTGCTGCCAGCTTACGTATTTTATACGAAAGGAATCGCATGAAGAGGCTCTGAATAGACCAATCTTCTGTATGTCCAACTTCTATTCGTTAATGACAAAGTGTGTGACGAAAGTCGTTTAACTTGAAGTGAAAAAGCGAAGGTTTCTGGCTAGAAAAATATTTGAGAATGTTAGAAGAGGTGAAAGTACCAAAAAGTTAGGCTTTAGCAAATACAGCCTTGAATAAATAGTTCCGAAACAATCTTAATAACCTTAGATTGATTTCAAAAAAGCTTATGATCTAAAAGATCATGTTTATTAATTTTAATGCATGGAAAACCTTTTTATCAGATTGGATCTTGCAATTTATTAAGGTATTGTGTCAAAATGGATTATTAATAAATAATAGGGGCTAACAAAATCATGAGCAAGAAGATTTAAAGAGGAATTTAGCAAGCGATAGTTTTTCACACTTGTTCTTTATGTTTCATATAAATTGGGTATGTTTAAAGCTCAATGAAAAATGCACAAAACAGTCGAAAACAAAATGATTTGATTTCTTTCTCAGAAAGTGATCACTGCTATATGATGATCTTACAATTTTTGTACAGAGGTTGTACATTAGTAGCTATGACAAGCGAGGCTAAAAGATTTTGAAAGGCTATTGGATTAAAAATCTATAAGGAGGAGCCAGTCACAAATGATACATGTGCATGGATACTGCGAATGTTCTAGAAGGTTTCGATCCTCATGAATATCTTGACTTTATAGAAAATACCAGATGTAATCGAACACGTAGCTTATTTGATAAAGTACAGAGCAAGGTGATACCAAGGACTTAAAGACTTCGTCACGCTAAATTAGACCTAAAAAATGATTTTCTGCAATTTTTTAACTATAATATAGAAGTACTTCGAATTAAATCGGCTGACTTCTCTAGGTTAGAATATGCGTGCGTGCGGTGTTTTTAAAGAATTAGATATATCTTCCCTAAGGATGCAAAGAGTAATTATACCTCCCTATAAGAGGACTTGTAAGAGTTTCATAAGCTAATTTTCGAATCGAACATATGCTTAGACAACTCTTGGATTGTCTGGAAAAAAGTTTAGAAATATCAACTTGAAGAGCAGCAATCCCCAAGTTGGAGAATCCCAATAAAACCCACCTTGCACCAATAAAAATTTTCTATAAAATAAAGTATAGGTAGGAAGGAGATGTCATTTAGAAGGATTTTTAGAGAATGTTCAACTTGCAATACTATAAAACGGAATAAAAACAAAAACTTAACTCAAAGTTATATAATGCAAGAAAAAATGAGATTGTGAGTATTCGTGACTCTTCAAGGTGACTAAATAAAGCGAAAATTCAGCCGTCGGATGAAGCAGTGTTCTTGTATATCCAGGATAGAAATGTATTTTGGAGCAGATGATGTGATTTTACACTGCGCTAAGTCTGGTAAAACTGAAGAACATCTAGCAACTTGATGTTCCGAAATCCTAGGCTATGACCATACCTGTCGCCACAATGAAGTGGTACGACATATAAATTTACTATTGCTGAAAAATATAAATTTGTTTCTTCAAAACAAATTAAAGCCTCTTAGGTCAAGAAAGCTTGATAACCTGTATACAGAGATAAGGTAGGACGGCAGGATAAAAACTAATGTTAAAATTCGTAATAACAGAACCGAAATATTTATTTTAGATAAGAAGAAGAATATAACACTATTTGAAGTAGGAATCGATTCCCAAAATTCACTTCAAATAGCTGAACCTGAAAAACTTAGGAACTATGACTTTTTAGCCAATGAGTTGGGTCTTATTTATAGATTTAGTTTCGAGATAATCCCTTATGTAGTGACCTGTGGCGGTATTGTGACAAAATAAAATGAGACATATGTTCAAAGAATACAAATAACCATGAAAAAAGAGGCATACCTTCCGTTAATCGTGCTTAAGAAGACAATAGAAACAATTATCTTTGATCACGAAGAGGACTTGAGTCGGGACAAAATTCTGACGAGAGCTGGGAGAGAGCATTATTAAGAGTACCGAGATGTACAAGAAACCAGCACCCTCTCTAAAAGAAGCGAATAATGACAAATATGGTGTCAAACATTTAAAAACAAAAAATATTACACCCCTAATTTCACAAGAAGAAACTGACAATTAACATAAATGAAGAGTCGGATTTAAAATAAGGAAATATGCTGGTACACGAGGTAGAAGAAATGTATAAAATTTAGAAAAGCATTTTAGCCCAGAAATTTATTTAATAATAATTTACTGGAATCTATTATTAAAAATTATTATTATTTAATAGCTCGCTCTTTCCTATGGCTGGAACACAATCCGACGACGAATCATGGCTTCGTTAAGTTATAGGTGATCCAACGACAATTTCTTTTGAATGATTTGGTTGTCAGCCTCGCGCAAATCTTCGAACGAACGATACTGAGTTCACCAATCGTAGATCGTGCCCGGCCCTTCAGAATAAATTATAAAAAATTATAAAATATAAATTTACTTTACGTCTAAATTTACAAAATATAAATAATACCCAAAATTACATTAAATTGTTTTACTATTTGAAAAGAACTAACTAGTTATTTTAAATAACGTGTTTATTAGCTAATTTAATGTATATCTATAAATGTAAACAAGTTTTTATAATAAAAATAGATTTCTTAGACATTATTTTATTTATTGATTATGTTTCTAACTCATAAACGAATATATTGGATTTATTAGAAAAATTTAGATATTCTTTGGTTAGGCGCAAAAATTCACCATTGAAAAAATTGTTGGATAATAAAAATCTAACGATTTGTTTCTGGCTGTCTGAATAATTTGATCCTGCATTACTGTAATAAAAATCTTTAGAATATATGGACAAGAAGGAGTCAGATTTATCAATAAAAACGCTAATAGAAATTCTTACTGTTTTGAAATAAACCTCTCTTATTGTTTTTAATATTGTTTTGTTGAATATTTTAAAAATTTGTTTTTTTTCTTGTTGCTTGAAACAGTTAAATTTACTTAAGTCTGTATTTTCTAGAGACTGAAACGGTTTTTTGAAGTGAAATATTTTTCTATTTCCGATTAAATGTATAATCTTATAAGTTTTTCCGAAAAATTCGAGGAAGATGCTTTCTAAATCTAAAATTAAAACCATGTCAAGCATCTTATACATTTTTATAGTCTTTTTTGTCAAAGGAAATGTTTTTTTATCTAGTGTTAGAAATTTCGTTTCAATATTTTTAAAATTTTTTGAAAAATCTACTTTCGAATTCATTATCTTATCTGTTTAACAAAACAGAATATAATCCACTTGACTTTTTTCTGTCATCAAATCATTGCAATTATTCGATATTTCGGCATATGCTACCTTTATGATTTCTTCTAACCTATTCATATTATTACAATTAAATAAAAAGTTTATACTAAGCGTATCAATATCTAATGTTTCATATTTTAAGCATGTAAAGATGTAATTTAACTTTTTAAATTCACTGGTTTTATAATAATAACTTATGCTGTGATTCTTTAGAATAACTTCTTGAGCAAATGTTTTAAAATTTCCAAAATATGTAAACAAATTTTTCAGATAATTTAAAATAAATGTTTTAAAATAAACTGATAACTTGAACTTTATTTCATCAGAATCAATGCTTATTTTTCCTATTGGTTTATTCTTAACTAATGAAGAGATAGGATTTTTATCCATTTTAGCTTTGAATTTCATTGTTAAGAATTCTTTTAATTCGGAAACTATTTCTTCACACTCTTCTCGATATTCTATGCCGATACTATTTATATCTTTTTCAAATAAATTAAAAATCTCATCAAATATTGTCTTTATTATAGTAAATTCATATTTCTCTATTTCAAAACCGTTGTTGTTCAAGTTATTATCAGTGATTGCATTTTCAACTTTTGAAAAAAGCGTTTCTAAAAAAATATCGCTTTCTACTTCTAAATAATATATTTTGATATAATCTTTTAATATTATTCTAGAATTAGAAATATCTTCGAATATTTCTTTGTTAAAAGCTCTATTATTACTTTCGAAAATAACGACTTTGTCCTTATGATCTTTATCTGTTGTTGTCTTCATCTTATCATTTTTTCCTAAATGAAAGAATTTATCATAAAAACCATCGTATGATTGAAAAAACAATACCATCAACGCAGGAACATAGAATTTCATTTAGAGGTGCTCAAAATTTCTGTATTTATATATTTACAGTGATAAATTAAATTTAAGATTTCATTTTGAAATGTCCTGATTTATAAAATTACCGGAAATGATTAATCATTTTTAATTTAAATTTTTTTTAAATTTCAATAAGTATCAATTTATTAGATGAAAGAAGCACCTGATGTTTAATGTACATAAAATATGATTTTGCATAAGCCAAAGCATTTTTATAAAAATATATCGTTTAGCCGTTTTTTATATTCGAAGATAAAGCCGGTTTGACATAAATTGAGTTCATCATTATTTTTTACATGAATAAATTGTTATTTTACATCTGAAGTAATGACGTCCCTGAGTTTTATTTCAAGACTTTTATTACTTAGTGCACTATAAAACGGAATCCAAATTGTTATTTAATCTAATCTTGAAGTAATCTTGTTTTTATAAACTTCTTATTTAGTAAAAACGAAACATGCGAGCTATATACCATTAACCGTTTGACTGCTACGCGGCGCGAATGCGCTTCGTTCATTTGTCTCGAAAACAGCGACGCAGCGCTTTCGCGCTGCCAGTCACAGTGTGTCTTTTTGCTCCGTGGAATTGAACGTAGTCTGACCTCGCGAGTACTTTGTAACACGAGTGTATTCTAAACTAACTTTTTACCGTTTTTATATATTATTTAAAAAATATAACCATGTCACGGACTATTATTTCGGACGTTGATTCGATTGCTAGCGATTAAGTTATCTTTTTATAAATTTTAATTTTTAACGACCACTTGTTTTTCTATGTTATCAATAACACTTGTTACATTGTAGTTGTGCGAAACAATATATATATATAAAAAAAAAAAAATGGCAACATCAATTGAAAATAAGTCCCGCAGTTTTCGTGCGTTCTTGCAATAATTGCTTAGCAGCCAAACGGTTAATATATTTAAATATTTTGTCTTAAATCAAATAATTGAAATAAGAAAATTTGATTTCTTTATTAAAAAATCTATTTTTTAATTTCTTTTACTAAATATGTGCTTATTTATTCAAAATAGGATTAAAGCAATATTTAAATGATTTCATTGAATTAAATGAAATCATGAAAGAGTTTTTTTAATTTAATTTCTATTTTTTTTCAAATATGTGTAAAATCGTTAATAATGAATTATTCTCATTATTTTTACTATTTTTTGATTAAAATCATCAAAATTATAAGTGCTATAGTTAATATTCAGTTGTATTTTTTCCCGAAATATTTATCGGAGATTTTTGTCGTTTTTTAAATGTATTTTAGATTGCTTGTCTAAAAATCACGTTCACGCACATGCCTAGAAACCTTAAGATGTTTATTTTGAATTTCATGTATAATTTCGTTTCTCAGAATAATTTTATTTTATATGAATAAACCTAATGGTAGAGCACCCAACTACAACTGAAAATACTGCGAATATAATCAACGTAGGGTTTGATAGATTATAATCTCGATTATATGCTTAATTGAAGCATATTACAAAATCACATTGTAATTTCAATGAATACATAAATTATTTGCCTATATAAAACAATGAATACATTTATTTCTTTATATGATAATTCAAAGAAGTAAAAATATATTTTCTTGTGATATTGTGATGTGTAGTAAAATGACTTCTTCATACAAATCTATTATTTATGAAATAGCGATTTGGTGAAAAAAAGTTGGTATAATAAATACTTTTATTGTTAATTTATTAAAAAAGATTTAAAATGTTAGGAGACTAAACTTTGCAAAATCTGAAATTAAAGCGACAATTATCATCTTTTTACTCTTAAATCTATTAATTTAAATATTTAAATAGTTTTAAACTTTTATAAAATTTTGTCTTACTAAAGAATTTCTTTGTTTGCAAATGCGTTTCTTGGTATAAGAGTTCTAAATTTATATATTTCTTATTGGATTACATTTTTATTTTTTAAATATTTAGAAAGTAGTTTAGTCTGATAAACCTAGATCTCTATCCGAAGGTAAAAGAAGACGAGGTAGACCAATAAAAAGATGGCCAGAAGAGGTGGAAAATAATCTAATAAAACTCGATGTATTGCAATGGAAAAACTTATGACATAATAGAGAATTAGAGGAAAGTCTTTAGAGAGACCGAGCTCTTCAAGGGCTGTAGCGCTCCGGAGTTATTTAGTTGGTCTGATAAAAATTAAATTTCAGGTTTTTACTTAAATTGGAAAAAAAACGACTTTTTCCGAGAAAATTAAAATGTTTAAATGAATGTATCTTTAATCTATAAAGACATGTAAATTAACTTTATAAATAAAAATGACTTGAGATATGAATAATCTTTTTTGATATTTTTTATTTGCTATCTTTAAAGATGTAAAATCAACGAAACAGAGTTATTTTATATAAACTTATCCAATCTAATATTAAATTTATAAAGATTGCTGTAATAAAAAGTTTATAATTTTCCTTGATATACCTTGTCCAATAAAATTTAAATTAGTCATATTCTAACTAAAACGAGAAACAAAAGAAGTTTTGTTGAATAATTATTCTGATGATGTCATATAACTCATAAAATTTAAGAAAATTTGCTTAACAACGAAAATAATTTGTTCCTTCGATTAAAGCGATCTAGATTGAATTTTCTGAATTACATAGAGAAATACATGAATTCAGACTTACTAAGAATGTTTACATCTAGAAATCAGGAGTTGTTATAATACTGTGTTGATATCTGAACATGCTATAACTTATGAATGTCAGACTATCAATCAAAATACCCCTGTGATAATATTAAAAAACCCAAATTATTTATGAACTGTAGCAAAAAAAGTAATTTTACGCAAATTCCTTTTGATTTTTATCTTTATAAATATAATTTCTGTTTTTACTATTTCTATACCGCTTTTGAAAAAAATTATTTAGATAATTTATAAATATAATTTTACGGCGCAAAAAATTTTGTCTGCGATTTGAAACAATTTTTTTGAATTATTTTTAATATATCAAAATACCCAAACACGAATATATATCTACTTGATTACTTATCATAATAAAGATTAATTGGTATAACACATACTTTGAATGATGTAATATAAAACTGTAAAAACAATTAGAATTATAACGAATAATTTTAATTTTATGAAAAACGTTAAGAAATTTTTTAGACCTTCATTTTAGAAACATAATTTGATAGAATAATACATTCTTAATTCTAAGATATATCATATCCATATATAAATCTCATGATATTTTCAAACTAAAAGTGTTTGAAAGAATTTTTTGCAATTAATAATACAAGGAAAATTTAAATTGCCTTGGATTCGTTTAATTTATTTTTTAGTTATCTCATTTTAAAGTGAAATAAAATTTGGCTTTTTATAGTCTGTTTTAATAAAAACAGATAAAATATTATAATTTTAGCTCAAAATATAAATCTAAATTAAATTTTAGCTCGAAAGTTTTTCATGTTTAATTTAATTTTGAAAATTAATTCAAGAAAAAGTAAATCTGAAATATTTTAAATAAAAGTATTTTATTTTGATATTCGAAATTCAAACATTCATATTCTAAATGTAAGATCTATTATTAGAATCTTTCGAAAATCATTAAATATTCCTGTGTTATAAAATTCTTTTATCCTAAAAAATAATAATATTGAAAGGATTAATCTACTATCTCAATCTCACTTTGTCAAAAAACCACTTTTTTTGCTGATTTTTTGTAATTTATTTTATTCTATAAATTTTCTGTAATAAAAATACAGCCTGCTATAATTTTTGCTTGATATCAGATAAAAATAATTTGCAAAAAAATTACAAACTCATTTTTTTTTATATTTTAAGAACAGAAATTTTTATATTTTCTATTTAATTTAGAAAATTATTAATAGCGTTTATTTTAAAAGCGCTGAAATCGCTTATTTTAATGATTAAAATATTTTTTGTCTAAAAATTAAATAAAGCTATATAAATGTTCAAAGCTAAAAGAAACTTTGATTTATAGAAATAAATATTAAAAAAAATACAAAAATTCTATTTCTTTAATTTTTTATTTAAGTAGAAAAAAAAAATTTCACCACAACTTTTTTGTTGGTTTAAAATACAAAAATTCTATTTCTTTAAGTAGAAAAAAAATATTTCACCACAACTTTTTTGTGGTCTAAAAAATAAAAATTCTATTTCTTTAAGTAGAAAAAAAATATTTCACCACAACTTTTTTGTTGGTTCAAGAAAATACAAAGCTTTATAAAAACTTAAGATTTACCTGTCATAGAAATAAAACACTTTCTAATTCGAATCTAGCATATAAACCCCGTGGTGCTAAAATTCTTGAAGAGCTCGGGCCTCTTTTATTATTCTCTTTTACGATTCTCTTTTATTATTCACTATTATACCCTGAGTCTTTCATTGAAATACATTGAGTTTTCTTAGATCCTTTTCATTATCACCTAGTCAGTTGTCCAGTAGTCTATTTGTCTTCTCATACCTTCAGATATCAAATCTAAAAAAATTACTAACAGCTTTTCATAATAAAATTATTCTAAGTGTCTGAGTCATCTAAGTCTTCTTTGTTTCATTAAGGAATAAAATTAAGTTTGATACCTCTAATATATTTCTTGATTTTTCCAATTCAAATCTCGTTATTTTAAACCATTGTGCCATATATTCTTCTTAGTATCTTTCAGTCCCAATAATCTAATATAGATTCGTCTCTTTTGGTCATCAAAAATATTTCTAAAGCATATAGTACAGTAGGTCTGAAGATAAGGATATATTTTTGTTTTTTTGGTAAATTTTCAGATTTGACTTAAAAAAGAGCTTTAGAATAAAATAGGTCCTTTATCTGCTTTTATTCGTTCTTACATTTCAAAACCATTCGAAGTATCTTCATTCAACCCTTTTCCATACATTTAACTCCCATTAATCTTTCAAATTACTATTAATCATTTTTGTACTGCATTTCTCAGGTATTCGTACAAGAAATACACTATCAAATATTCCGTATTATTTTTATTTATCTTTAAATGTAGAGGGAGGATAACCACATAAAAAACTTTCTGCTTGGCAATGAGGGTGTGAAACTGGTGTGAAGATCATTGTTTGGATTTTTGGTGGGAATAAAACCACACTACATCTTCGGTTATTCCATGGGAGTTGTTATGAAGAGGCGAAGTCTAAGAAATGGAGAAACTTTTTCTACAAATTTATTTGTAATTTTTTATGTAACCAGATTGCAGACCGCAGCTGAACATGTAAGTAATTGCCATGTAAAAGCATGGAAACCTAGCCTTGCTTACTCAGGTTAGAAGACATAGCACCTATGTGCTATGTAAAATAAAACCCATTAAAAGCCGGGAGAGCTAAGTAGTAGGTTATACCTGTTGGTATGACATTGCACTGTCTAGGTGGACCCCGTGTAAATCTCTGAAATATATCTTATCTAGAAGTTTATTGGGTTCAGAAAGTGTAGAGTAAGTGGGAATGCTGCATAGTCTTGGTGGAGCTTAGGGGGGGGCTTCGGCCTTCGATCACACTCCATGCAACGGACATTAACGAACTCCGGGCAACTGCCTCGCCTATTAAATTAGGTTCTACACACCTGGTAGATGAAAAGCTTTGAAACGTAGGTATCTCAGGGGTTACAGATGGAGTGTTGGGGTAGCAGTCATTTATGTTAACCCCAGAACTGCGTTAATGTCATAAAAACAAATATAATACTTGCCACTATTGTAAAAAGATGTGATACTTTTAAATAAAGTTTTATCTTTATATTCTTTACTTATCCTTCTATCAATATAATTAAAGAAGATTCCTTATCCTTTACTTTTCTATCTACTAAACTCAATTAAAGTAGATTCTTTATATTGTATAATTACATTAATATAGTATCACTAATGTTCTTTACAAACTTACAAATCTCTTATACTTATAAGTTGAATAATATTTCTCTTTATTATTTTTCTTTTATTATTTCTCTATGTATTTCTCTTTATTATTTCTCTATGTATTTCTCTTTATTATTTCTCTTTATTATTTCTCTTTATTATTTCTCTTTATTATTTCTCTAATAACTCTTAAACCATTAGATATATTACTTGTAAACATTTTAAATTTCTACAAATTAATTTTCTTATTAAATTTTATTTTTAAAATGTTTTATGTTTTTCTTTTCTTTAAATTATAATTTAATGTTTCTTCTACCTCTTTAAATTAAATTATAAAAAATTCTTATTAAAATTTATTTCTTAGTATATAATTCCTCATTTTTTTATATTTTCATTGAATAAAATTCTATGTTAAAATATATTTTGCCATTTTTATTATGTGTTTCTTCTACCTCTTTAAATTAAATTATAAAATTCTATGTTAAAATATATTTCTTAGTATATAATTCCTCATTCTTTTATTAAATAAACTTCTACCTCTTTAAATTAAATTATAAAATTCTATGTTAAAATATATTTTTAAATAAAGAGTCTTTAATCTAATTTTATATAGGAATTTATAAAGGAATTTATATTAGTATTTAAATTAGGAATTATATAAGGAGTTATAAAATATTTATTAGATTTCTCATTCCTTTATATAAGAATTATTAGGAATTATAAGGATTTAATAATATTTATTAGATTTCTCATTCCTTTATATAAGAATTATTAGGAATTATAAGGATTTAATAATATTTATTAGATTTCTCATTCCTTTATATAAGAATTATTAGGAATTATAAGGATTTAATAATATTTATTAGATTTCTCATTCCTTTATATAAGAATTATTAGGAATTATAAGGATTTAATAATATTTATTAGATTTCTCATTCCTTTATATAAGAATTATTAGGAATTATAAGGATTTAATAATATTTATTAGATTTCTCATTCCTTTATATAAGAATTATTAGGAATTATAAGGATTTAATAATATTTATTAGATTTCTCATTCCTTTATATAAGAATTATTAGGAATTATAAGGATTTAATAATATTTATTAGATTTCTCATTCCTTTATATAAGAATTATTAGGAATTATAAGGATTTAATAATATTTATTAGATTTCTCATTCCTTTATATAAGAATTTATATAAGAATTTATAAGGAATTTATAAGGAATTATTAGGATTTATATAAGGATTTATTTATTTAATAAAATTCTGGGTTAACAAATTTTTCTCTTTTCTAAATAATTCTTTCAACCACTTCTATTTCTTCCTCCATAGGAATTTATAAGAGTATAAAATATTATTATTTTTTACTTAATAATTTTAAAAATTAACTTTTTTTAATATTTTCTAAGATAAAATATTTTTAATCAATTAAAACCACGTTTCTCATTCTTTATATTCTTTATATTCTTTACATTCTTTATACATTCTTTATATTCTTTACATTCTTTACATTCTTTATACATTTCTTATATTTCTCATTCTTTATATATTCTTTATACATTCTTTTTATAAATATTCTTTATACATTTCTTATATTTCTCATTCTTTATAAATTCTTTTTATAAATATTCTTTTTATTAAATATAAACACTTCTTAGTTCTCTTCTTTCTAAATATTTTCTTATCAAACATATTCTTTACTTTCCCTTTATCCTATACATCTATACTTCTTATAATGTATCTTTATTATAATGTATCTTTATTATAATGTATCTTTATTATAATGTATCTTTATTATAATGTATCTTTATTATAATGTATCTTTATTATAATGTATCTTTATTATATACATTCTTATCATAATTCTTTTCTCTATAAATATTTCTTTTCTTTGAATATTACTTCTCTTTAAATATTAAAACTAAAAATCCTTTTCTCCACCTCCATTATTCAAACATTTTAATTTTACCTACCATTTGTAAGAAAATGATTGGCTGTTAAAACTATTTAAACAAAAAAAATTCCACCCCATAAAAAAAAAAGAAAAAATGAAACTTCTCTTCCTCTTAAGTTTTATATTTTCCTTAGAAAACAAGAATGATAATAAAGCGGTAGCTGTTGGTATTGATCTTGGTACAACGTATAGTTGTGTTTGTGTGTTTGATCCTGTAGCCAACAAACCTACCATTATTACCTTTCCAAACGGTAAACAAACAACTCCCTCTGTCCTAAGATTTGAACAATTTGAAGTCGATGGTAAAAAAACTGCTCTTCCAGTTACTGGTTGGAATGCTTTTTATGAAAATCAAAAGAAACCCAACAAATCCAATTACCTCTACGCTTTTAAAAGATACATGGGACTTTCCAAAGCCGATGAAAAAAAGATTTTAGAATATAAGCATCTTGTAAGTTATGAGATGGAACTTATTAAGTCAGGAGATGGTTCTAGTGTTATGATGTATACTAAAGATGAAAATAATAATATTATTAAGAAAGTGACACCAGTTGATGCATCCAGGTATATTTTAGAAGGACTTAAAAGACATATTTCAGAATCTTTTGATAATGTAGGTAAGGTAGTTGTTACTACACCAGCATATTTTACTACCAACCAAATAGAAGCTACAGCTAAATCTGCAGCACTTGCTGGTTTTAGAACAGAATATAATTGTGCAGAACCAGTAGCAGCAGCATATGCTTATCAGATGACTAAAAGTGGTGACAAATTGGAAAATTATCTTGTTTTTGATTTTGGTGGAGGAACTTTAGATATTTCAGTTTTAGAATATGAAGATAAACTTTTAGAAGTTAAAACATATTCAGGAGACAATTATTTGGGAGGAGAAGATGTAAATGACTGTATTTTTAGTCATTTTAAAGATATTTTAAAGAAAAAAGGTGTCAAATTTACAGATGTAAATGATGAGTTAAGATTGAGAGCATTTGTAGAAGATTTTAAGTTGAGTTTATGTGACAAACAAAACAAATCCGATGAAAAAGATTTCAAAGGAGTCGACTGTTCACACAAGGATGACTTTTTCTACGAAGGAGACAAATTTGTTTCTCTTTCTTTAAAAACCTCAGAATTTAATAAAATATGTCAACGTGTCTTTGACAAAGTAACCAAATATTTAAGTGAGACTGATTCTGAAGGAATCCTTTATAAATATAAGAAAGATGAAAATGGAAGTTCTTCTAATATTTCTAAGGTTTTATTAGTAGGAGGATCTTCTAGAATACCAAAAGTTCGATGGATTTTAGCAGATATTTTTGGTAAAAGAAAAATTGACCATTCTTTAAATGCAGACACAGTAGTAGCAGAGGGTGCTTGTTGGTATGCTGCATATCTCTCTAAATACATAGCTAAAGATGATTTGATACAGTTAGCAGATGTACTTCCTATGGGAATAGGAATATGTGTAGATGAAGACATTTTTGTACCACTTTTAAAAAGAAACACCACAATTCCATCCAACGGTACCAAAGTATTTACTACAGCTGTAGATAACCAACCAGCTGTCAGTATTAAAGTAGCACAAGGAGAAAGAACAAGTTTTAAAGGAAATCATCAGTTAGGTTCCTTTGTTCTTAATCTTCCTTTCCAAGCCCCAAGAGGAGTACCACAGATAGAAGTAACAGTACGTATCGATACAAACAGAACAATACATGTATTTGCTAAAGAACTTTCTAAAAACGTAGAAGCACAAATAAAATTTGATAAACACGATTATTCTTTAAATGAAGAGACAATAGCTAAGATGTTAAAAGAAAAAGAAGAAAACGAACATTTAGATAAAGAAGTGTATGACAGGTATATGGCTAAGAATGAATTGGTTAGTTATATTGATAGTGTTAAGAGTAGAATGAATGGGTTAAGTGAGAGTGTTAAGAATAATGTAGAGAGTGCTATTGTTAATGTAGAGACATGGTTAGAAGCAGAGAAGAATAGTGCTGATAAGGAGATGTTTAGAGAGAAGATGGAGACACTTAAAGGTGTTGTTGAGCCTATGCTTAGTGATAAGGGGGTACCTAAAGGAGAGATGGAGAGTATGGAGAGTGGTAAGGAAATGGGAAGAGAGGAGTTATAATATGGTAATTGGTGTGGGGTGATATGGTGTGTGGTTTTAGGGATATGGATATAGGATATAGGTATAGGATATGGGATATAGGGTTAGGATATGGGATATATGGTTAAGTATAGGATATAGGGTTAGGATATAGGATATAAGGTGGAGTATAGGATATAGGATTAAAGGGATTTTAACTAGTTTATATGTTTTTAGTTTTATTAATTTTTTTAATACTTTTGCTTGTGAATTTACTTTTAATTAAAGTAATAATAAATAAGACCCTTTTATTTACTATTGTATTATTAAGACCCTTTTATATACTATTGTATTAAGACCCTTTATTTACTATTGTATTATTAACACCACTTATATTACTACTCTTATTAACACCCTTTTAAATTATTATTTATTTTAACACCCTTTTAATTATTATTATATTATTAACACCCTTTTAAATTATTATTGTATTATTAATACCACTTATATTACTACTCTTATTATTAACACCCTTTAAATTATTATTTTATTTTTAAGACCCTTTTAATTATTATTATATTATTAACACCACTTATATTACTACTCTTATTAACACCCTTTTAAATTATTATTTTATTATTAAGACCCTTTTAATTTACTGTACTAGTATTAAGACCTCTTTAAATTATTTTTATTTTTAACACCCTTTTATCTACTGTACTGTAAATAACACCCTACTAATCCTATTACCCTTTACTAACCCTCCTATTACTACCCTTATTAACCCTCTTATTACTAACCCTTATTATACTAATCCTACTACCCTTATTATACTAATCCTACTACCCTTATTACTACTCTTATTACCTATCCTTACACCTTTCCATTCCCTTTCATTATTTTTATTCTTTTTTATTCCTTTTATTTCCCTTTTATTTCTTTTTTTTTGTTTTACCCTTTAATTTTATGGTTAGTAATTCAATTTCTGTTAATTTTATTTCTTTTAAGAGACTAAAGGGTTGTCCTACTGATATACTGATATTTGGGTGTTATTTAGTGATATGTGGTAAGCATTCTTCTATTTTAGTGTGTGATAGTAAATTAAAGGGTGGTAGTGTTATTAGTGTGGGGTGTAGTGTTATTTCTATGTGTTGTGGTAATGGGTGTTTATATTTTGGGACGAGTAAAGGGAAGGTTTATGTGTGTAGTGAGGAGCAGTTTATGGTTAGAGTTAAGGGTATTATAGAGGATGGTGAAGGTGGTAAAGGTAAGGGTGGTAATGATTGTGATAGAGATAATGATTGTGCTAGAGAGGATATAGATGGTGGTAAGGATATTGATAGAGGGGATATAGATAGAGGTAATAGGGAAGGTATGGATAAGGATAATGGTGAGGAAAGTACACATATAACTATAAATAATGATATTAACACAAATAACGATTTTAATATAAATAAAGATATTAATAATAACAAAGATATTAATAATAACAAAGATATTAATACTAACAAAGATATAGATAATAATAATAATATAAAAAAAGATATTAATATTAAAAGATATAGCAATAGTTTGTTTATGCATTTTAGATCTTTGAAGATTGGAAGTTGTGGTGTGAACAGTATGATGTATTGTGGTAAGGAAAATGGTGTGGTGGTTGGATTAGCAAATAGAAAGATATGTTTGTTGAGAAGTGGTGTGGCACTGGTACGTACATTTTATGGTCCGAAGTGTCCGATATCATATGTATGTGTGAGTAAAGGTGGCCTTGTAATGGTGATTGGTACTTCAGATGTAAAATTTTATATTTTTAAAAAAGAAAATCATCTTTCATACAAATCCACCCAAGGATTTATACAATGTGGCGGTTTTTATACCGAACAAAGAATTTTAGTAGGAACTGATACAGGATATCTCTTATATTTCCTTATTTCAAAATCTACACCTTTCCTTTGTAAACCAATAGGATTTTCTATTACTTCTATATTTCTCAGTAAAAAAAATAAATGTGTTCTTGGAACACAAAACGGTTTTATTTATTTCTTTAGTGTTACTGATACAGATATTAATGTATTAGTTAAGGCTGAAGTGTATGGAGTTGTTAATTTTATTAAATATTTTAATAAATCTTATTATGTAGGATGTGGTAGAGAAAATAGAGTAGGAAGATGGGAGGTTAATAAAGAATTTATGAATTGTGTTGTTAGAATTAAAGTAGAAGATAAGGAAGAGGAATGAGTAGGAAGATGGGAGGTTAATAAAGAATTTATGAATTGTGTTGTTAGAATTAAAGTAGAAGATAAGGAAGAGGAATGAGTAGTGTTATGTGTTAAGAGAGACAAGTTATAGGAATAAATTTAATTGGGAAGTGTTTTGAATTTTAAAGATTTGTTAGTTAGGATTAGGGTTAGATTAATAAATATAAAAATTAGAAAAATATTTTTTTTATTTCTTCTTTTTTATTTATTTTTTTTATTTCTTTTTTTTATTTCTTCTTTTTTATTTATTTTTTTTTACTTCTTAATATTTTTTTATTTTTCTTATCCAACCACTTCCTTACTTATCCAACCCACTTCTTTTCATAAAAATTTTATTTTTTTATTTTTCTTATCCAACCACTTCCTTTCTTACCCAACCCACTTCTTTTCATAAAAATTTTATTTTTTTATTTTTCTTATCCAACCACTTCTTTACTTATACAACCCACTTCTTTTCATAAAAATTTTAATTTTTTTATTTTTTTATTTCTTTACCCTTTAAAATGGTAAGTGAATTTCTTATTTCTTATTTAAGCAAAAGACAAAAACTGAGAAAAAGAGATTGAAGAGATTACAAGTAAGAAAGACACCTGTAACCAAGAATATATACAGAGTGGGTTTATTTGACTTATTTACTAAGATATCTGATAATACTGATTGTGAAGTGATAAAGAAAATAGCACATAGGTTAAGAATGAGTAGAAGTAACCAACATCCTTTAAAAGTATCTAATATTGTGAGACAATTGGAAGGTAAGAGTGATAAGGTAGCTGTAGTAGTTGGTAAAGTGCTTGATGATGAGAGAATGATAGAAATACCTGGAATACGTGTGGTTGCTTTAGAATTTTCTAGAACTGCACAAAAAAAGATTGAAAAGTTTGGTGGTGAGTGTTTTACGTTGGACAGACTTTTTAAGGTGGTGAAGTGTATGGAGGATGTTGTTCTGATGAGTGGTGATCGTACGAATAGAAAGGCGTTTAAATACTTTGGTGTTACTGGTGAGAAATACTCTAAAGTTTATCCACGTGTGTGTGGAAAGAAGAGACAAGGAAAGGAAAGAAGAATTAATTATAAACCTGAACCTGTTTACGAATAAAAGGAATTTTTTAATTCTTTTTTCTTTATTCTTATATTTTTATATTTTTTCTATTTCTTTTTTATATTTTTATTTCTTCTTTAATTTCTATTTTTCTTTAATTTCTATTTTTTTTATATTTCTTTAATTATTTTCTATTTCTCTTTTCTTCTCTATTTTCTTCTTTCTTTATATATTTCTAAGATTTATTATTTCTAACTTTTTAATTATTTTATTATTTATTACTCTGGGATTTATTCCTTTTTTATTTTTTTTAATAGAATATAATTTAAGGATAAAAATATTTTAGAAAAAAAAATATTTTAGAAAAAAAAATATAGAAAACTGAAATTAAATGTTTAAATTATAAGAAATTTAATGTTTAAATTATAAGAAATTAAATGTAAAAGATTGTTATAAGGGGGTGGGGTTTAATTTAAATTGAATTAAAATAAAAATATTTTTTAAAACTCAAACATTTTATTAAAATTTTTTATTTGAATTTTCTTTGTTTTAAAGGGGACTGACTTTCAGTTATTTTTTATTACAATTCTGAGAATTCTCTTTCTTCAAATAATGACTTTCAGTTATTTATTTTTTATTACAATTCTGAGAATTCTCTTTCTTTACAAATAATGATAGTCTGTTATTTTTTATTACAATTCTGAGAATTCTCTTTCTTCAAATAATGACTTTCAGTTGTAAAAAATATTTTTTTTAAATTAATTACTTTACACTTATCTACCCTTATATGACTCATTGGACATCAAATCGAAGGTTGGATCGTTCATCTTCTCTTCCTATTTTCTTTACAAATTATAGTAATGAGAGAATTGAAGAGACTATTCGTAGTACTACTGCTAAATTAATAAATTGTGAAACAGATTTACTGAGATGGGATGTGTGTGATTTAGAGGAGTATCCTATAGAAATAAGACAATTACAAAGAATAAATCGTGATAGAAATATTCGTATATCAATATGTTGTAATTCTTTGAAATATATTTCTAAATATTTGATAAGCGATAGTGTTGTAGAATTATCTTTACAATTTAATAAAATTAGTAAAATACCGCAAAGTATTTGTAAAATGAAAAAATTAAAATTATTAAATTTATCTAATAATTGTATTAAAACGATACCTGCTGAGATACTTTGTATGAAATTGGATGTTCTTTTTTTGGAAAATAATTGTTTTTTTGGAGGTGAAATTGTTCAAAAATTAAATGAAAAAGAAAAAATGAAGATAAAATTTTTTAAAGAAAGTGAAAACGAAAAAAATATTTTTGAAGGTGAAATTGTTCAAAAATTAAATGAAAAAGAAAAAATGAAGATAAAATTTTTTAAAGAAAGTGAAAACGAAAAAAATATTTTTGGAGGTGAAATTGTTCAAAAATTAAATGAAAAAGAAAAAATGAAGATAAAATTTTTTAAAGAAAGTGAAAACGAAAAAAATATTTTTGGAGGTGAAATTGTTCAAAAATTAAATGAAAAAGAAAAAATGAAGATAAAATTTTTTAAAGAAAGTGAAAACGAAAAAAATATTTTTGAAGGTGAAAATATGGAAGGTGAGGGTTGTAATGGGTCTGTTGAGAATATATTAGAATCTTTTAAAGAAGAAGAAGTAAAAAATACGGAGAGTAGTATTTATTTAAATTCTTTTTTATCTTCTAACAATCTTAGAAGTAAATTTGATAATAAAAATACGAAAAGTCTTGCAAATACGTGTAAAGATAAATTAAATGTAAAAGATGATATAAAAGAGGTTTATTGTTCTGTTTGTGGAAATATGACAGATTATAATTTGCATTTTTATGAGAATATATGTAGAGAAGGTATTAATGTTACTTTGGAATATGTTTTGTGTTCTGAAAAATGTTATTATGAACAATTAAATGTCTAATATTTTTTAAATTTAATAAAAGTTATGTTATATGTGTTTAATTGATTTATTTGATTTAAATTGAATTTTATTGGTGAAAATAAATTATTTTATATTTTTTAATAAAAGTATGAAATGGTGGGAATTCTATATTTAAAATAAATTTTTATGTTTTTTTGTATTTTTCTGATAAATTTTATTTTTTTCTTTATGCTAAGATTATTAAGGAAATAATTTACTTTTTTTAGATTGATTACTCTCTTGTATGTAATAGAAAGTCTAGATCTATAAATATCTAATTATGTAATAGTGAGAAGCATTACTGTTCTTAGTTGGTTTATAAAGAACAGTATAAATAAAGTGTATACAGGTAGTAGAAGAATATGGAAAATTTAAAACTATCTTTTTTGTGTTGAAATATTCAAAGGAATTTACATAAAAAAATTGAAGATTTTATAATTAATCTGGTTTTCTTATGATTAGAAATTGGTGTTTTATAGGTCTTAAGGGGGGGATCTTTGGTAAAGAAATAATTTTAATTTTTTTAAATTAATTTTACTGAAATTGGTATTTTATAGGTCTTAAGGGGATCTTTGTTAAAGAAATAATTTTAATTTTTTTAAATTAATTTTACTGAAATTGGTATTTTATAGGTTGTAAGGGGATCTTTGGTAAAGAAATAATTTTAATTTTTTTAAATTAATTTTTCTGGAATTGGTGTATGTTGAAGAAAAAATAAACTTTTTAGTGGGTTTTTTTTAATTGGAAATGATGAATTTTAAATTTATTAATGATTTCTCAGAATTCCGGGAATAAGGTTTTAAGTTTTATTATGTGTGTATATTATATATGAGATTTGAAGTTTTATTATGTCTGGATATGGATAATAGTAATGAATTTAATACCTAATATGATTTTTAATTACCCTTAAATGTTATAATACACTATAAAAATAATTAAGTGTTAGAAAACTAATTTTTTAAAAAATGAAATCGAAATATATTGCCATGTTTTTCTGGAAAACAGCTAAGTTTGAAGTACGTCTCTAACAAGGAAATTGTCTTTCTGCTCATCGTATCTTTATTATAATAAAATTTATTGTTTGTAGAAACAAGAGAATGATTTTTATTTATTTCATTCATTCTGGTATGTCCTGTAAAATTTAAGGTATAAAGAAATTTTTATGCTTTATCATATAAATAATATCACATTTTGCTTACAAAATTAAATAAATAGGCTATGTGTAATTTTAGAGAATGAACTAAAAAATTAAAATCGAAAGTCTAATTACATGACTTTCTTTTCTAAACTACGACTTAATACATTAAATTATGGTCGTAGTATCAATACGATAGCATGTAAGAAACAATTATCACTCATGGCAGGTTCTTTCTGGTTATGAAACTATATAACTAGAATTTTGTGAATTTTTTATTGTCTGTTATATGTTTTTATATTTATTAGATTTTTTAGTCATTTTTTTTATAAGATAATGATGGAAATGGAGTAATATTAAGAAAAAAAATAACCTAATTTTTGATTTTAAACTTTTATTTACTTGGATTGGCACGGTTTAAGAAGCTGTACTTATTGCTGGAAGTTTAAAACTTGCAGTGAAATAATTTATGTAAATTTAAGAATTTGAAGGTTTTTTTTATATAATATAACGGTAGAAATCAGAATTATGAATACCAAAAAAAATTGCTTACCAATATTCCTGTAGAAATGAAATCGAAGATTTATGTGATTATTGGCCATTCTTGCTTTAAATCGCTAAATTGAACTTTACAATAAGTAAAAAATTTTTATAATAATGACACGTGTTATATTGTCTCAATGATGATACTCACGGTTTTTGATTATACATAAATAATTGCTCTACAATGGACCATTGGTTAACTTGTGGTACATATATCATAGCTTTTCATCTAAAAACCATGCAGAACTCATTTAACCAACAGAAGTTACTCGATGGGAGTTAAAATCCGATTTTTGGATTTTATCACAAAACTAAATTAATATTGGACTCCCCTGATCCGAATCCTAACCTTTGCCTGCTGACTCTAAACTTTCTGATTAGAATAGATTTTCTGCTAAGATACATCACGACTACTTGTACAAGGTTTCCATGAAAATCATTCGTTTAATCAAGATGAAACTGATGCAAACAAAAGAAATGTATTGTTAACAGGTAAAATATCTGATAATTTTGGTACTAATATGGGGTTTAGACAGGATGATACATAATCTTGCGTACTGTTCAATCTAGCACTTAAGGAAATAATCCGAAAGTTAGCAAAGAAGACTGATAGAATAATATTTAACGGAATCACCTAATACATAGCATATGCAGATACTTTGGCCATCGTGCGAAGAAAGCAAAAAAATAAAGAACTAACTTTAAGAATATTAGCAGCGACATCAGGAAAAGCTGGACCAAAAATAAATTAAAGGAAAACAAAATATATAATCAGCTCCTTTATCGATAAATACTTGAAAAGCTCTTTAAAAATTGATTCATATATATTTGAAAGAGTATCAAACTTCGAATACTTGGGATCTTTTCTGAACGAGAATAACATAAATTCTCTTGAGATTAAAGAAAAAATATAAACAGGCAACAAGACCTACTTTGCCGTGCACCGCTTTCTGAAGTCAAACCTGTTAAATCGAAATACTAAAAGACAGATATATAGGACGATTATTAGACCGGTTGTACTGTACGTCTCCGTAACACTGGTGATGACAAAAAGAGACGAAACCCTGCTAGACATATAGGAAAGAAAGATACTGAGGAGGATATACGGTCTAATATTCAAAAATAACAAGTGAGGATTAGATCAAATCTAGAAATAGACTAGCATTACGAAGAAAAAAATTTAGTAATCATAATGAAGCAAAGAATACTTAGATGGCTAAGACACTAGAACGAATCTCCACGAAATAGCTTTTGGCAAAATTCTTATATATGCACCTGAAGGTAAGATAAGACAAGCTAGACCGAGAAAAGAGGGCTAGACGACGTGAAAAAGGAGCTAAAAGAACTCAATGTATTGCAATCGATAAACTTGTTTCACAATAAAGAAGAATTTAGGAGAATCGTTAAGTAGGCTAGAGCTCTCCAAGGGCTGTAGCGCGGCGGTGTGAGTTAGTTAGTTACTTGCATAAGGTTTATTAAGAGATTGATAATTCACATCACCCGACATAATCAGTGACTTATCATTAGTTGTATTTTAATATATATGTAAATGTTATATCTTCTAGCCACAAAATCTTCAAATCATATGACCGAGGCCAATTTACCTTTGCTTTTGTATGATAATTACCTACAGGTTTACTCTTGGTTTACAATATAGTTACTTAAGACCCAAAAAAATTTCGTAAAAAAAATTTCTTCGTTTTTTAGACTTTCTCCTCTATATACAAATTTTCATAAAATCTCCGTAAATTGTAGGAGTTGATTCCAAATAAAAATTTTAAAAATGATGTTCAGATCAACATCACCTATTCATTATCAAGCAGATAATTTTAAATATGTTTATTCTTTTTTCAAAACCAGAAGCAAAATAATTATTCTTAGTTTCTTTGTATTATTACACGGAACATAAACTATATACATTTTATTAGAAAATTTACTATATTATAGTACTTATACAATTAGTATGAAAGAAATCTTAATATTCAAGATTGCCATTTCTGAAATTAAAATATATTCTTATACATGAAGCTTATTTAGGATAAAGCTTTAAATTTTTTTGATTTATTATATAATTTTTTCTAATATTAGAAAATTAATTACTTTATCAATATATTTTTCTGATTAAAAAATCAAAAAAAAACATGAAAAATATAAACACTGAGAAACAATTTAATTTGATGCTTTTTTAGAAAGGAAGAATAATTTATAGAAAAAAAATTTAACAAACTTATATTTACATTTAATAAACTTTCATAAACTTTTTTTAGAAAAATAACTATTTTCGTATCTTGATTTCATTATATAATGAATTGCATTTAATATCACACTTTTTTTACTTTTTGAAACTGGTCCAGGAATTATCTCACTTAGTGCATATAAACCCAAATTAATTGCATCCCGGCGATGGTGTTCTGATTCAACATGATTGTTCTTCTTATCTTCTGATGAAAGATTTTCCTGCTTTGAGCGCTTACGTCGATTCGTGTAAACATCAATATTCTTTATAAGAAAAGCTAAGTACTTTTTCGCCATGGAATTTGCTTTATAAATAGGATCATATTTTTGTATCCAATTAAACATTTCAATTAGTTTCGATTTCTTTGGCTTTGGTATTGCAGAAATAGCTTCTTCTGGTTTAGTATTTTTAATGATGTTATTTTCGCGGTGAGGTATTTGAATTGCTTTTAATTCTGAATTCTTACGAGAAACAATCATATCAGGCGAAATTATACTAGATTTTCTCCGGAAAACACGTGTAGATGTGTTTTTATTTTGATCGGGATATTCATTGAAATTATCGACTTCTTTGTTTTCGTTTAATAATTTACTTTTAATGTCGCTCAATCCATCATTGGGTAAATCGAATCGTTTATAAGCTATGTCATCCTTCAAGTTGGGGTCACAGACGCTCTGATCGACATCTGAAATATGAAAAGTATTTAGGTTTTTGGAATTAGTAAATCTCGTAAAATCATCTGAATCAAAAAATTCGTTTCTTGCATCATAGGAATCCACATTTAAGGTTGAATTTGATCTTACTTTTATTCTTTTTTCAACTGAAATCGATCTAGAAAAATTCAAAAGAAGATCTACTTCATTTCTTAGGTCTAAGCTGTTCACAGTGGTTGGTTTTGTTCTTTCATTAAGATTTCTTATTGTTTCTTTGTTCACTATTCTACCCGGAAAAAAATCATAGCATTGATTTGGTATCATTCGCTTGTTTATAAAACTTTCATTAAAACGATTATGTAATATTCTTCTATCGAAAAATGGATTGCTTGAAACAATTCCTTGTTGTCTAAAAATCTTTTTATTCGAACCATTAGGAAACAGTAGATATGTTGGTTTTCTATTAGTATCATTTTCATTTATATTTTCTCCATTTCTCATTCTAAATTGCATGGATTACAAGAATTTATTATATATATTTCTTATCAGTTAGTTGATAAAAAATATTTTTTCTAATCATTTTTTTTAGAAAAACAATTTATAAATTTCTAATTTGATATAAATGCGTACATTAATTAATTTTTCCATGACGAATTGTCATTCTAGAATATCTAAGCTATATTAAATAAACTAAATGTTAAATCAACAATGGCGCCCAAAAGATTTTATTTGCATTTACGTATAAATCAAAGAAATTCTAATTCTAAATATTCATCGCTTGCAAATTTAATCACAGAATATGCTATTTAATCTAGAAATTATTAAAAATATTTTTATAAAATATGTTTTTAATTTATCAAATCTTTTAATTTAGATAAAATATTATTTGTGTTCTTAAATTTATTCTTTCTTTGTATGATTAATTGGTTTTAATCAAGCCTTTTTGATATTTTATTAAAAATGTTACCGAATTACAGAAAGATTGAAAATATGCTTTTATTATTACATTAATTTCTTATTTAAAGCAAAAATTGCCTCTTATTATTTTTTTAAATGAAACACTATTAATTTGTCTCTGAACAGATTTTAATATATTTTTGCGATTGTGAAACCTTCTTTTTTTATGGACATTTCTTATTGTATTTAAATTTAATACTTTTCAAAACTGAGAGATTGCTGTCTTTAATTCTTACTATATAATTTCATATTAGATTATTTGTTCTTCTGGTTTTTAATTTTTTTGATTTCTTTATTTAGATGTAATTTCTTATACCGATCCCAAGTTCCTCACGTAAGTGATATCATCGGTGTTTGATTTTTAAATTCTCTTGTACGTTTATCTAAGTCAATATACAAGTTCGCCTTTGTGATTTTATAAATAACTAATGCATTTTAATTTAGTTCGATATTTATCCGTTTTATCTTGCGTATGTATAAATTTGTTTAATCATTGAAAATTTTTGAATTTCAATTGTTTAAGACATATTTTTTATTTATAATTATTTAAACTTTTTACAGTTTCTTCTATTAGCTTTAAAAAATGTTATCGATGTTTTTTTATAACAAAATCGACAGTTCCTATAGAAATAAAAAATTTGGTTACAAATATGCCAAATCATATTACCTGTTATTTTTTGACTATAAAAACAAATATTTATGAAGTTTTCGCACCTATAAATGTTATATTAATAATGTTTGAATTAAATCGTTTTAAAAATCTTATAATCCAAATTTTAAAATTAAGCTTTCTGTCTTTACCAGAAAAAATTTTAAAACGTAACATAAATTTCTGAGAAGGATGTAATGAGTGTTAAAAACAGCAAAATTATCTTAAACCGGAAAATAATTAATCTATCGCAGTTTTTTATGTCATTTTTTTGCAGAAAAACGACTTACTTCTATTAAAAGAATTACGTCAGGTGTGATTTTACAATGTAGAAACGTTCATAGATTCGCTTTCTGTTTTGTATATAGCACATAATAGCGTTAATCCGCACTTCTATTTTTTTATTTATGATATTTACGTTAAAATAAAGTGAAATATAACATAAATTTCTTCAACCTATTATAAAAATTTGAGAATAATTTTTTTTTTGCTACTCAATACATAGAGAAGCTAATACCGCGTTTATATAGATTCTTAATGTTTTTTAGAAGCAAATACAGCCAATATTATGTTACAGTCATTACATAAATGGTAATTTGTATATCGATTTTCTTGATTGTTGCTCAACGGATTATACTTTCTTTTCCTTTCTGGATTTTTATAAATTAGAAAATATTATATTTGACTTGTGCTTCAAAGGTTTCAATGTTGCTTATTTTCTACTTTTTTGTATTATTAGCACTTTATATAGTTTAAAGAAAATAAACTATGTCTAAAATTAAATAGCTAACAATATTATCTAAAAAGGAAATTTATAAATTTAACTCAAAAATTTTCACTTGATGGTTCATCCATGTAATCAAAATTTTTAAAAAGTTCATACAGAAATTAAGTCTTTTTTACGTGAACCTTATTAATTTATGCTAAAGAAATCTGCTCGGATTTGTACATCACAACGCTATAATTTTATTTTTTATTTTATATAATTCACCTTGGCGGGTATTACGTAATAAATTATTTCTTTTACCATAAAAACACAAAAACCAGTCTTATTTATTGACATTGCCATATCTTCTGGAGATGTCGTACATGAATATTTTTGAAAGGTAAAATGTAACTTCAGTCTATATTTTCTGGTTTTATACCAAAGATAAATGTATACCAAATAGAGATAAACAAATATCTTCTGAAACGATTCTCACTATTTTTAAAACTAAAATTATGATACCAGCCTAATATTTATCCAAGATTTCGGAGATTGAAGAAATATTTAACGTCGCAGATTATTTTAGCGATTTCATTGAAATTTAAATTAACCGAAAAAGAAATTTTAGCATTCTCTTCAAATACAAGTTAATTTTATTTTCAAAAGAAGTTAAAGGTTGATGATGAATCGAAGCAAATATTTAAGCGCAAAAAAATAGACATACATTAATTTTTTTTGGCCTTATCCAAGAGCTTTTGATTTAGTGAAAGAAATTAAACAACATATAATTATAAAGGTCATAAGCATTTATAATGAATTTATTTTTTATCTTTTCATTACAGAAATTATTTGGATTTAAAATATATTTCTGGCTGAGATTAATACATAGTCGGCTTAGAATTCAAATATCAATGTATCAAATAGACTGAAAATAAAAGAATATGTTTTTGGCTGATATGGAAATATTTTTTTCTTACGTAGGGTCTAGTATTAAAGAAAATCTAAGTATAGGAAACTTAAATCTTAGTGGAATTTTTAAACCTAATTTTTTATTGCATCATTGATGTTTTATGCCTATATTTATCCATCCTTGCTATAATACTTCATAAAGTCATTGTTCATAATTACGTGGCATTCCTTATTATTTCTTTTGAAAATTTAATGACTTTCATATTCCATTAAAGTTTGATTTACTACTAAACAAATTCCCAGCAATATTTCGAATCTACCTATGAGGATTCGTAACTTTATCGATAATACATTTTCTATGTATATTTGAAAAATTCGGAGTTACAAATATATAATTGCTTTTTTTACTTCCTAAGCGACATAAAATTCTTTGGAACAATTTTAGGCTGAGATATCCAAACTTTTTTTCATATACCAATGCTTTTTTGCACTAATTAGTGCAAATCTTGCTTAAACCAAAAATTTATAATATGTTTCAATTTAATTTAGTCCTGTTTATCCCAATCATATATGTCTTGAGAGGGTTTAAACTAGCAGTTTCTGGATATTTTTTCTATTATATTTTAGTCTTTGAACTTGAATATTTATATTTAAGCTTTGGATTGAGCTATTAATAAACTTTTTTCTAAATTTTAGTTCAAAAATTAAATTTGCAGAATTGAATAACTGTAATCCGTTAGAAATATCAATTATTATTTTACTATGGTTTATCCCTAGAGCCTTCCGCGCAACTTCACTAAAAAAAAGTTTATTTATTTGTTTAGAAAAAAAATTTCTGATTGTTCTTCATTTTCAGATCATAGAATCCTTTTAAGCCAGTTTAAAGCACGAAAGTCGTGGTTAAAGATGATATTTTAAAGTCAATAGGCGTTTTTATTATAACTTTAAAGCGTTTTACATTGATTTTCCCAAATCTGCCTCGATTAATTTATGTCGTACCAATATGTGAATTGTTTACCCAAATAGGAACCAATGTATAAGTAACAATAAAACGGAAAAAACAAATAGAAGCAATAAAAATGAGAAAAAAAAACAATAAAAATATGTAAAAAACATTAAAAAAAGCGAAAAAAAACAGGACAAACGGTATTTGGTTTTTAAAAGTCTGATAGTTTGTTTTTGAGTTAAAATTTTGATATCATTGGAATTTTTTCATTTAAAACTTTTGAACTATCAGAGCCAATCCTCTATTTAATAATTCAAAGCCTTTTTTGTAAAGTATTTTATTTTGTTTCTTAAAGTACATTGATGTTTATCAAAGGGTTTCAAATAAGTACTATGTTTTTGATAAAATGCTATACTTTGGTAATGAACACAAGCATCTTTGTCTTTTTCGAAAGATAAGCGCCTATATACTTAATATTGACTCTTTCGGTGATAATAATATTGGCTTGCAGTTTCACCCTGCCATATCTGGTATACTGCTTATCTCTCGGTAAATTCTAAAAAGGATTCGATGACCGGGTACTGGGTCGTCTTATACGTTTTCAAATAATTTTGCATTTTTTGTGGAATTAGCTGTGGAAGGCAATATTCGTATACTCGTTTGGCGTTTATATTCCACAATGGTGACATATATATTAGAATAAACCATAATGTTTTTTTTTCAACTACAACTCTTTAAGAATAACAATCCAATTTTCTATTTTCCATGCCATATAATTCTTTCACAATTTATCTAAAAATTGTCTTTTTAAGTCTTTCAAGTTGGCCTTTGTTTAGAAGATGTATTGGCTATATTCTTACACGCCTATTTTTGTGCTGACAAGAAAGTTTGTGACAAACGAATTACTGGATTCCCGACCTTATCACGTTTTAAAACAATCTTGGGATTTTCATATATAAATATTGGCTTTAGAGTAGATATAATGTCTTCAAATTTTATACTTTTATAGGCAAACGAAAGAAAAATTTTGAATAAAATCGAAAAGGTATGCAATTCACCTATATATTATATTTATTTGAATATTTTCTTAAATTTATACTAGTGGAGGGAGGATAACCACATAAAAAACTTTCTGCTTGGCAATGAGTGTGTGAAACTGGTGTGAAGATCATTGTTTGGATTTTTGGTGTGAATACAACCACACTACATCTTCGGTTGTTCCATGGGAGTTGTTATGAGGAGGAGAGGTCTAAGAAATGGAGGAACTTTTTCTACGAATTTATTTGTAGTTTTTTATGTAACCAGATTGCAGCCGCAGCTGAACATGTAGGTAATTGCCATGTAAAAGCATGGAAACCTAGCCTTGCTCACTCGGGTTAGAAGACTTAGCGCCTGGGAGATACAAAACAAAAAACCATTTAAAGCCAGGAAAGCTAAGTAGCAGGTTATACCTGTTGGTATGACATTGCACTGTCTAGGTGGACCCCATATAAATCTCTGAAATATATCTTAGCTAGAAGTTTATTGGGTTCAGAAAGTGTAGAGTAAGTGGGAATGCTGCATAGTCTTGGGAGAGCCCAGGGGGCTTCGGCCTTCGATCACACTCCATGCAACGGACACTAACATACTCCGGGCAACTGCCTCGCCTATTAATTAGATTCTACACACCTGGTAGATGAAAGGCTTTGGGATGTAGGTATCGCAGGGGTTACCGATGGAGTTTTGGGGTAGGAGTCATTTATGTTAACCCTAAAACTGCGTTAATGTCATGAAAACAAATATAACACTTGCCACTATTTTAAAAAGATGTGATACTTTTAAATAAAGTAACTTTTTAAATTTATACTATATTTTTTACGATATGGCAGGAATGTCGTTAAATTACTATTATTATTTGTAATTCCGACTAATGGTCGATATCTCCTGTAATTACAACAATTTGAGCCTAATTTTTGATTATTTTTATTTAAACTCGTTAAAGCGAGTTTTTAATTTCATATAAATCGCTTTAATTCCTTTATGATCAGGTATGTGAAGTGCATTTAATATAGAATGTTGTTTTTCAAAATCGTTTTCAGCAATTACCTCTTTATAATATTTTTATTTCCTTATTACAGTTTTTCGTTAATTAACTCCTAGTTTATTGTTTTTCTTAGAAAAAAATCCTGCAAATATAACCAAGAAGGCGCTTTATTCCTATCAGTTAGGTATGTTTTCAATTTTATTTCCAACATAGTTAAAATAACCTTCATGTGATTTAATTCTTGCCGAATTTCTCTCCAAGAGCTATATAAATAAGTAAATAATGAACCTCTCTATAGAAAACTGTGCCGAAGAAAAAAAGATTTAAGAATTTTAAATTCAAAAAAATATAATTTTTGTTCCTTATTTGGGTAAACTCTATATATTGGTTTGAAATTTATTATTTCATAAAAAAAATCTTGAACGTTGATTTAAAAATATACTACAAAAAAATAGAAGAACCATACAATATATATTTACATTTTCAGCTATAAAGCTTTAATTTCTCACTTGTTTTTATTTTTTATATTTTTTATTATCTTTCTTACTCATAACAACTTTATTTCGTGTTCCTTTACCTCCTTCCCAATGTGCTGTACTCTTCTTCATTGTCATGCCACATTCACAATTATTTTTTACACTTTGTTCTTTCGAACAAAATCCGCATACCATTTTATTTGCCATTTCATTGCAATGATCTGTTTCTTTATCATGACATATATCGCATGGAAATAATTTATTGCAACAAGGGAATCTAAACCATCTAAATGACTTTCTATAATGAATACATGTGCCATTTTCAGGCAAAGGTACACCAACTTTAATTTTAGAAGATAAAGATTTTTGATATGTCTTATATTGAATATCTTTAAGCGTAAGACTTATAAAAGAATAGCATCTACAGCATTTAAACTCAAATTGGGTATTTATTCCTATTTCGGTAGTTCTATAAATTTTTGAACATGTTAAACAATTTATTACATAACTATTATAATTGAAAGCAATAAAAGTACAATTTTCCAATTTAATAAATCCAAAAAATTGATCTGATAAAGTTGAAAAATATTCATATATTAGCATTTCATTACATTTATCGCATATTAATCTAGAATGAATATTGTAATGTTTTTTACAATTATTGCACAAAACTTTGATATTTAATTTCTCCGCCAAAAGCAATGCAATATTCTTTTTATCTGCTTTATAAGATATATTAAATGATTTTATATCATTAATCGGATAAACATAATCATCTGGTAATAATATAGCTGGTTTACAAATATTTTTATTATTTTCATTCCTATTTTCCTTAATATTAGACATATTTGAATTATTGGTATTTATTTGAGAATTATAATCAATTTTTGGAATTTTTCCACTTAAAAACACTTCCAAATTTTCTTCCAAAAACGTAATAAAAAGAAATACATCGTTCTTATAAAATCTATAGATGTTTTCTTTTATATTTTCTGGTATTTCATCACATAAAAGTTTCACTTCACAATTCGTAAATATTACATTTATTGAAGAAATCTCATAAATGAAATCTTCAGGAATATTTAATTCTATTGTGATAGAATCTTCATTTCTTTCGAATTTATGATTTTCGAGTAGTTTTTCATAGTTGAACATTGGAAGGGATTTTTTTATGGATGTTTATACAAAATAGATTTAAGAACATTTTAGAGTCAGCATATTAATAAAACAAAAAATTTCTTAAAATATTCTGTTTATTTAAGTGACTCAGAAATTCTTTTTAAATTTGTAAAAAAAATATAATTAAGAAAATCTTACAAACTGATAATCTAAGCATAGAAATACATTTATATATTTCCAATGTTACAATCTAAATCAATCATTCTTTATTTTCATAAAGAAAAAAATAAAATCAATTTTAACAAATACTGGTTTTTAATCTCATAAATTATGATACCACATCCGTATTGCCATTTGATAAAATAATACAGTCTAAAACTCTGTTTTATATACTAAATAACAAAAACTGAAGGCTGAAGAAAGATTTAAACATGATTTAGAAATCTAAAAATAAGATTTTTCTCAAACTATTTTTATACGACTACATAAAAAATAGTTGATATTTTATAATATATTAGTATCTGGTTTATGTTTATTTTCAGATATCCTTGCTTCCTTGGATTTTATTTTTCCAAGAAATCAAATATTCTAAATATTATATTTGAAAGACTTACCAAGCACAATTTAGATTGTATTTGAATAGAATTCATATTAAATAGTATTATAACGATAATATAAAAGTTTATGATCAATTTTTCTTTCAAAAAAATTACTAGAAATATAGAAACAAAGTATGTGATATATCTTTCATATAAGTAAAAAATATTTTAATGACCAAAATTTAACTTTCGATATAAAAAATTTGAATTAATATATATCTATCGTTCCAAGTTCTACTATGAAAATCCTTGAATATTTCATGTTAAGAGAATGTATAAACTATTCTATATTTTATTTTTTTTAAAAAAGATATATTTCTATTCTCATGAAATAAAAACGGATTGTGTTAAAAATTCCTAAAAAGGAATTTAAGAAGTTATTAAAATTGATATTATAAGTTGAAAAATAGCCATTTTAATTCATTCAAGATACAGATGTATCAGTATATTTTATTGAATTTCTAACTATTATAGATAATAGTTTAAGATATTATTGTAGCTATTTAATTCTATATATTACAGTTTCATTTAGTGATTAGAATTATAGAAATTAATATTTTATTTCATTTTAAAACAACTATCAAAAATATTTATTAAAATCGATAAACCAATACTAATTTAATTGAAAAGGTTTAAGAATAAATACTGATAACTCAAAGCCATAATATTTCTTAATATGATATTAAACTCATTAAATGAAATGCTATTATTATAAATTTAATAAGTTTAAAAAAAATATTAATTATAAGATTAAATCAAAAAACTAGGAAAACAATGAATTGATGAATCTATAATTTGAAAAACGCCTAAGTATTCAACAAAAAAAACAATAAGCTGTGAAATATCAAAATAATTTATTACGAAATACTTTTCGTTGCAGTGATTGAACATTCATAAATATAAAATATAATTTTTAAATAAAATCTTTATGAATCTATTTTTAAGAATCTTAAATTGATTTTCTCCTTTAATGTCACAAAATAATCAAAAAAATTTCTCTTTTAATGGTTTACATTCGTTTCGAAATTAACAAAAATAAATCTCTTTCTCTAATATAAATCTCTCTGATATAAATCTCTCTAATATAAAAGTTTATAAATAATTTTATTTAAAATTTCATTTAATTATGAAAATATAAATCTCTAAACAAATATTTGGAATATCCCTTAAATGTCAGAAAAACCTGTAAGTAAACTTCTTAAGTTATCAGATCATCCGGTTTCTGAAAATATAAAATTTAAAGAAGTTTTTGAAATGATTTTAGAGAAATATGAATATTATAGAGAATCGAAGAAAGATGGAAACTGTTTTTATATAAGTTTTATTTACAAATTATTAGAAATTTCAAAAACAATATCAAATGATATTTTTTTAAATTTTATGAAATCATTGGAAGAATGCAATGAAACTATAAAATCTACTGGAATTGATGAAATTTCTTTTATTGATTTTTATGAAAGATTTATAGAGATTTTAAAAGATTCAAGAAATAACAATTTTGATTTTGAAAATATTGATCAAACAGATTTCAATGAAATTATTGCTTATTTTAAAATTTTAATATCTTCTATTCTAAGGACAAATAAAGAAATTTATCAGCCATTCATGGTAGATACGACAGTGGATAATTACTGTAAAAGACATGTAGAAGTATTTTATGTTGAAACAAGTCATATTGAAATTGAAGCTTTGGTTAAGGAATTACCAATTTCAATTGAAATTATAAATATTGAGGGAACAAAACAATTTTTTATTCATAGATTTGGTAATAACGAATTTAAAATTTCAATTTTATTTACTCCTGGACATTTCGAACCAATTTATGAAAAGAAATGAAATTTAATTTTTTTTACTGAAATTTATTTCTTATAAATAAAAAAAGCATAAAATTATTTAAAATGTGAAAAAGATTTTAACCAAAATTTTAGTAAATAAAGAAATCATAAAATTTTTTTTATAGTAAATCTTATTTTAATTCGCGATTGTTTTAAATAAAGAAATCATAAAATTTTTTTTAGTAAATCTTACTTTGCTCAGAATTGTTTTAAATAAAGAAAAATTCATAAAATTATTTTTCTCAAAAAATATTTTTTAATTCAGAATTTTAAAGTTAAAAGAGACATAAAATTATTTTTCTCAAAAAATATTTTTTAATTCAGAATAAATTTAAAAAAGCATAAAATTATTTTATTGAAGAATTCTTTTTTTAACATTCAGTTCTTTCTCTTTTCTTTTCTTTATTCAAAATGACAATGCTATCGACATTAATCATGTTACAAACAGCCTCTGTAGCAATGCTTAGAACTTTAATTTTAAGACTACTTGGTTCGATTATTCCATTTTCAATATTATTTTGAATTTTTCCAGTTAAACAATCAAAGCCAAAATATTTGTTGCTTTGTTCTTGTTTATTTCCTTTCTGAATATCAGATTCATTTTTATTTTTGACTGAATTTTGCATTTTACTGACCATTTTACTAAGAATTTCTGTACTGTTCAATCCACTGTTGCTTATAAGAGTTTTAGGAATTACAAGTAAAGCTTCTGCAAATCTATGAATTGGTAAAAATTCTTTGGTCGAAATTGCAGAACTGAAATCTTGTAGGAATAAAGAAAGAGCCAACTCAGTAGCACCTCCACCTGCTACTATTCTATCTCTTTTTGTTAAGGATTTGACAGAATGTAAGGAATCGAGTAAATTTCTATGAATCTCTTCAAGAACGGCTTCATTTGGTCCTCTCAACAAATATGAAATCATTATATTATTAATCGGTTCAACAACCATTAATTCATTTTCTCCGGCTGAAATTTGTTTAACAGAATTGACTGTCGTAGGAAGAATTGTAAAATTGTTAAAATCATCAGAACTTATATTTTGATTTGCTTCAGAGTCACCTATACCGATTATATCCGTATATATTGGAGACTTTGTCAATCTTGATAAAACTTTCAAATCCTCAATTCTTACTCTACGAACGAACATAACTTCGTGTTCTCTAAACAATGTAATTCCAATATCATCGATTCCTTTACTCGAAAATATTATATCGACACCTGTCTTAATAAGTGTCATTACTTTGTTCTTTAATTGTGAAATTTCTTTCATTCTTATAGATTCCAACTCATCAGGATTTTCAATTACAATGTGAGTTGTAAGAGGAAGTTTGGTTTTCTTTAAATTGAAATCAATTAGAATTATTTTTTTATTTCCTGAATTTTGAGAAAACTTATTTAAATTATAAATAGGAGTCACATTAATTGCATATCCTTGTAACAAAGTAGAATCGTTTATTCCTTTGCCTTCTTTTTTAAGAATTGGTATTTCCTCGACTTCATAATTTTCTAAAGTTTTTGATGCTTTTGCTATTAAAGGAATGAAATATTCTGCAGCTGAATTTATAAGTTTGGAAGAAATAGTTGTTCTTATAAGATTATTGAGTTGAGAAGACTGAAGTGGTAATTCAAGCTTTTGTTTAATAAATCTGATAGATTCTTTCAGAGCCATACGATATCCATTTATTATAACTCGAGGTGAAACATTTAAGGAAAGTAAATTCACAGCTTTTGAATAGAGAGATGTAGCAAGAAGTGTCACTGAAGTTGTTCCATCTCCAATTTCTTTATCCTGTTGATTCGAAATGTTAGAAAGAAATTGACTGATTATATCGAAATCGTTACCGTTGGTAGTATTTGTTAAAATTGTTGCGCCATCATTTGTAATTAAAATATTATTAGAAGGATCGATGCACATCTTATCCAATCCCAGTGGTCCAAAGGAAGTACGAAGAATGTTCGAAGTATTTGTACAGGCATTATTAAACTTTTCCGTTACTGAATTCCCTACCAAAACTTTACCATCAATGAACAAATTGTGTTGAGAAATATCAGTCATTTTTAAATGAAAGGGTTTAATAAAATATTTTATTTGGAAATTTTTAAAGAAAAAAGGAAAAAATATTTTTATATTTAAGAAATGTGTGCATTTTATTTAATAAAATTCTGGGTTAAGAGATTTTTAACATTTTTATGTATTTCTTCTACCTCTTTAACCACTTTTGTCTCTTATTCCAAATCCGACTCTTCATTTATGATATTGGTCGGTTCCTCTAAAGTGGTTTTTCTTGTGAAATAAGGGGTGTATATTTTTTACTTTTAAATTTTTTTGCACCATCTTCCTTTCTCTTCTCTTCTTTTAAAGGGGCTGTTGGTTCCTCATGCATCTTGGTCTCATAATAACACCCATTGACGCTCTCTCCCAATTATCTTCGGCATTTAGTCCTGACTCAAGTCCTCTTCGTCGATCTAAGGAAATTGTTTCGACTGTCTTCTTAAGTACTATAGACTGAATGTATGCCTCTACATTCATGGGTATTTCTAGTCTTTTAAGATGAGATTTGTGGTATTTTGTCACAATACCATCCCAGGTCATCACATAAGGGATTATCTCAACACTACACATAAATAAGACCCAACTCATTGGCTAGCAGGTCATTCTTCCTAAGTTTTTCAGTTTCAACTATTTGAAGTGAATCTTGGGAAGTGATTCCTACTTCAATGAGTGTTATCTTATTCTTCTTCTTATCTAAAATAAATATGTCGGGTCTGTTATTCCGAATTTTAAAATCAGTTTTTATTCTGGTGTCCACTCTTATCTCTGCATACTCATTATCAAGAATTTCTTGAACTGAGTGACTCCTGATTTCTTTTGAAGACTTAAACATATATCTATTTAAGAGAAGTAAGTGTAGGCATCTAACCACTTCATTATGCCGTCTGGTGTAGTCATGGCCTAGCATTTTTTCACATAGAGTTGCTAGATGATCTACAGTCTTACCAGATTTTTTGCAGTGTTGGCACCTACCATCTGCACCCCAGAATACATTTCTATTCTGGATATAGCAAAACACTGCTTCATTTCGTGGCCTAGTATTTCCTCTCTTTAACCATCTTGAAGAGTCACTAACACTCACAAGCTCCTTTTTCCTTGCATTATATAACTTTGAATAGAGTTTTCGTTTTTCTATTTCGTTATATAGTTTTGCAAGTTGAGCTTCTTCTAGACTTTTCTTAGTGACTTCTTCTACCAAGCTGTACTTTACTTTTAAGAAGCCTTTTATTAGTGCAAGATGGGTTTTATTATTATTCTCCACCTTGAGAAATGTGTGTAAAGGAATAAAAAAAAATATTTAGAATATTTTCTTAATTATTCGCTAAGTTTCTAATAAAATAATTTTAGAACCTTATATAAAAGTATCACATCTTTTTAAAACAGTGACAAGTGTTATATTTGTTTCGTGACATTAACGCAGTTCTAGGTATAACATAAGTAACTGCTACCCCTACACTCTATCAATACCTCTTGCGATACCTACATCCCAATACCTTTCATCTATAGGGTATGTAAAATTTAATTAATAGGCGAGGCAGTTGCCCGGAGTTCGTTAATGTCCTTTGCATAGAGTGTGATCGAAAGCGGAAGCTTCCCCTGGGCTCCCCAAGACTATGCAGCATTCCCACTTACTCTATACTTTCTAAACCTCATAACTTCTAGCTAATATATATTTCAGAGACTTATATGGGTCCACCTAGACAGTGCAAATTTCATATCAACAAGTATAACCTGGTACTTAGCTCTCCCGGGTTTTATGGTTTAGATTTTTATTTCTCCTGGGCACTAAGTCTTCTAACCCGAGTGAGCAAGGCTAGGTTTCCATACTTTTACGTGGCAATTACCTACATGTTCAGCTGCGGTCTGCAATCTGGTTACATTAAAAACTAGAAATAAGTTTGTAGAAAAAGTTACTCCATTTCTCAGATCTTTCCTCTTCATAACAACTTACATGGAACAACCAAAGATGTAGTGTGTTTGTTTTCACCAAAAATCTGAACAATGACCTCACACCAGTTTCCCACACTCATTTCCAAGCAGAAAGTTTTTTATTTGGTTATCCTCCCTCCCCCATGTTTCTAATATATAGTTTATTTTTTTCTGAAAACAAATTTTTGCATAAATTTTTATTGTTTTAATTAGGTGTTTTTTTTTGAAGGAAGATATCTAGATAAATTATGGAAATTTGATAGAGCGAATTGTTTTTGTATCGTATGATTCTAAACTTAAATATATAAATGATTATATTTTCAACATTTAAAGAGTATAAAATAATCAGATAATATAAATTACAATTAATGCAAATAGTTTTAATGCGTAAAGCATAATTTGCTTTGATAAAATCTAAAAGTTTTTTTTATTCATAAACAACATCTTTGATGAAAAAATCTTTGGACTATGAAGAAACAATGTTCTTCAATTTTAAAATAAAGCTTCTGAAAACATCGCATAAAATAGATTTTAATTACAAAGCGTAGGAAAATATCGATGAAACGGATTTAGAATTGTTCTGTGTATTTATTTTGAATAGCATTTATTAAAAAGAATGAGACGCGCCTTGGGATAAAAATCTAAACCAATAATAAAAGAATTGGTCGTGATACAAAATTTCTTTAGACAAATTTGAATTAGCCAAAAAAAATAGGCGTAATAAATAGATTTTTATTCAAAAGATAAAGGTTTACTAAATTTTAACTCTTTTAAATAATTTTTAACCACTTCTCTCCTCTTTTTCTAAATCCGAAGTTTCATTTGCGTTTATAATCGATTTCTCTATTTTGATTCCCCTATTTAAATAAACAGTAAAATTTCTTTCGTATTTACTTGTTTAACATCACTTTTCTCGCCAATTTCTTGTTTTAAAGAGTGTTTTCAGCTCCCAATGCGTCTCTCCCTTTTTAATAACACCAAATGATGCTCTTTCAAAGCTCTATTCTCATTTGAGCTTGACTCAAGTCCTTTAGGTCATTAAAATAAATGGATTTAACTGTCTTCCTGAGTAAAATCGAACGAATGTCGCTCACAGATTCATGGGTATTTTTACTCATTTAACATTCGTTCTATACTAGTTTGTCACAATACTGTTCAAGATTATAAGATAAAGAATTATACTGCTACTATATTGATAAATATAACCCAACTCATTTGCTAATAGGTCAATTTCTAAGTTTCTAGTTTCAACTATTTGAATTGAGTCATGGAAAGTAATTTTTACTTCATTGAAAGAGATTCGATTTTACTTCTATTCCCAAATAAATATATAGAAGCTAACATTCCGAATACCTACATCGACTTTTATTCTTATGTCCACTCGCATCTCTGCATACTCTTTATCAAGGATTTCTTGAACCGAGGATTCCTACTTGGTCCAAAAGCTTAAATTAATATATGTTGTAGGTGTAAATGCAGGGATCTTAGACATTCATTGTGCTGTCTAGTATAATCATGACCAAGCATTATCCCACATCCTGTAGCTAAATTATCGAATGTTTTTCTGGACCGATTATAATGTTAGAAAACACATCCTATGATGATCTAAACGTTTCTATACCAATATACAGAAAACTCCGTACCTAGATGTCTTAAGTTTTAATTCGTTAAGATCTCAAGGAATAGTTAACAAATACTCACCCTGTATTTCTATTATTATATAACTTGGAATGTGAAATATTAGGATTAAACCATTAAATTTATGTAACAATCGTTTATAATTTACATCTATGTGAAATTGAGCATAGTCTGGTTATCCTTTAATAGAGATACTATTATAATAGTCTACAAATATTTCTTTCAACAAAAAAAGATAGTTGGATTGACATAAACGAAATATCTTAAATACCGATCACTTAATATGCATTTTTTTAACTTTTAGTTTTGAAAAAAAGGGTTGAGTTAACATTTCAATTTACTTAATAATTTTAAATCCAGGGCCAAATCTCAATCAGCACTTAGAAATTGATTAAAAATTTCCTCCTGATTGTAATTTCTTAAAAAATTCATATTTAATGATCTAAAATCATTATATAAAATCAAATTACCAATCAAAAACATTAATATTAAACATTTAAACATGAATAGCGAAAAAGAAACCTAAATTTGAACCATATGTGTAGCCTAAACAATCCAAATCAAATTTACGAGAACACGACAAATATTTAAAACTGTGAAAATAAAAAAAATTTTCTTAAATATTAGCAAAAAAAATTATATCGAATTACACCGTAAATTTTAAATTTATTTCAAGTTATATATTTTTTAAAAATTTCATGACCGTTAAAAAAAACTTATGGAAGAAAAAATAGAGGATATAATTGTGAGATCAAAACAAAAAGACGTTATGCTAAACAAATTAACATTTTATATGAAAGAAAACGGTTTTTATGATGTTGTATGCAAACATCTAGAAGAACTTGCAAGCAAAGATGTAAACAATGGGGATGAATACAATGAAACATATCTTAAATTATTCGAATTCATATCAGAAAATATGCCTACTGAAATTTACCAAAAATTTTATATTGACGTAAAGAATTTTTTAGATGATTATGTACATCCTAATTTGGAATAAAAATATTACTTTGTTTTAATTTGGAAATTAAATTTCTTTCTATTTTTTTTCTTAATTTTTTTCTCAACTTTAAAAAAATCATTATCTAAATATTTTACATACAAAAAAGTAATAATAACAAATAATGGTTTATTTCTCTTAGATTTTTGTCCCGTATTTCTGATACCTATCTATTGTTTGATTTAATCCGTTCTTTATACAAAAATTTAATAATTATAAAATTTTGCCTTTATTCTGTGAAAAAGATGCTTTCTATTACGAGTTCATAGTCAAAATAAATCTTTTTAAAAAAGTAATAAAAGATTCACACTTGATATTTCAAGATTAAAATTTTATTTATTTTATCATTAATTTTTATACATTCATTGCATCAAGTTTTATTAAATCTAAGTTTTATTAAATCTAAGTTTTAAAAATAAAATTTGTAAAAATTGATTCAAAATTTACTTTTGTTTATTAATTTTAATGATAATTTAATACGAACTTACAGATTTTTTAATTTATATAAATGAAAAGAAATTAAAGATAAAAAAAATCTATTTTTATGAACCTAAATCTATGAAATCTATTTATATAAAAGGAAAATAAAATTTCTTGCTTTTTAGAATAAATTTGTAAAGATTTTTCAAAAATCAAAAAAATAGAAAAAATAGTATTTTAGATTACAATGTTATAATTCGGTTCTATAAAATTAAGTTCTTAATAAATCTAGAATAATTAGAAAAAAAAAGTAAAAAAATCATAAGTTAGAATATTATTAAAAGTTAAATTGGTAATTTTTTATTTTTTTTAAATTATTCAGAAAAAATAAATTGCATAGAAGAAATGAGAAATTATCTACGATTTTTTCTGAACAGAAAATGTCTATCATTTTTCTTTCTTTCGATAAAAGCCATATTCTCACCCCCACTGATATTCTTTAATGTAGATTTGTTAGAATATGCTCTATCTGTATCCTCGCTTTCTTCACTTTCCATTTCATTTTCAGATGTCAATAAAATTGTAGCCAAAAGTTCTCTTTGCTCATTTTTACTACGAAAAACTCGATCTATATTTTCTTCTGCCTGCTTCATTCTTGTAATTACTTTAAATGAATAACCTTGATCTACTAAAAACTGTTGTCTTTTTGAACTATAATACATTTCATCTGTATCTTTAGAAACTAAAGAATAGAAAAAAACTCTAAAACCGGGATCGTTTCTTTTTTTTGCCCGCAATATACGACCGAGACGTTGTGCTTCTTGTCTTCTGGAACCAAAATGACTACTGATTTGGATAAGACATGTTGCCTCTGGCAAATCTATAGATGTGTCACCAACCTTGCTTAAAAAAATGGTATTTATTTTAGGATTTGTCTGAAATTGTTTTAAAATTCTCATTCTTTCTGTTTGACCAGTAGGACCATAAATATAGGGCTTTCCTAGTTTAAGCGCATATGCTTTTAGTGCACATACATTATCGGAAAAAACAATAATTTTATCTCCTTTGGCCTCATGTTTTCGAATCAAATAATCACAAACTTGAAATTTAGTTGGATTCATAGTTGCTATTACACGTCTACGCCTACTAGACTGTTGCAAATATTCTCTATAAAATTCAGCCGTCATTCCACACCATACTTCAATACATTCAACTGTTGCTATATGACCCTGTGTACTCAAATCTTGCCAATCAGCTTCATATAGCTTTGGACCAATTAAAAAATTCAAATCTTCAATTTTATCATCCTCTCTTACCAGTGTTGCAGTAAGTCCTAATTTACAATGATGTGAAACTAAGGAAATTACTTTTCTAAACATCATTGCTGGAACAACATGAACTTCATCTAAAACCAGTAAACCCCATTCAGTATTTTTTATAAAATCCATTGTTTTTTGTGCTTCGTATGATCTTTTACCAGAATAAGCTAACATGGTGTACGTAGTTATTATGATTCCACCCACAGAAGTAAATCTTTCTTTTTTTTCTGAAGTAAATCTTGCTATACTATCAGCATTTATATCCGTAAAAAATAAAAGTTGCTGTCGCCATTGTTCCACAGAGACAGCTGATGTGCATAAAACCAAACAAGATTTCTTAATTGTACACATTGCTGTGATACCCACTAGAGTTTTACCGGATCCACAGGGTAAAACAATTATTCCTGATCTTGCTCTTCCATTACCAAACATTTTATTCAAACAAATTTCTTGATAAGATCTGATTGTAGCCGACTGTTTTAAATCCATCGTTAAATCGGGAAGCCTGGCATCATTTCTAAAGTCATATTCTTCTATAAGAGGATAATCGATTTCTATGCATCTTTTTTTGACTTTTTCAATATCATGACTCAAGATTTCAAAAAGCTTAAAATTTTCTTCTTCGGTTGCAAAATTATCTTCGGTGCTAATTTCTTTTTGATTTTTTAGTCTGCTACTACTTATTACCGCATCTTTTAATAATATTCTCAGAACCTCTAGATTGAGACATTCTACATAATATCTGGATTGCTTCATAATTAATTTGGCTTTTCCGTAACTTTCTGTGCATTCTGTGATATATTTTATTAATCCATTTGAAAGGTAGTTTTTAGAAAATCTTTCCAAGGTGGTCAAAATATCGTTTGTAGTTAGACCTACACTTACGGCAGCATAGAGAGAGTATGCTGTGATTCTATATTCATGTATTTGTGATGGTCTGCTCACTGGTTCTGAAATTGCAATTAGAAAACCAGTAGCCTGTTTAAATAATGGAGAAAATGTTTCAAGAATTATTAAACCATCATAATTAACATACAATGGACACATATTATACATTTCTTTCATTTTTAACTCTTCATAACTAAAACTATGCTTTAAAGCTTTTTTTGGCAAGAAACAATCAATCATTTTCAATGGGTAGTGACTAATTTTATAAAAAATTGTTTGGGATTTGTTTTTTTACTAAAAAAATTGAAATTGAATGTATACAGATCGCAAAATGATAAACCGATTCTAAATATAACATAGAATATTTTTGATAAGATTTTTGGTTGTTAGATTATTTTATTTAAAAAAAATATTTCAAACCTAAGGAAGTATCAATAGTGCGCTATTATTTATACCCAGTATTTATTAGTTGCGCTTCTGTTAGATTATTTATTTGTCAAAAGAAAATATTTTATTTTTTTCTAGAAATTTACAATTATTTAAAAAAGAAAAAAGATGAAAGGGGTGTAGATACAACAACTTACAATAAATTTGTTCGTGAGCAAAGATCGCTGAGCTTTTTGGCCTTCGGGCTACATTGCCCTTTATAAAAGGTTTTAAAGCCCAGAAAAGCATTGGATTTTATACCAAGGTACGTAAAAGTATTTCTTTGATGTGTATTAATAGGATTTTTTCATCAAATTTTAAACGCTCCATACATGTATGAAAAAAATTAAAATGTTTTTGACACTATCTTTTAATAAAATATTGGAATTCATTAGTGGAATTTTATAGCTCCTTGTACTCACCCAATCAAAAACTTCAAAAATTTACTCGGGGCTTATTTCCGCCTTAGAAACTACCTAGATATATAGACAATTATTCTCTAAAAAGAAATACACAGCGAATATTTAAAGACCAAATTAACATATAAATATTTTAGGTCATTGGTGAAAATTTCTAGTAGTAAATTTAGTCCACAGTTTCAAGAAATTATTGGTGACCGATACGATACAATGATCTTAAAATAATATTTTATGCTACTTATTTCGCTTGAATTTTTATGATGAAATAATACAGAATATAATTGGTGTTTAAAAAAATGATAACAACTAAATATATTTTCTTTGTTCTCAGATTCATACTACAATATACTTTATTAAAAACGGTCGCCTCTTTTTTACAACACTGGCAAGTGATATATTTTTCATAACAAAGTGCAATTCTAAGTTTAACATAAATAACTGCTTCCCCAACACTCCTTCAATACCTATATTCAAAATCCTATCATATACGAGGTGGGTAGAACCCGATTAATGCGTGAGGCAGTTACCCGGAGTTCTTTGATGTCAATTTTATGGAGTTTGATTGAAGGCCGAAGCCACCCCAGGCCTCCCCAAGACTACGCAGCATTCCTACTTACTCTACACTTACAGAACTTATGCACTTCGAGCCAGGTATATCTTGGCGACTTAAATAGATTCATATGCACGGGCAATATCGTACCAATAGTATAACCTGTATTTTGGCTTTCCCGGCTTTGAGAGTTTTTATTTTTATATCTCTCAGGCTATAAGTCTTCATAACGAAGTGTGAGTGGCTAGGTTGCAGTCCTTTAGATGACAACTACCTACAAGTTCAACAGCGGTCTACAATCTAGTTACATGAAAAACTACAAACATATTTGTAAAAAAATTTTCGTCATTTAGTAGACATTCTCCTCCTCATATAAACCTCACGGAACAACCGAAAATATAGTGTGGTATTATTTCCGCAAAAGTCTAAAAAATGATTTCACACCTAATTTACATATTTATTGCCAAGCAGATTGTTTCAATGGGGTTATACTCTCTTCACTGTTTTAAATGTATTTATATTTTCTGATTATAATGCCAATTAATAAAAAAAGTCAAGCGAATATTTTAAGCTAAAAAAAAGTATAATTTTGATCTTGCTTACACAAAGATATATTGATTTCGATTTGAACTCAAAATCAAAATATTTGAAAGGGCAATAAACTTAACAATACATTAATCAACATCGAAAAAACTCAATGATATAGTTTTGAATTTAAAAAAGATAAAAATATTAAATATTATACGGAAAAACATTTAAAAACCTTTAATATCTCATTATAGTGAATTTAGTTATTCAGCAATATCTTACCCTTAAATATCTGGCATGGTCAAATCAAAAGAAATCTTAATGTAAGCAAACAAAAAAACATAAGACCTTTACTTATATCAGATTTTACACCATTACAGAAAAAATCTAGAAACCTGAAAGCATCATTAAATTTAGAATTTAACTTAAATTCCTATTTAATTGTATTAACCTTTAATCTAATCCTATAGTTTCAATCCACACATAATGACTAAATGAAAAAAATACAATTTAGTTGAAGTTTTTTTAGGTTTCATATAACTTAAAACTGTAAATTATAGATTTTCATTTGAATAGTATGAATAAATTAGGTTTGTGAATGGATTTATTTTTTGTCGTTTATTTATAAATTGGATATTAAATTATGGTATACGCATTTAAATTTAATCAAAAGAAATTGTCCGTACGTTTATTTTCATTTTTTTCTCATCATTTCTTAAATTTTCTTTTTTTAGTAAAAAAAAATTAAAACAAAAAAAGTTTTCTAAAACATAAATATATTTATGCTTTCGATATATTTATTTGATTATTCTATAAAAACATGCTAGAATTACTTGATTAAATGAAGTTAAAATATCCTTGTAATATCATGTTTGTTTAGACGTAAAAGAATCTAAAAAAATAATTTTGAAATGCACAAGCAAAAATTTAAACTATAAAATTTAAACTATAAAATTTAAACTATAAAATTTTATTCTTAATATTTCAATAAATTGCACAATTTAGTTATTTCCTATGAAAATGCCATAGCTTTGTATAATTTTAGATACTTTTTTAATTGAGGTTAAAATGTTTTGAAACTCAAATGATTTGAACATTTTCAGCAGATTTTTTATGAAGCCTTTACTAGTTAGTACTGTTGGTATTGATCGATATTAATTTTGAATTTGGTAATAATATTTTGAAATAAAAAGATATATGACAAAAAAAACAAACACGATATACACACGATTGCACATGCATTTGAGTTAGTTATTTCAATCAAAAATCTAAATTTAAATTTAATATTATTTTATAACTTCAAAGTAGCAATTCTAGCTGATAGTCTCAAAAAATCGGTTTATTTAAAAAAATATATATTTTATTGAACTGATAAACTTAAAACAAATCCACTTAAAATATAAATCAATAAAACTTTTTGACCGCTTTTTCTTTTCATTTTTTATTATTGACCAACCGCGTGCTAGTTAAATGTCTTTTAATAAACTTCTATTACATTTATAATCGAAAATTCGGTGTTTGTTGATATTACTTCTTTTGATCTCTTTACCGTTCAGTCAAGATTAAGATAGTTGTAACTGTTTCATCATCAAATTCATCTTAAAACCATATATTAACTATAGTTTTACTTACTATGTCGGTCGATATTCAAAAGATTAATTCCAAAATTCTGCGAATTCGATTTAAATTATTTCAAAAAATATTATTTGAATTTAAAATAGAATTGGATATTAGTATAAAATGGAAAATTATTTGGATTTACATACAAATGTTACGATATAAAATAATATTTAATCTATAGTATTCATAAAATTTATTTAGAATTATTCAATATATTTTGATTGCAAAATCATATGGTAGTCTTCCCTTTATATAACTACCAAGATATAATATTGATATTTGTTTGTTACTAAAAAAAAGTTTTAGAAATTTTTTTTAAATTTTATTGCTTATACTGATTGATATCGTTATTCTCTTTATACAAATTTATTGTATTTTATATTTTAAATCGGTTATAAATATTATAATTAGTATTTAAATAAATTGTGAATATTAGCTGATTATTAAATAAATAAAAAATTCTTATATTTGGCTTCAATTTATTTTTCGATACACTTTTTTTTGAATTCATTATTTTTTTAAACAAAAAATCCTCAATTTTTTAGTTATAAAGGGATATTAATTATTTTTCCTTTGATTTTTTCTTTTTTAAAAAAAATAAATTCATTGAAGGGTAGATGAAGTAAGTGACAAAGAAATAATTTCTAATTTTAGTCAAATAACACAAGAGAAACTTAAACCAATGATTGATGAAGCATTAAAGACAACTTCTTCTGAAGAAGATACATTTGAGGTCCAAATTGCGCTTAAAGGTTATGATTACAATAAAGATGTCCGTTTCGATAGCAATGTCGTTCTTCCACATCCAAAAAGAAAAAATGAGAAGATATTGATTATTGCTGATAAAACGTTAGAACAAAAAGCAGTATCCTTGAGCCTACCTTTCGTAAATTACGAGAGTGTCCAAGGTGCTTCCAAAGAACGACAAAAGTTGAAAGGAAAGTTATGTAGAAGAAGCCATTCTCTTATTGCAGAATCTACATTTAACAAAGCTTTTGAAATGAGAATAATAAACAGAAAAAGAAAACCGCTTTTCATTATAAAAAACGTTGGAGATCTGCAAAATTTCTATAATGATGTTTCTAAAACAGTAAAGTTCAAGCTAAGAAAGGAGAATACGTTGTCCTTTCCAGCTGGATATGCTGAAATGGGAAGTGAAAAGATAGTTGAAAATGTTTATCTTGGATTGACACACCTATTGGGGTTACTTAAAAAAGGAATGAGAAACATTGATAGTATCTTTATCAAAACTGCTAAAGGAAAGCCAGTTAAGGTTCATTAAATTGGGGTTTATTTTATTTTTACTTTTGCTTCTCACTATATTTTTTTTAAAAACAAAAATGTTTAGCGAAATTCTCCGGAATCAGCTAAATGTTTTTTAATATTTCTTTTTTTTGTGCTGCGACGAAAAATATATGTTTTAAAAAATCTAAAAGCTGTTTTTTTTCAATAAATCGTGGCATTCAATTTCATAAACAATTCTGATTGAACAATTAAATTAAATTGAAATCCTATTTTTTGTTGAACAATGAAAAAAATTATTTATGAGCACTGGTGACTTTTGTTTGATAAGATAATTCCAAGTCAATATTTTTTTATGTAAAACTCAATGCAAAGATACAATTACTTTAATTAAACAAATTTAATTCTAGAATTATTATTTAAGAAATTTTTCTGTCTTTACAAATCTTTTCGTCATTCTGTGTGAAATAAATTTGACTTGGATAAAACAGGGTAAATCTGAATTAATTTTGGGTAGGTCTTTACCAAAAATATCAGATATATATATTTTGGATCTTAAAAAAGTAATGAAGAAAGAAACAGCCATTAATTATGACAAAAATTTGTTTTTAACTATTTTAACCATAGAATAGACAATCATAATTTATTTTTACACCCCAAAGCACCAAAAAAATTTTTTTAGCAAATGATCATCTATATGATGCCATAAAATAGTTCTTATACAAAATATAGCAGCTTTTGAGTTCGATGAATTTGTTATTATATAGACTTAATGATGAAATATTGCGTGAAAACAATTCTAAATGTAAATTTAAGCCTTTTTATCAAACAAGAAATTAAGAGGTTATACTGGCTCTTTACTGATATTTAAAAAGAGTAATTAAAGAATTTCTTAAATATAAAGTGACATATTAATAACTTACTTACTTGTTCATTCATTTCTTATTTTAGCTCTCAGTGTCGAGTATTTGTAAATGAAGGTTTTACAATTTCTTTTATTTTTTTAACTCGGAATTCTAGAGTATTGAATATAGATACGCTGTTGGATTATATCCCACCGAAATTTAAACAAGATTTTCCTACCATTTCAATGTAATCATAGCCAAGCAGATAGTTTTTTATGTGGTTTTCTTCCCTCAATCTTTTCCTTATTAAAATAAATGCAAATAAGATTTTTAAAATAAAGAAGTAAGTTAAGCAGCCTCCATAGCGCAGTAGGTTAGCGCGTTCGGCTGTTAACCGAAAGGTCGTTGGTTCGAATCCGACTGGAGGCGTCTTTTTGGCTTTTAATGTAATTAGAAACATTTCCTTAAACGACCTTAGATCACCAATTATAACGACCAAGTTAAATACATTTTTTTTTAGGTTTTTATTAATTAAATCATCAAATATCGTTTTTAGCAGTAATATAAGGACTAAAAATAAAATATAAATTTAAACCAAAAAGAATTTCAACATTAAAACAGAATTAGAAATATTAAATATTGAGCAAAGAAATAAAAATTCTCCACAGTAAAAACCCATCTAAGGAGCCTAGACTCTCTAGAGCATAGCTCATTTAGTAGAAAGTTGAGTAACACCCCATCGGTTTTAAAAAATATATTTAGTTGTTTAAAAATCTTTAAAAATTTATTTTGCATAAATTTGTAAACTGAATTTAAACAAAAATCTCATAGAATATATTCTGTATTAAGCTTCTAAAATATAAAATAATTATAGTGTTTTCGATTGATATAATAATACTAGCAACTAATATCATAATTTTTCGCCAATATAATATTCCTTGCAATCAATATAATAATATTTTTTAAAAAAAAATTTAGAAAAAAATTATAAATATTACTTGGGATTTATTATTCAAGAATCGCTTGTTATACTTCTGTCTTCTGCAAATACGCTGACATTTTTCGATAAAAGAAACTACAGTGTGCTCCCGTGATCTTAAGAAATTTTATAAATTAATATTCTCAACCGAGGCTCAGTACGGTCACCACCATGAATTACTTTATTTTTACAGACCGAGAGTACATTCTCAATGCGATTAAGAAATAGAGAGTAGGGTGGAAGGTTTTTATTCGATACCAGGCAATTTCTTCATCCTCATTCAATCCACGATAATTTGAATTCTCGCATTGTTCATTACAAATATAGAAGTCAGAATTTTCTGTTGTTTACAACTTTCATAAATCTCCTTATTAGATAATTTTAAGTTCTTTTCATTTACGATCCTCTCATAAGTCTTATGGTATATCATACATATTTGTTCATTGCTGCGACCACCGAAATACTTCTACTTCGGGCTGCAGCCACTGATAGGCATGCAGATTCACCTCTCTTATTACAGCCTCTACTGGGGCGTGTTTCTACCGCCCTCCCAACTTTATTTAAAAAGACAAAATTTTTGTCATCGTAATTAACCACCAACTCACGAAAACAGTTGCGTAATTGGTCCTGAGCTTAATGGTCAAAAGAGAATTTCTACGCTCAGGCACTAATTTTACAGCTTTAGAATGTAATGGAACTCTCTTGGTGCGTGATAATTTATACTATGTGGCGCATTAACATTAAATGTAATTTTGACTCATTCTGCTAACCCACGCAAAGTTTTTATGCCCTCTAAATCAAAATAGGTTTCTAAGCACTCTTTGATTTCCAAAGTTAATTTTAAGCGCCTATCCCTCCTCTTTTATTTACAAATATCAGGCTGGTTTTTAAATATCGTTTAACGATACTATTAACCGTCTGGTAATTTATTCGATACATCGAGGCAATTGCAGACATTAAATGCCCTTTCATTGTCTTTACAATTGTGCGTTTCAGATCATTATTGGAAACTATTTGTTTCCTCGGAGTTGAAATAGTGGTTAGTGAGAGATTTTCATTGCGTGATCCTGAAGTTTCCACAAAACACACCGAACCATTGTCATTTTCACACTCTATATATTCTAGTGTTTGCCCGACATGAAAATGATATTTGTTTTCGCCGGTATTTTTACCTGAAAAAGAATTTGACATGGGAGTTAATTTTATAATAAATAAATTATTTTTTAAATTTTTATTTTTGAAAAATAAAAATTATATTGATTGCAAGGATTATAAAATTCGTCGAAATATTATGATTTTGGTTGCAAGAATTATTATATTGATAGAAAAACCTTAAATTAAATTTAACATAGGTAGTGGAAATATAAGCGTTTAAACGGTATAAACTTATTTTAAATACAACAACCAGATAAAATTAGATATTTTGAATTTTGTAGGGAAAGTTAACACAATAATTTATTTTTGTTAGTAAATTTAATCAATTTTTAATCTTATAAAGCCATTATGCCAATTGAGATCCCGTAATTAAATACCACCACTAACAAACCGTCATTTATTCATGAAATCATACCCAAGAAAATGAAAAAAAGCAATTACATGTTGAATAAATATATTCTACTAGAGAAAATATATGATTATTATTCGCTTGTGTAAACATATCTAATTTATAATTAAAAACTCAGAACTATAATGGTAAAAATACTTCAATATAAATATGAAAATCGAAAACATAAAATTATATACTAAGAAGTAAGAAAAAATATCGATTAGTAAATAGATCTATACAATTATCAATAAGAATCCAAAGAAAATAAATATGTGCCTAAAATCAAATTGATAAATCCCTAGTTCATGTGATAAAGAAAAAAAATATTTTAATCGAACTATTTGGATTAGACAAAATATCAGACCCATCAAAATAATAATTAAATTCTTACGATTACTTCGGAGAAATCTACATGATTAAAATCTAAAGAGAATTTCAAAACAATCTACGAATTCTTTAATTCGACAAATATATTTATCTGCTGTTTATAAATGAGAGATTACAAATTAAGCAAATATTCATTTTTTTACGACTATAATTCATTGTTTCAAAGTTATGGTTCATTTTCACTCATATATAAATGGCATTCTTTTACGGGTCTTCGCCAGAGATACGATGAGCTCTATTTTGCCACTCCTAAACCCGAATAAAGATGGAGGGTTGAGGATAGGCCTAAAATACCTATTTCATAAAACAATATTGTACGAAACCGAAACAAAATAATGTATATTAGAATGATCGTTATGAGGCTCAGGCTCTTTAAGGCTTGTAGCGCCAATAGGTAGTAGTATTCTTTTACAGAACTTATTTATTATTTAGAAAAAAAATATTTCACTAACAAAAACTTGTATACCCGAAGTTTAAATTGAAATGAAATGGTTACTTAATATAAAACAGAGCTTTAAATGATCATAAAATTTCTATAGACACAACAAAAAAACAACATAAATAGAACTTCATACATTTCTTTTTACTAAAACTAATATAGCTTATTAATTGAACTTACAAAGTTGGTCATCATAGTTTAAAAATTTGATATGAATTAACGCAAGAATACAAGAAATTTTTGAGTTAATTTCGAATCCATGAATAACTGCGCCTTTCATTCAAAGATCAACAAATAAGCTACAATATATATAGTATTTCAAATATACATAGTAGAGGTACACTGAACATTGAAAAAAAAAATTTATGCAAATTTATTTTTTTTTGTCGTTCCCTTTCCTACGATGGAAACAATCCACGAGTGAATCGAACTGCGCAAAGTTTTAAGCGTTCCTTAGACATTTTACTTTTGATTGTTCAGGTTGCCAGTCTAACGCAAACTTTCTTGTACGAAAAATAAAGAGTGCACAAACCGGGGCTAGAACCTGGCCTTTCGGAATTAAATTCCGATATCTTTATCACTAGACCATTGATATGCTATATTTAATTATAACCTAAAAATTGATTTCATATAATATATGTAAATAAACTATAAGCGTTACTAAAACTAAGAGTTGCCAAACATTTTAGGCCGAAAGCTACATTGATTTTCAAAAGTCTAGTAGGCTAAGAACTCCTTAGATTTTATACTAACATGATGAAAAGTATTTCTTCAAAGTTTATTAATAACATTTTTGATGAAATGCTAAAAGTTTCATACATATGTTTAAAAAAATAAAAATGCATTCCAACAATATTTTTATAGAAAAATATTCAAATTAATTTTCACAATTCCATCGGTCTCCTTCATTTATAAGGAAGATTTTAAAAAAAAATGATGACGAAAAATAAAACTTTCGAACAAGGTAAAAATTTATATTTTAAGTTTTTATTTTTCCGCCTATCTTCTTTTTAGATTCTTTTTTCCTCATTTTTTTATATTTTCTTACTTGATTTCTATATTTGTGCAAGAATTTTTTAGAAGATAGGAATCAAAAAAAGATGACAAACAACTATAAAAAGATTTTCTAATGTATGGTAATCATTAAGCAAACATGGTGTTTAGTTCGATGTATCTTTATATGTTCTACGGATTATCTTCAATTTGAATTCAATACTTACTATACCAAAGCAAATTAGTTGTGAAAAAAAGGAGAAAGGGCAAATAATTAGCCTTTTTTAAATAGGAAATAGCTAAACAACCTACAAAAACATCAAAAGATGGTGTGACAAGAAAAGACATATAAAACGTTTTAAGAAGTAAATATTTTTACTATTATGAAAATTTACAGGGACAACATAGACAAAAAAAACGGTGGTGGTAATTCAAACAACTGTTTCGAAAGAAAATAAAAAAAAATCGTTTTTGAATTTATTTCATTTTTGCACTCAAATTTTAAACTTTTTTTTGGAACTTTTCTACCTAAAATATCCAGAAGCCTTTTGATTAGAAAAAATAGTAAATTTTTTTTATAAAACCCTAATTAATGATTTCCCTTCGTTGGAAAAAATAGAAATTTTTTAAAGAAAATTCCTCTAAACAATGAGGCAGATTCGTTTTCAGGGGGTGTCTGATGGGATTACGATATTAATATCTAATTTTAAGAGTCTCCAGCCAAATAATCCAATAACGTTCATAAATTTGCCCTAGGGGTTTTTCTACTTTCGGAACTTCATAATTATGTGAACAAACATCCTCTAAAATGAAATACACAAAAAACTTTTACAGTTATAAGTTAATATATAAACACTTGAAATTGTTTCCAATAATGTTTTCGTTGAATTTAACTCTCAATTTAATCAAATTATTGGAGAAAATCTCACCACATAAATCTAATTTAAATTTATTATACCACAGATTTTTTGTTATTTCATTTTGTTTTTTTAGTATAAAATAATAAAAAAAATGGTGGTTATGGTTATTAAAATATTGCAACCCAACTAATTTTCTTTGTAAAATTATTCATAATTGTTGATATATTTATCTTTTTTTTAAAAAAACATTTACTCTACCAAAAAAATTTTATTGGTCAGGATAAAATTTTGACGACTGAATATAATATTCCCACGATCCAGATCTACCTTAGGTTGTAGGTTGCGTCTCCTTAATTTAGCTACTAAAAAATATTTCAAGTTCTTTCTGATGTAAAAATACGCATTAAGAATTTAAATCAAAAAAAGGTAGAAATTGTATTAACTATCAGAAGTTATTTAAAAAAATTACTGAAAACAGTAAAATATATAATAAATAAACCGCATATAAATGATGTTAGAATTGATAAAATTGTTAAAAACTGCAAAATGACTTTACAGACTATAAGTTAGAATTTTTCCATGTTTCGAAAAAAATTTTTTATGGTTATTGATAGTGTAACATCATACGAGAAATCCAAGCCATTTACTTAAAACATTTTATCCAATAATTTTTTTTACAAATATTTAATTCGCATATTATATAGAATCACGCTTTATATAATAACTAGCTATTAAGCCCGTAGAAACAAACCTTTTTAAATTCAAAATCAGAAGAGTAGATTATCTCGTAATTTTCATAAACCGAGACATTATTTCCTAATATTGCCAAAAAGAATTTCATACCCTCGCCACGTTCGTTGATATTATGATTCTTTGTCTTTCACATTAAATTTTTAGTCGTCTTTAGACATTTCTCAATAAAAATTTAGGCTCTTTTAACTGCATATTTCTCTTCTTCTTTTATATATTCAAAATTTTTCAGAGCTTCAGCTAGGCTTTAATATTTGGTCTATTCACTTCCAACCTGTTTTTATTCATTCCGTCTTTTCTGTCGAAAAAAAATATTCTTGTGCAGTGTTTCATTTTTCTAAAAAAAACAGTGTTTTTTGGCGATATGCTTTTTGTTAATTTAAGTATTGCCGTATCCATAGCTTACTATTTTATCCGGTAATTACTATAAGGTGTCTTGTGGCATTTAAAGCAAGATCAAGCCCGAAAAACATCACAAAAAACATCAATGTAAGCTATTGCCATGGTTTCTCATTGTCTCATAAATTCCGAAAAATTTTTAGAAAAAGATTGCATAAACAGAGCAGAAATTTAGAAAAAATTTGTATAAGCAATAGTAAGGACTATTTATTTTGCGTTAATGTCAATTGAATGTATTCTATGTTTCTTTTTTGTATTATCTTATTTTTTCCAATATTTTAATTTATCAAAAAACGAAAAAAAATAAAAGTAAGAGATGTATATTAATTTCTTGCTGATAACTAATTTAAATAACAAAAAATATAAAATACAACATGAGATGAAAAGTAAAAAACAAAAAATAAATAAATAAAATCAAACTTTTTAATTATAATTGATTCTACTCTTGATACTTCTGTAAGATATTTTTTTGAATAATATAACTTCATTTTTTAATCTGAGGTAAAATAATACAACCAAGAAGATCAAGGATAGCCAAATAACAGCCCAAAATGTAATAATAATGTCTTGTTTGTATTTTTGTTTGATAAAAGCCTTTTCCAAAATGATAATATGCTAAGGTAAAAACGCGATTCGTTACAATAAAATCAGGATCTCATTTTTTTTGATAAAAACTTAGTTTTATTCGATCTATGTGGGAATTGAATTATTCTCATTCCTTTGCATTAGCCAAATACTTACAGACAATTCCGAGCTTCTTATGTTGTAGTAAAATGTTTTCGGACCGCTAAATAAAGTTTTTCCTCCAATTCTTGAATTCAAAATTCTTTTTGAGACCTATAAATTTATCAATTACTGTCAGGATCGCATAGCTCAAGTTAGCATTATTTTTTTACCAAGTTATTAATAAATCGAGTTATGGATACAACATTTATTGTATAAATTATAGCATTTTTATTAAAAATCTATTAATTTAATCAGGTATAAAGTTAGTTTCACGAAACCATTCAAGCAATGATTGTTATATGCAATTATTATTGAGAATATAAGTATATTAAACAGAAGAATGATAGGGAGGTATCAATCTTAGTCTACAGATTTTAATTTAACTGTAAATTTTTAGAAAAGAAATCAGAACAAATCGAATTAATTTTTTTACAAAAATAAATCTTTAGGGAAAGGGAAAAAACAAATTTATTATGTATTTAAGATATATAATACAATTTAGAAGAAAATTTATGAATTTTATTGCAAATATTTTTTTGACCAATAAAATGCTTTTAGTTGTTTTATATTCAGTTCTAATCACTATTATTGGTTGTGTAAGTTGTATGAACAGTAGAAAGAGACATATCTTAATTTGAGCACTATTATTAGTGTATTTTAGTGTTTTATCCAATTAAACATTTTTAGGTGAGTTGTCTGCGTCGTAGGGACATTACTGAATTATATAAATGATAAAATAACGCAGATGAATTTTTTACTTTCTAAAGTAATTTTTATATTCTACCATATCTTTGACCTGCCGCCTATTGTTTCTGCTGAGACATGGCTTTTTAAACACCCAATGCACAGAAAATGAATCATTCTGTATAATCTTATTATTTCACAAAATAATCCCGTAGTTCTGTAAATATTTTGAAAATCATAGATTTTGCCAGTTTACCATTAAACCATCCTATAACGTTTTTTATTTCTTTTATAAATGTGGCCGGTGAGGACAGAAAAAAGTAAATTTCTGCTAGCGACTAAAACCCAATATACACGTTAAAAAATAATTGCACTTTTTTATTGAGAATATCTAAAATAATGTTAGTTAAGAATAAATCCAAATAATGATATTTTGATTTAATGTGAAGATGGAATTATTGTATAGATGGATTATAGGTTTGTATGGAAATGTGAAAAAGAAACATTTTATGATGCTTCACCAATTAAGTTTGGATTTATAATCGAAAAATATTTTTTTTGGTTATGATGTCTAGTTGAAGCACAAAAATATTGGTTCAAACTAAATTTATATGATTTTAAAGTTTGGGTCTCAAACTCAAAATAGTTCCGTTTTTATCTAACGACTCTGTATTTTAACTAGCCAGAATTATAATATACAATGCCAATACTATATGATCATTCGTAACTTATATTTTTTTAGAACCAGATTTTTTCATAAATAGAAAAAGCAGCATCTTAAAATATATAATTTCGATTACCAGCTATAAAAACAAGGCAGACTTTTGCATTTTATATTAAAATGACCCTAGTAAGCAAAATACCAAAATCAAGGCTGTTTTAAAAAGATATCTGTTTAACGACAAAAAAAATTATAGTTGTAAACAAAACGTAACTTTCGACTTATGAAATAAGAACTAAGGTCAAACCAAATAATCATGTGAAGGTATTAATTATATTAAGAAATACTGTTGACGTATTCAATCGAATTATTAACTCCTATTTGAAATCTTGCAAACACATATAATGAGAACACATATAAAGAATAAGAATTATTCATGGTCTAAGTATTATATTTCGATGCTTTTTTTATGTTATATTTTTATTCAAATATTTATTCCACATTTTCGATTAATCAGGTTTTTGTGATTATGAATTTAATAAACAAAAACGAAAATTATTTTCAAAACATCCCGTAATCAGTATATTTTTATATAAAAATATAAATTAATAATTTATAAATGGGTTTCTTAATAATATTTAAATTATAAATTTGTCTTTAGTAGCATTTGACCTTGAATTGAATTTTTCTTTCAAATTTAAAATAAACACACTTAAAGAAATCTATTCAAGTGATATCGTAAATAGGCCTTTCCTATTAATAAGAAAACAATATTTCTAAAATATTTCAAAATATTTTTTTTGTTCCTTTACACACATTTCTTAAATATTAAAATATTTTTTCCTTTTTTCTTTAAAAATTTCCAAATAAAATATTTTATTAAACCCTTTCATTTAAAAATGACTGATATTTCTCAACACAATTTGTTCATTGATGGTAAAGTTTTGGTAGGGAATTCAGTAACGGAAAAGTTTAATAATGCTTGTACAAATACTTCGAACATTCTTCGTACTTCCTTTGGACCACTGGGATTGGATAAGATGTGCATCGATCCTTCTAATAATATTTTAATTACAAATGATGGCGCAACAATTTTAACAAATACTACCAACGGTAACGATTTCGATATAATCAGTCAATTTCTTTCTAACATTTCGAATCAACAGGATAAAGAAATTGGAGATGGAACAACTTCAGTGACACTTCTTGCTACATCTCTCTATTCAAAAGCTGTGAATTTACTTTCCTTAAATGTTTCACCTCGAGTTATAATAAATGGATATCGTATGGCTTTGAAAGAATCTATCAGATTTATTAAACAAAAGCTTGAATTACCACTTCAATCTTCTCAACTCAATAATCTTATAAGAACAACTATTTCTTCCAAACTTATAAATTCAGCTGCAGAATATTTCATTCCTTTAATAGCAAAAGCATCAAAAACTTTAGAAAATTATGAAGTCGAGGAAATACCAATTCTTAAAAAAGAAGGCAAAGGAATAAACGATTCTAATTTGTTACAAGGATATGCAATTAATGTGACTCCTATTTATAATTTAAATAAGTTTTCTCAAAATTCAGGAAATAAAAAAATAATTCTAATTGATTTCAATTTAAAGAAAACCAAACTTCCTCTTACAACTCACATTGTAATTGAAAATCCTGATGAGTTGGAATCTATAAGAATGAAAGAAATTTCACAATTAAAGAACAAAGTAATGACACTTATTAAGACAGGTGTCGATATAATATTTTCGAGTAAAGGAATCGATGATATTGGAATTACATTGTTTAGAGAACACGAAGTTATGTTCGTTCGTAGAGTAAGAATTGAGGATTTAAAAGTTTTATCAAGATTAACAAAGTCTCCAATCTATACGGATATAATCGGTATAGGTGATTCTGAAGCAAATCAAAATATAAATTCTGATGATTTTAACAATTTTACAATTCTTCCTACGACAGTCAATTCTGTTAAACAAATTTCAGCCGGAGAAAATGAATTAATGGTTGTTGAACCGATTAATAATATAATGATTTCATATTTGTTGAGAGGACCAAATGAAGCTGTTCTTGAAGAGATTCATAGAAATTTACTCGATTCCTTACATTCTGTCAAATCCTTAACAAAAAGAGATAGAATAGTAGCAGGTGGAGGTGCTACTGAGTTGGCTCTTTCTTTATTCCTACAAGATTTCAGTTCTGCAATTTCGACCAAAGAATTTTTACCAATTCATAGATTTGCAGAAGCTTTACTTGTAATTCCTAAAACTCTTATAAGCAACAGTGGATTGAACAGTACAGAAATTCTTAGTAAAATGGTCAGTAAAATGCAAAATTCAGTCAAAAATAAAAATGATTCTGATATTCAGAAAGGAAATAAACAAGAACAAAGCAATAAATATTTTGGCTTTGATTGTTTAACTGGAAAAATTCAAAATAATATTGAAAATGGAATAATCGAACCAAGTAGTCTTAAAATTAAAGTTCTAAGCATTGCTACAGAGGCTGTTTGTAACATGATTAATGTCGATAGCATTGTCATTTTGAATAAAGAAAAGAAAAGAGAAAGAACTGAATGTTAAAAAAAGAATTCTTCAATAAAATAATTTTATGCTTTTTTTAATCTTTAAAATTCTGAATTAAAAAATATTTTTTAAATAAAATAATTTTATGTCTCTTTTAACTTTAAAATTCCGAATTAAAAAAGATTTCTTCAATAAAATAATTTTATGCCTCTTTTACTTATAAATTCTGAATTAAATAAGATTTACTAAAAAAAAATTTTATGATTTCTTTATTTAAAACAATCGCGAATTAAAAAAAGATTTACTAAAAATATAATTTTATGATTTCTTATGGTATGTGTCAACTTTGCGGGAAGTCTGGTAAGACTGTAGATCATCTAGCAACTAGATATGAAAAAATGCTAGGCCATGATTACACTAGACGACATAATGAAGTGGTTAGATGCCTACACCTACTTCTTCTAAATAGATATAAGTTTAAGCCTTCAAAACGAATTAGGAGTCACTCAGTTCAAGAAATTCTTGATAATGAGTATGCAGAGATAAGAGTGGACACCAGAATAAAAACTGATGTTAAAATTCGGAATAACAGACCCAACATATTTATTTTAGATAAGAAGAAGAATAAGATAACACTCATTGAAGTAGGAATCACTTTCCAAGATTCACTTCAAATAGTTGAAACTGAAAAACTTAGGAAGTATGACCTGCTAGCCAATGATTTGGGTCTTATTTATAAGTGTAGTGTTGAGATAATCCCTTATGTGATGACCTGGGACGGTATTGTGACAAAATACCATAAATCTCATTTTAAAAGACTAGAAATACCCATGAATGTAGAGGCATACATTCAGTCTATAGTACTTAAGAAGACAGTCGAAACAATTTTCTTTGATCGTGAAGAGGAATTGAGTCAGGACTAAATGCCGAAGAGAGCTGGGAGAGAACCTCAATGGGTGTTATTATGAGATCAGAGATGCATGAGGAACCAACACCCCCTTTAAAAGAAGAGAAGAGAGAGGAAGATGGTGCAAAAAATTTTAAACCAAAAAATAAAGCACCCTTTATTTCACAAGGAGGAACCACTTTAGAGGAACCGACCAATAACATAAATAAAGAGTCGGATTTGGAAGAAGAGACAAAAGTGGTTAAAGAGGTAGAAAAAAACATATAAAAATGGTAAAAATATTTTAACCCAGAATTTTATTAAATAAGTAAATGATTTCTTTATTTACTAAAATTTTGGTTAAAATCTTTTTCACATTTTAAATAATTTTATGCTTTTTTTATTTTTAAGAAATAAATTTCAGTAAAAAAAAATTAAATTTCATTTCTTTTCATAAATCGTTTCGAAATGTCCAGGAGTAAATAAAATTGAAATTTTAAATTCATTATTACCAAATCTATGAGTAAAAAATTGTTTTGTTCCCTCAATATTTATAATTTCAATTGAAATTGGTAATTCCTTAACCAAAGCTTCAATTTCAATATGACTTGTTTCAACATAAAATACTTCTACATGTCTTTTACAGTAATTATCCACTGTCGTATCTAACATGAATGGCTGATAAATTTCTTTATTTGTCCTTAGAATAGAAGATATTAAAATTTTAAAATAAGCAATAATTTCATTGAAATCTGTTTGATCGATATTTTCAAAATCAAAATTGTTATTTCTTGAATCTTTTAAAATCTCTATAAATCTTTCATAAAAATCAATAAAAGAAATTTCATCAATTCCAGTAGATTTTATAGTTTCATTGCATTCTTCCAATGATTTCATAAAATTTAAAAAAATATCATTTGATATTGTTTTTGAAATTTCTAATAATTTGTAAATAAAACTTATATAAAAACAGTTTCCATCTTTCTTCGATTCTCTATAATATTCATATTTCTCTAAAATCATTTCAAAAACTTCTTTAAATTTTATATTTTCAGAAACCGGATGATCTGATAACTTAAGAAGTTTACTTACAGGTTTTTCTGACATTTAAGGGATATTCCAAATATTTGTTTAGAGATTTATATTTTCATAATTAAATGAAATTTTAAATAAAATTATTTATAAACTTTTATATTAGAGAGATTTATATCAGAGAGATTTATATTAGAGAAAGAGATTTATTTTTGTTAATTTCGAAACGAATGTAAACCATTAAAAGAGAAATTTTTTTGATTATTTTGTGACATTAAAGGAGAAAATCAATTTAAGATTCTTAAAAATAGATTCAGAAAGATATTTATTTAAAAATTATATTTTATATTTATGAATGTTCAATCACTGCAACGAAAAGTATTTCGTAATAAATTATTTTGATATTTCACAGCTTATTGTTTTTTTTGTTGAATACTTAGGCGTTTTTCAAATTATAGATTCATCAATTCATTGTTTTCCTAGTTTTTTGATTTAATCTTATTAACCGAACTTTATTTAAAAATATCACATCTTTTTACAATAGTGGCAAGTGTTATATTTGTTTTCATGACATTAACGCAGTTCTAGGTTTAACATAAATGACTGCTACCCCAACACTCCATCGGTAACCCCTGCGATACCTACGTCCCAAAGCCTTTCATCTACCAGGTGTGTAGAACCTAATTAATAGGCGAGGCAGTTGCCCGGAGTTCGTTAATGTCCGTTGCATGGAGTGTGATCGAAGGCCGAAGCCCACCCTGGGCTCCCCCAAGACTATGCAGCATTCCCACTTACTCTACACTTTCTGAACCCAATAAACTTCTAGCTAAGATATATTTCAGAGATTTACATGGGGTCCACCTAGACAGTGCAATGTCATACCAACAGGTATAACCTGCTACTTAGCTCTCCCGGCTTTTAATGGGTTTTATTTTTATATCTCCCAGGCGCTAAGTCTTCTAACCCGAGTGAGCAAGGCTAGGTTTCCATGCTTTTACATGGCGATTACCTACATGTTCAGCTGCGGTCTGCAATCTGGTTACATAAAAAACTACAAATAAATTCGTAGAAAAAGTTTCACCATTTCTTAGACCTCTCCTCCTCATAACAACTCCCATGGAACAACCGAAGATGTAGTGTGGTTGTATTCCCACCAAAAATCCAAACAATGATCTCACACCAGTTTCACACACTCATTGCCAAGCAGAAAGTTTTTTATGTGGTTATCCTCCCTCCACCTTTGATTTAATCTTATAATTAATATTTTATTTAAACTTATTAAATTTATAATAATAGCATTTCATTTAATGAGTTTAATATCATATTAAGAAATATTATGGCTTTGAGTTATCAGTATTTATTCTTAAACCTTTTCAATTAAATTAGTATTGGTTTATCGATTTTAATAAATATTTTTGATAGTTGTTTTAAAATGAAATAAAATATTAATTTCTATAATTCTAATCACTAAATGAAACTGTAATATATAGAATTAAATAGCTACAATAATATCTTAAACTATTATCTATAATAGTTAGAAATTCAATAAAATATACTGATACATCTGTATCTTGAATGAATTAAAATGGCTATTTTTCAACTTATAATATCAATTTTAATAACTTCTTAAATTCCTTTTTAGGAATTTTTAACACAATCCGTTTTTATTTCATGAGAATAGAAATATATCTTTTTTAAAAAAAATAAAATATAGAATAGTTTATACATTCTCTTAACATGAAATATTCAAGGATTTTCATAGTAGAACTTGGAACGATAGATATATATTAATTCAAATTTTTTATATCGAAAGTTAAATTTTGGTCATTAAAATATTTTTTACTTATATGAAAGATATATCACATACTTTGTTTCTATATTTCTAGTAATTTTTTTGAAAGAAAAATTGATCATAAACTTTTATATTATCGTTATAATACTATTTAATATGAATTCTATTCAAATACAATCTAAATTGTGCTTGGTAAGTCTTTCAAATATAATATTTAGAATATTTGATTTCTTGGAAAAATAAAATCCAAGGAAGCAAGGATATCTGAAAATAAATATAAACCAGATACTAATATATTATAAAATATCAACTATTTTTTATGTAGTCGTATAAAAATAGTTTGAGAAAAATCTTATTTTTAGATTTCTAAATCATGTTTAAATCTTTCTTCAGCCTTCAGTTTTTGTTATTTAGTATATAAAACAGAGTTTTAGACTGTATTATTTTATCAAATGGCAATACGGATGTGGTATCATAATTTATGAGATTAAAAACCAGTATTTGTTAAAATTGATTTTATTTTTTTCTTTATGAAAATAAAAAATGATTGATTTAGATTGTAACATTGGAAATATATAAATGTATTTCTATGCTTAGATTATCAGTTTGTAAGATTTTCTTAATTATATTTTTTTTACAAATTTAAAAAGAATTTCTGAGTCACTTAAATAAACAGAATATTTAAGAAATTTTTTGTTTTATTAATATGCTGACTCTAAAATGTTCTTAAATGTATTTTGTATAAACATCCATAAAAAAATCCCTTCCAATGTTCAACTATGAAAAACTACTCGAAAATCATAAATTCGAAAGAAATGAAGATTCTATCACAATAGAATTAAATATTCCCGAAGATTTCATTTATGAGATTTCTTCAATAAATGTAATATTTACGAATTGTGAAGTGAAACTTTTATGTGATGAAATACCAGAAAATATAAAGGAAAACATTTATAGATTTTATAAGAACGATGTATTTCTTTTTATTACGTTTTTGGAAGAAAATTTGGAAGTGTTTTTAAGTGGAAAAATTCCAAAAATTGATTATAATTCTCAAATAAATACCAATAATTCAAATATGTCTAATATTAAGGAAAATAGGAATGAAAATATTAAAAATATTTGTAAACCAGCTATATTATTACCAGATGATTATTTTTATCCGATTAATGATATAAAATCATTTAATATATCTTATAAAGCAGATAAAAAGAATATTGCATTGCTTTTGGCGGAGAAATTAAATATCAAAGTTTTGTGCAATAATTGTAAAAAACATTACAATATTCATTCTAGATTAATATGCGATAAATGTAATGAAATGCTAATATATGAATATTTTTCAACTTTATCAGATCAATTTTTTGGATTTATTAAATTGGAAAATTGTACTTTTATTGCCTTCAATTATAATAGTTATGTAATAAATTGTTTAACATGTTCAAAAATTTATAGAACTACCGAAATAGGAATAAATACCCAATTTGAGTTTAAATGCTGTGGATGCTATTCTTTTATAAGTCTTACGCTTAAAGATATTCAATATAAGACATATCAAAAATCTTTATCTTCTAAAATTAAAGTTGGTGTACCTTTGCCTGAAAATGGCACATGTATTCATTATAGAAAGTCATTTAGATGGTTTAGATTCCCTTGTTGCAATAAATTATTTCCATGCGATATATGTCATGATAAAGAAACAGATCATTGCAATGAAATGGCAAATAAAATGGTATGCGGATTTTGTTCGAAAGAACAAAGTGTAAAAAATAATTGTGAATGTGGCATGACAATGAAGAAGAGTACAGCACATTGGGAAGGAGGTAAAGGAACACGAAATAAAGTTGTTATGAGTAAGAAAGATAATAAAAAATATAAAAAATAAAAACAAGTGAGAAATTAAAGCTTTATAGATGAATAATATAAATATGAATTGTATGGTTTGTTTTCCCCACCATGCCGGGTGCAGAATTGGCATAGAGTATTCTCTGCTTTTTGTAAGAGGCGACTAAAAAAAACTGATCCTCCATATGCTGGGTTGGGCGTAGGGCTAACAACCGACCCTTTAAAACCACCTTGTTACAAAACCCTCAAAAGTAAACAAACACACTAGAAAAAGACTAATGGGCGGTGTTACTGAGGAGGCTAAGGCTCGTGCAGGGGTGTAGTGCCGAGGATGAATGAATGGTTGTTTATTTTTTTTAGATGTCTCTGTACCAAACTAGAATTTGATTCATTTTTTTTTATTCTAAGATGAATTATTTTTCCCACAAATATAATTTGCCTAAATTTTCATTTTTTTACGCTTATGGTTTGAAATAGTTTAACTGTCATTTCTTTAGTATTCGAAAAATAAATATTAAATCATTTAGATATTATAACTAAAAAACATGTCATTTTAGGCGATATATCAAACTAGAAACCAAATTACATCGATTGATCTTAGAGAGAAAATCCCGTGGGCTTTAAAAAGCAGGAAAAAAAATCTAAAATATAGCTTAAACCGCGAACATTTGGTATCCATGTAAGAGATATATTTTTTATTCTAAAAACTCCAAAATTATCACTTAGTCATTGTAAACTGTCGTATCAAAACCCGCTTTATCGATTACTTACTACAAAATAAAAACAAAATGGCTATATAATATCAACAACACTTACAAAGGTATATGAACTGAAAGAAAAATGATTTACATTCATTGATGTCAAAACATATTTAGCGGCCCGAAAAACACATTATTAAGAGTTTTGAAACGATATAAGGCAAATGAAAACAACAGAGAATTGAGAAAATCAACAAACTAGAACCGATAAAAAAAACTGCATAAAAAAATCCGAATATACATCGCGAAATCGAAATAATTTGATATCGAAGAAAAATGGTTTTACGTAGATGAAATCATACTTATAATAGAAATATAAATCGAGAGCGAAAGAACTCGAGATAATGACCAAGGCTCATAAAAGAAATTTCAATAGCTTTATGGCTTAAAACACAGACGAATAAAACTTCATTTTAATACATGTAGATGATATTTATTAATTTTAGACGTGAAATGAGTTTTATCTAGTCCGATATGGGAATTTCCCGACTTTTTGCTCTATGAAACGATCTGAATCGCTTTGGCAATAAAAGTAAAAGATTTTTGGCAAAATCTAGACTTTTTTATAGACTATAAAAAAATAAAGAATCAAACACGGGGTTAAGGGGGGGGGGTCTAAACTGATTTTATTATATATTGAAATATATTTTAAAGTAACAAACTAAAATATTAGTTGAAAAATTGCATGGTGCATTTTAAACTGAATTACAAAGAAGGGCACAGAAATACTGCCTTCTGATACTGATTAGGAGTTTTTGAATAGATTCGGTGGCTTAGTTTTGCGCATTTATTCTATTATTAGAATAATATATGGTCAGCCTTGACCTAAAAAAATAAAGAGACAAGTTGAACGACCAATCTAAACACTCAAACGTGCTCAAAAGAAGAATTAAAGAAATTCTCTGGTCAAATATTATTTACACTCACCTTGCAAGGATAGAAAAATGCAATATTCGCTTACACAATGGAATCGGCGTTTCTCAATACGTTTTTAAATTTCAGCGGAAGCTTTTCTACATAAGTTTTATCAGATAAAAATTATATTAAACCCTAGAACAAGGAAACTGATGACACTTATCCCTAAATATCTCTTAAACACACATTAAAATAATGAAATTTTCTCAACAAAGATTTGTAATTGATAATAATTTGTACCAGAGCTGTGATTTGAGAAACTATAATGCTTGACAATATAAGATTAAGTATAGAGAAACGTGATAAATTAAATAAAGTCTTAGAGGCACATAAAATGTGCATACTTCGGAAACCGTGGGAGATTCTGCTCCAATAATACGAGAAAGATTGAATTTCCTCAAGCTTTTGTCATATCAGAAAAACTCTCATACAAACAAAAATACCAAGAAGACGAAATAGGTAACGGTTTTGAGAATCATGTTTGAAATATAGTTGAGCCGTTTAGTGAAGATTCTTTTCAGGTTCAACTAAGTTATGAAGAGCATATTATGGAAAAATATCACAGGGAGATTCAAGGGTGAATCTAATCATCATTAAAAGTGCTTTATTTCTCTTATTTATATTCTTTTCTGCATATTTTTACTTTTTAAATCCATTTTAAATTTAATTTTTTGTTATCAGAGTAAGTTATTCACAAGGAAGAAACAATTCATTTTTATTTATAATTTTTTTAAAAATTTAAAATTTGAAATGGTAGGTGAATCTGAAAGAAGGAAGAAAAATTACATTTTATTACTGTTATATTTACTTGCAATGTTACATTTTATAACCTAAACACATGGTTTAACATTCTGATTGTTTTCTTTAATCTCCATATTTTAGAATCATGTTAATATAGGAGAGAATTTTGATTTTATAAACAAATTTCTTGATTTTTGTGTTATTTCCTTCTTTTTTTGCTTAAAATAGCATGAATTGACAAATAATAAGTTATAGATACAGCATTTTTTAGAAAACTACAAGTTTTATACATTCTTCATGACGTTATCGGGTCTCATTCTAAGGAAAATTTATGAATGTAGTGATATATCAGAAATGCAGTTGATCCCTTTCATAAATGCTAAAAGGTGACCTTCACAGCAGAATTGTACTACATATTTTATATAAAGATACCAAGATTAATTATTAACAGTGTAATTCAATTGTAAATTTTAAAATATTAGATCTACAAATAATTTTCTATGAAAGATTCTATGCGAATAAATATATGGACGGCTATTTGTGTAACAATTATCATTCAGGGGGGAAAAAGGCTTTGTATACAATGTTTATTTGATACTGTTTGATGGAATCATAGCCTTATGAATACATCGGAGGTTTATGAACCTTATAATTTGAAAACACTAAAGATATACTATAATTGAATAATCTAGTTAAAGCTTCATAAAACCAGAGGATATAAAATAGGTTTTTGGAAAACTGACAGCAATATTAGGAAAAGATTGATAGACTATAAATAAATTTAAGACGAATCATATAAAATGATTTATTTACACACTCTACGCAAGAAATTTTTTGAATAGAGGCATATTATTCTAAAGAATGAATTGCAATACCCGGAAACACTTTAATGAAGATTACAGAAAAATATGAGCTAAATGTGAAAAGACTAACATGGAGGCTAATTTTGTGGCAGGATTTTTTTTGGCTTGTTTTTTTACAAAAGAGAAAACATTATTTAATTAAAGTTTCGCTGGATTTAGGCGTTTCATGAGCATTTTTCTTTTGATTGGTTGGATTCTCCGCCTAATGCAAACCTTATTTGTTCGGAAGATAAAGATTGCAACGCCAGGTGATTCAATCCAGTTAGCCAAAGAAAATTTCATATCCTCACCACTATACAATTGACGCTTCGAAGAGGCCCGCTGAAATTCAATCTGAAAATTTGAATACAGAAACAAAGGATATAGAATCGTTATTTAAAGCAATCTAATGATTCTTTCTAAGGAAGGTCGATACTTTGTGGAGACCAATATATCTAGATATATGAGAAGAAAAACCATTAGGATAGATATTTGAAGCGAATTTAAAATTACCAAGATAATATTTATAACATGGATCAGCGCCTTTAAATTATGAAGATATAAATCTAATCTCTGTGATTAATTTGAAAAGACTTGAATGACTGAAACGATAGAATGAACTTTTGCAAAAAAGCTGTTATACAAATCTGCACATCTAAGCTTGAATGCTTAGAAAAGGTAGATACCTACAAGTATTATTAGATTATGTAGAATTAGAAGCAAGAAAAGCCGATTTGGTTTGTTCGGAAAAAGTTTATATATAAAATATGAAGAAATAGAAAAGGAGCGTAAATTATCATCAAGAGCTGTGAGGCCGCGAGGTATATAAATAAAATAGGAACAGATAACATATTAAACAATAAAACAGAAGCATATCCGCTTTAAAATACCAAAAATCATACCAAAAGCTATTAATTTGATTTATTTTGTTTTCAAAATATATCTGTTTTTGAATAAATTGATGAAATATTCAAATTCAATAAACAAATGCAAACAATAATCTAGCTAAAAATAGAGGCTTTTTAATCAATTATTTTGTACTTTCACATAAATTATAAAATATAATAGAATATTGAAAGATAAAATTCTCAAATTGAAAAATATTATGTAAACAAGAAATTCAAATTAATTAACTCGTATCTAGTGAATTTCCAAGCCTGTATGAATCTATAATGTAAATGTCAGACCAGAACAGAACAAATAAAAACCCTACTTCCGCTAATTATTGCCCCATTTTGATTTCACTAAATATTTAAAATATTTTTATACTATTACTCTCTATAATTCATAAAGAACTACTTTGAATGACTCTTTCGGCAAAGTTATCATTTCAAATCCCCCCAAACTATTCTTATTCATCTAAAACTTAAAGTATCTCAAACCAAATATTTTATATAAAACCATATTACAAAATCCAGGATACGATAAACATTTAAAAGTTTGAATCGGAATGAATGGATACATTATATTTTTTTCGAAGATCGCGAATTAAAAAAAGTAGAAATAATTTTATTTATCTATAATTAGATTACTTTATACTAGAGTTCTATAATCGACAGATTGCCAAAGTAATTTTTAGGGCGCAGGAGAAGCCCTTGTCAAAAGCTTATCAAAAAATATGATTATGGGTTTTTTTTAACAAAATACATATATGTTACGACTAAGAATAAAGCAAAAATTATATTTTAATGAAATATTTCGTTGCTTTGCCTAAAATTATGACACATCTCTAGATAGTAAGCTCATTGTTACTCGGGTTTGTATTGCAAAAAAAACGAACTATTACTGAACATGGGCTCTAAAAATCTCTGTCTGACTTTACTATTGTGGGTTTTCCGCAGTCAGTCAATAAACCTTACTAAGCGAATACGCTACGCAATTAAACATCCGATTACAAACATTATCTTCCAATTTATACATTCTTAATTGATAAGTGACATAACCGAAAGAATGTATGGATAATACAAACGCTGGCAATTTATTCATCAAGTGTAAATAATATTTTTTAGCTTTTTTATGCAATTTTTAAATAGTTTAATGGATTATAATCTACAGAGCTATGCCAAAAAATGGTAATAAATGACGTGTAGGCTAATTATAAATTCAATTATACAACAGAAAAAGATGGTACGAAAAGACATCAATTTATTTTATGTTCAATATATTTTAAACAACAGTCTAAAACTATTAAGGTTATTAGAGCGTTTTAAAAATCGGCATGGTGGTGAAGGCATATATAACATGAAAATTTAAACAAAAAAACAGCTCGATATGATTCTGAGTTAAAATTCAAAATTATGCGCTTCAACAAAACAAATGCCTTTGATAGAGGCGTTATATTAGGTGAGCTTTCTGCGTACAAAGAGAAAAAAAAACTAACACAATCGCAAAGGAATGGATAAAATCTTGCGCATTAATAATAGCCAAAAAAGTATTAAATTCTACAGCAACAAAACATAAACCAGAAAATTCCGTTATCGAGGAATATTAGATGGGGAATTTAAGATCTTAGAAAAGACGTTTTACTGTAGATAATAGATGGCATGAAAGTAGGTCTAAATAAGATAAGTATACAATTTTATGAGTCAAATAATGCGGATATTACAGCCAAGTGCTATTATTCATGCAATATGTAAAAGAAAAAGAAATGATAAAAAAATTTCTATTTTTTTTAGCCACTGGTTTTGAGTTCCAGAAGAATTGATATTTTTAGTCACATAAAAGATTTTTTTAAATATCAATTACAATAGAACAAGATAAGCTCAATATTCCTTATTGAGCTCCAGCACGCTAGGCAAAATTTCTGAATTTTTTTTAGACATCAAAAGAGAATTGCCGCAAGTTACAATAACCTTCGCATGTTATATCGTCATGCACTTAAGCTAAAAACTTTCCCATGAGCATTAAAATATCCCAAATTTTCGGTTAAAGCCGTATTAAAATATACCCGTGAAAGGAATTTTACTCATTGTGTTTATCGTTTCATTTTAGAAGAAACTGGCGCTGTTACTACAGTATTTTTATTTTTCACTAAAATACGCTCGATCTTCTAAGGCTGCATGCTTAGCTGAATTTTGGAATTACGTTGAAGAAATTATTCAGTTACTGACTAGCGAAACTGTAATTTAGCAAAGGATTTTGCGACTAAATACGCTATTCCTAGACAAAGCCTCTTGTCGGAAATATACGACTACTTAAACAAATTGAACATATCAATCCAAGGATTTGGTATAAATCTAACGTTAGATAGTGAAAACTATCTTTATTTATTAGAAAATTCGAAATTCGGATTGCTTCGAGTTTAATTTCGGAATTTATAATTTTTCCCTCGATTAAATCATTTGTTGTGGAAAATGAAAAAAATACAATTGTACCCGACGCTGCAATGTATTTGAAATTATTAGGTGAATCACCCAATAGGTATTTTTCTTATGTAAATATCGCCAAAACTCAAAACTAGATACCGAATTCAATTCCTTACATCTAGATCCGATGAATGACAGTGATACTAAAAAAGACAATCGTTCTGAAATACAAGACAGTGTAAATATTCAAATGATATTTAAGCAATTGGAATTACAACTATTATGGGGTACACAGTTAGAACGATATCCACAATCGGCAAAAGAAGCATCGAAGTAACTTCTACTATTTGCTCCTACCTATTTTGTGATATGATTTTTCCTCGCTTTTGCACATAAAAACCAAAACGTGAAATTGCTGCAATGCAAGCGATATCATGGGTGTGTCTCTTTCGAAAAAGAGCCTTGTTTCACAACTATTATAATAAACAAGCAAAAACAGTCATGTAATTAAATAAAATAATATTTCTACGTATTTGATATACAATATGTAGACCTTTTTAAATGAACAACAAATTTTCAAAAAATTAAAACATTATTTCTTTGTAAATGCGGAGATTAATTTTCATTTGCAAAGTGTATACTTCATTTAAAAGATTAAATACCACTGTTATATAACATCTAAAGACTATATTTTAGGGAAATATTCGTAAAAATTAATATACAAAATATCCAACTGTAAAACAGAAAAAAATCTTTTCACAATATAATATAAAATATAACACTTTATTAAAAGCCCCATGATGCTTGAATAATTTATAATGATTCTAAATTACTAACAGAAAATAAGAAACAAAGATAAAGACATTTTAAGCCTTAATTTTTATATCAACAAAAGTCATTTTTGTTGGATACTGCATCTCTATATCATGATTCTGGTATTTAGGATTTAAAGTTTGTTATTTTTGACTCTTTTTCATACGAAGTCATTATTCTATCATTATAAACTTAAAAGAAATAGATAGTTTATCATGACAAAAAAGGTGGTCTTATGTTCGAAACACGTGATACATTTTTACAGTAAGCTTCTTTAAAAAACTGGATATTTTTAAGGTATACATGTAAGAGTTAAAAAATGTAACCTATGTAGCCTAAAATATTTACCTTAACAAGAAATTAAATATGATATGACAATAAAACCATGGGTTCACCTTAAATATTCGCTTTGTGTAGTTAAATCCGAAAACTACAAATTTGACTTGTTTATAATCAAAAGTACATTTTTATGCCTAGATTGAATATTATATATGCAATAGCTTTCTACGGATCCCAAAGAGTTCAAAAAATGTCCTTAGAAAGTAATAAATGATTTCTCTAAGAGAAGTGTCCTCTCAATAAATTGAATTAATAATATTTTATTAAAATTCTTATATAGCTTTTAGTCTGTTTTAGATAGACCAAGAATCGACTCTATCCAATGAAAAATTTGATATCTATAAAAACAGCAGAAGAACATTATTTGAGCTTACTCAAAAACATACCTATGAAAAGAAAATGGATATTAATAAAACAAAAAATCTCGTCAATACTAGAGATTTTATGACCGAAATTATATCACTGCCTTAAATCACAAAAAAGAAATCTAACATAAATAACAGTTTTTAAAAGGCAAGTATTGTGATTCTAAATAAATATTCGATGATTTATAAAAAAATTTCCCATCTTTTGTGAAAGAGAAAATTCAAGGAGGATACAAGACGAAGAAAGACATTAAATAATGCAATTAAAAGTATTCCGAAAGTGTTAAAATATTTTCAAAAAGAAAAAATTTAATGTTTATTGAAAAAATTTATGCAATAGAATTTGAACTTAATTAATAAGAAGATAATTAGCACATTAAAACCCAATTTACTATTTAAATTTTCTTATATTCGTTATTTATTTTTAAAATACTAGCGCTTTAATTAAAACTATATTAATTAATTCACAATCGAATGATTTATAAAACCCATCAAAATGTTTTATCTAAATTGAAAGATTTGATAAATTAAAAACATATTTTATCTAAAAAATCCGAAATAATTTTTATATTTGCAAAAAAATTTTGACATAATAAAAGATATTGTGAAGAGTTTATACTGCAATTGTTTTTTGCAAGATAGAGAATCCAAATGAAAGATTTTCTTTTGATATTACTATTTTTAGATTTACAATACTTCCCAAAAAGAAGTTATTCTACTTTAGTAGACAATAACTAAATTAGTACGTTAATAGTAAATAATTGTATTTAATTTAGAAATTTATAAATTAATTTTATAAATATAATGATTAGAAAAAATATTTTTTTATCAACTAACTGATAAGAAATATATATAATAAATTCTTGTAATCCATGCAATTTAGAATGAGAAATGGAGAAAATATAAATGAAAATAATACAAATAGGAAATTAAATTATTCAATGTTTCCTAATGGTTCGAATAAAAAGATTTTTAGCCAACAAGGAATTGTTTCAAGCAATCCATTTTTCGATAGAAGAATATTACATAATCATTTTAATGAAAGGTTCATAAATAAGCGAATAATACCTAATAAATGGTATGATTTTTTCCCTGGTAGAATAGTGAATAATGAAACAATAAGAAATTTAAATGAAAGAACCAAACCGACAACATGTAATAGTTTTAAACTAAAGGATGAAGCAGATCTTTTGCTGGATTTTTCTAGATCAATTTCGATTGAAAAAAAATTTAAGGTGGAATCAAATTCCAACATAAATGTTGATTATTTGAATTGTAAAAGTGAATTAGCAAATTCTGAATATTTCAAAAGCGTACCTGAATCACCCAACCTCAATATTTTTCATATTTCAGATAACGATCAGAGCGTCTGTAACCCTAACTTGAAGGATGACATAGCTTATGAACGATTAGATTTACCCAATGATGGATTGAGCAACATTAAAAGTAAATTATTAAACGAAAACAAAGAAGTTGATCATTTCAATGAATATTCCGATGAAAATAAAAACACATCTACACGTGTTTTCTGGAGAAAATCTAGTATAATTTCGCCTGATATGATTGTTTCTCGTAAGAATTCAGAAGTAAAAGCAATTCAAATACCTCACCGCGAAAATAACATCATTAAAAATACTAAGCCCGAAGAAGCTATTTCTGCAATACCAAAGCCAAATAAAACGAAACTAATTGAAATGTTTAATTGGATACAAAAATATGATCCTATTTATAAAGCAAATTCCATGGCGAAAAAGTACTTAGCTTTTCTTATAAAGAATATTGATGTTTACACGAATCGACGTAAGCGCTCAAAGCAGGAAAATCTTTCATCAGAAGATAAGAAGAACAATCATGTTGAATCAGAACACCATCGCCGGGATGCAATTAATTTGGGTTTATATGCACTAAGTGAGATAATTCCTGGACCAGTTTCAAAAAGTAAAAAAAGTGTGATATTAAATGCGATTCATTATATAATGAAATCAAGATACGAAAATAGTTATTTTTCTAAAAAAAGTTTATGAAAGTTTATTAAATGTAAATTTATTTTTATTTTAAATCTGTATTATTAAAATTTTCTTACTTTTATTAAATAAGAAAAATTAACAGTAAATGTTACTAGCATGACTTATTGTCGTTGCAACTAACTTGCTTTGATTTTAGATCAAATAATCGTTAAATTTAAAATTATAACTCATCAGTACTGAATATGTAGCTTTTTTGATCTTTTGTAATTATATTGCATATTCTGCAACCTTTCATCTTCTACTAATATATTATTTAAAATCCACTTTGTATCACGATGCAATCTTCATATTTATAAAATTGTTTTGTATGTAATGCCGTATCATATAAATTTTTCTTTTTTATAGAGCTTTTTCTATTCTCAATTAATTATTCATATATTTTCTCGATTCCAATATATTATATGCTTTTGTTATTCTGACCTTATATTTTCCCATTTTTTTTCTGTTTATAAGTCAAAACATAAAGTTTATCAAAAAATTAATATATCACGAGGCACATCAAAATTATATAATTCATGTTTTTTTTACGATCTGTGTTTTAGTCCGAAATTTTTTTTAAAATAAAAATTGATTTAAATTCTATGTTAAAAGAACTTCAGTAGAACTGGTGAAAATCAATTTTATTTATATAGATTATCGGTTAAAATATATTTTCGAGGCTTTTATAAATCTTTGATCCGCCATTATAACACATTATTTTAGTCTTCTGATCCAAATTTTTATTTGATCGAATGGCAGATTCTCTGGATTGGTTCGTCACAAAATTTTGAATAATATATTTTTGGTTAAACCTATTTAACACCATCTTCCAGATTTATTGGTTTCTTAAAAAAATTTATTGGTTTTTTATGCCTTTCAGCACCTTGAATTCACCTATCGTTACTATTTCGCAGTTTTATATGTATTTATCTTGGCCTAAGTTCCTCTGTCAAGCAAATAAATCGTTTCGGCTGTCTTTTCAGGCGTTAATGATTAATATGTGTGTCCATACATTCATGGTTATGCGAAGTTCTTTAAGATACATCTTAAATTGTTTTGCCACAATACCGTTTTAAGTTATCACATAAGGGTCATTTTCAATTTATACCCATGCATAATAACGTATTATTAGCTGATATAATATGCCATAATTTCTAAGTTTTTCAGGTTTAACAATTTGAAGGGAATTGAGGTAGTTTATTTCTTTTAATTGTGTGTACCAATGTTTTTACTTTTACATTAACATCAAATTTTGTCTATTTTTACATATCAAATATAACCAATAGAAAATTCTTAAGTTCCAAAATGCACTAAGAAACAAATTGAAAATCCAATTTTGCTATATATGTCTAAAAATTTGTATTAGAAAACGTTTTGGCTTCAAGTCGGCGAATTAGCACCTAAAAATTGAGTGATTATAGACGCGATAATATTTCTGAAATATAAATCAATCTAATTGATGCAAAACATTATGACATAATATTACTCCTATAATAGATTATGGGAATGCATGTTGGCACTAAATTTATGTTGCTTCTTATTATTGACAAGAAATTAAATACACCCTCTGTCCGGAAATATGGTATACATTTTAGCGATTTTTGTTGTCCGGAAATACGGTATACATTTGCAAAATATAATAAATCAAAAAATGTACATGTCAAGTTTATTATATTACCTTTATTTGAAACCTTTTAATAAATATTAATGTAAATTTTAAATAAAATTTAAATAAAGAAATATTAATTTAATAAGTTCAATCGAAATTTGATTTGGCTTTAACGGTTGCTTCTTTAGAACATACATATTTTTATAGCAGTCGATCTTCGCGACGAAGTTTTCCTTTACTTAAATGAGGTATTTTATAGCCATTTCCTCCATCTGCTAACATAATAGACTCTATACATGCTTGCAATGTTGTAAAAACGTTATCGAGAGTATTCGCTTCTAATTGATGAAATGCATCTTGAACACAATTTATTAATTCGTCAATCGAGTGTGGCAAAGCTTCATGTTGCGGCGTTTTATGGAGTTCAAAAAACTTAAACCAAGAACATTTAAATCGAAGCTATTTGCCGATTGCGCCTTAAATTTAATATTCCAGTCATCAGCAGAACCAAGAGCGACAATATCTGGATCATTTTTAGAAAAATGGGGTTTTTCATTGTATTGTTGTACGTAAATTGTTTTCCTTTTGTATGCTGGCAGAAATTTAGATTTAATTGCGGGAATCACATTAATAATGATCATGTTTTTGCAATATACTGCTGTAACAGATTCCAAATTTTTTGCTATCATTGTCACTTTAGCCCTATTCTTAGAATTTCTTTGAGCTGGTTCTTTATAAACAAATGGCCATATTCCAATTTTCCAATCAAAATAAAGTTTTCGATGTGCATCATGGCGTGGTCGAGCTACTGCAGCCATGAACATTATTTTCGTAATAAATCGCTTACTTTTGCAGTTTTTCTCCGGGTTTTCTTCGTTTAACATTAAGTAATAAGAGCGCTTAACTTTAGTTAGATAAAACCACTTTTCATCAATGTGAACGTAATCGTACAAATCATCAAAAAGCAAATCTCCATTTTTAGTAAGATTTACTTTAGACAAGCAAAATAATAATCTGTCCATTTTATTTTTATCTGTTAAAGTTGGTTTAACTGTAGAAGATATTTTCTTGATATACCATCCCGATTTGAATATATCAAACATAGTTGATTTTGGAATATCAATTGCAAAGGAAAGACTGCGAAGCGTTCCTCGACATTTAATTGTGTTTTCTTATTTGCGCTAAATTGTTCGTATAGCCTTTAGATTTTCTTCCTCATCTTTTTTCTTTTTTGAAGAAAAATCGGCACATATTTTACCCTTTCTGTATTTAGTTTGTGCTGCATGCCAAATTCTGCTAACATTTAGCCGGGTAACTTAAAAGTCAGAAGAACTTCGTTAATGGCACCATGTTTTAACTTATTCTCCTTTATCTGCTGTAATAATTTTTCTAAAATACCTTGACGTTGTTCTTTAGTTAACTGTTTATATTTTGAATCTCTTTTTTCTGAATTTAACAAATTTTCTTTCACATTTTCCATATTCGTTTGGCAGCGGTACTAATTTTTTTAGCCTTAAGAAACACTGATGTTTAAGCGGTAACTTTTTAACTAAGAATGATATTACTAAAGTCAAAAATTTTTGGTCATATTGTCATGAATATTTACTATGACAATGTCATGACGGTTGCCTATTTATTTTTTATATTCACGATAATCTATGGTTTTTTTGAAATGTATACCATATTTCCGGGCAGAGGGAGTACTATTTAACCTAGCAGAAACCTTATATTCAATTATTTGCACGACTAATCAAAAAATATATTATTTGCGAACAATTCAAACAATTTGAATCTGAATAAAATATATATATTTAGAAAATATTTGTATTTTATAGATGTAAAAGATACTTGTCAAACAACATTTGAAGCAAATTAAAAAAAAACTTTTTTGTCTATTTGTATGATTTTGCTGTGTGCATACTAACTATTAAAAATGAATCAGAAAACTTGTTCTAAATTATGTCTGTATAACTCAAATATACGTGCTATTTATGATGTTCTAAAAAACTACAAAGAATGGGATGCTTTCGAATAAGTAAATTATATTTTTATAGGCACTTTAGAAATAATTTTTGATCATAAACAACATATAGATAATCATAGAATAAAATAGGTTCGAATGTAATCGAAATAAACTCACAGCCACAAAAATGGCTAAATTTTCTTTTTTTAGCCGATATAGTTCTGGTTTTTTTCTGTATTTAAATCACTAGAATCAAATAACCATCATTCTATTTGTAAAATCTCACTGTTTTGGACATTATTTAAAACACATTTTTGGGCTTGTATATTCTCGACAGGTGAAAACAAATTTTACAGTGATTAAAATCTTTTTCCTTTTATTAGGAGTTTTAAACATTATCTTTTGACTGGTTAGGTTGCCAATCACACACAAACCATTCCTAGCCGAAGGATAATGATCGATCAACCGTTGGCAAGTCAAAAAACTTTAGAAGAAATTCCGTATTTCTAATCATATACCAATGATACGTAAAGTTAATGATACAATATGAAATCTTGGATAAATAGATGATGAAATTCGGTGAGTATTAATGTTAAAAAGCTTTTTTGCCTAAAGAGGATTTTCTCGAGAAAGCCTAGGAACAAGAGGATATTTTCTAAATAGAATTTCCAAGTATTTATTTTGACTTTATACAAAAGACATGTAACGGGTGTAAATTAAATTCACATAGATCATTTTTTATGCTTCAAATTTGATCATTTTTTTAAGAAAAAGTCTTAAAAAGTCTCTATATTGTACAAAAATATCATTTAAAGTTTATATGAGAAGTAAGTTTCTATTCTAATTTAGCTTCACTTAAAAATACATGCGAATCTGAAGGCCAAAAGAAAATAAATTCATAGTTAGTAAAGGAAACGCCGAAAAACTTACAATTTAAGTATTCATAGAAGATTAAACATTTTTTTCTTATTTGTTACAATTATTTTATTGATGCCATATTTTTTTACTTCATAGAGTTGTATAAAACATTCATTCTATAACCGAATTTTCTACAAAAAACACACTTACTATTTTTTCGGAAACATTATGAAATACCTGTTATGAAGACAGTTGAGTCATATTTGACCAGCTTTCAATTGCAGTTAGAAGAACTCAATAAAACTATAAAAGTTTAAAGAAATAATAACAATTAATTCCGTTGAACATAACTTAATTACTTAATTATTGAATTCCTCTTTTATCTCTCGATATCGAGGATGAATAGTTGGAAATATTCTATATGCTTCTTTTAATCTGTTGTAACTCGGGATTATAAGTAATTTGCCTTTAGACCAAATGTGCTTTATATTCCATCAAAATGTCAACAATGATTTGCATATAAATTTCACATACCCATCGCCAATAAGATAGCTTTTAATTTGGTTATCCTCTCTCCACCTCCGTTGAACATAAACCATTTTATAATACGAATTTCATATTTAATTAGATTTTTTTCCTTTAAATATAAGCTTTGCATCAAGAATCCTTCCGCATATTTCAATTATTGTTATCGTTGTAATTGATTTAATAAATCTCTTAATTCTTATAGAATAGTGTCAATTAATTATTCAAAGGTACTTATCCTCGAAAAAGATTTTTAATTAAATTTATATTTTTAAAATTAGGCCAAAAAGTGTAAGTTTATATTATTAATTAAATAGTTCTACAATTTCTGTGAAACTTACAAAAATAGTCATTTTTCTGAATTTAGAAAATATAATTGAATATAAATTTTTTAATCTCGGATTTTAAAGGGAAAATTAATAATATTGATAGCAACAAGATTTATCAAATTGTGAAATAAACTTACATTTTAATTTTCCCGAAATCTTCTAATTACAATTTTTATTCAAAAAACTACGTAAATCTTAGTCGTATTACAAATCATTTTTCTATTCGCAATATTAAAATTAGAATACATAACTTCTAAACATAAAGAAAATATGAAAAATTAATTTCTATAAAAATTATATTAAACACTTTTATTTCCTAAAATATTATTCAGTTTGTCGGAACAAAATTTTATATGATATTGGCATCTAAATGTTGTTTTTTAAAAAGTACAACTTATAATCATTAAAAGTAATAATATGCCTATACACAAATCCATTTTAATGATTGATTTCAAAACTAGGAAATACAATTAGTAAGATTTTTTTAAGATAAAATGGAATTAAAGTATAAGTGATTTTAAATATTAAAAACTTAAAGAGAAAAAATTAAATTAATAATCCACCCAGACCTATAGAATCGAAAAGCCGCTATTTTCACTCGCTACAGAATATTACCATGAAATTTTGATTTACTTTAAAAATTTACCAAATGAGAGAGTTTTATAATTTTAATACTTGAAAGTATATTAAAGCGTCTATTTAAAACTTTGAAACTAAATTAGAAGAAACATGTATCAAAAGAAATATTTTGTAACTTATTAAAAAAATATGATGATATCTAGAATCAATCTATATAATTTGAAGCACAATGTGTGACCTAATATTATTTTAAAAGACTGTATATAAATTTATTCTTTTGGAATGATTTCATGAGTGGAAAAGACAAATGAAAAATGAAAGAGTAATTCTATTTCAAAATTATAAATCAAAAGTTAAAGAAATCAAAATAGAATAGTTCAGAAAGTTATAATCAATATAAAAATTCTCAAAAGAGCCTTTTAAACTCTAATTCTTTTTAGGTTTCTCAGAAATTTTAATCGCATCTTTTAAAGTACCAAATAATTCCAAACACAAATCAGAATTTAAACAAATAGAAAAGAATAATCGTAAAATAAACCAAAAATAAATGAGATATATTTATGAATAAGACTAGATGGGAATATTTTAGAAAATTACTGTGCAAAAGAAATATTGCAGTTATTGAAAGTTTTATACGCTAATATCAATAAAAGTAGAAAGATTTTAAACATTTCGTAATTAAAATCTTAATTTTAAGTAGGATTACCAACTCAATAACAAGCCTTTAAATTCATCACCTACATTAGAGTTAGATAAAATTTAATGGAATTATTTTCTTACCATTTTTGATTTCATAAATATTGTATTATCGTAAATATTTGAAAATTTTTAATACTTTGCTTACTTACGATTCCATATTTATTCGAAAAAATAAGCATAAATACTATAAAGAAAAAGAAATAAATTTTAAATTTTATTCAACGATTTCTATTCATTTGATTTTGTATTCTATACTTTTAAAAATTGACTTTGACCTGGTTTTTGATAAAAACAAATACATAAATATTATTTAATCTGTTTATTGAATTGTAAACCTGTATTCACTCACATTAATTAATATTATAAAATAAAGAGAATATTTTCTATCTTATTTTATATATAGCCAAGAAAAACAGCATGCATATTTTTTTGAAATTATTTCGTTTAACAAAAATACGCTGCTTTGCTTAAAATACCAATTAGAAACACAAAAAATCAAATTAATATACAAATTCTTCTAAAATAAAAATTTTTACTTAAACTTTTTGCGGAAATCCGATATTTAAAATAGTTCGGATGAAAACCGAGTCTTTTTTAATATTGTTTTTAATGCTGTAAATCGTTTTCTTTTTATCTTTAGATATTCTTTTCATTATTTCCCTAGGATTTAGCGAAAATAAAATTAAAATCGAATGGGGAGATAAAATTTTTCAATATGTTTATATTTGTAAATATGAATTTGTTTCATTTTCTTATTTCAATCGAAAATGACTTTTTATGTGCTCGCTTATTGTATATATAATAACAAAAAGATGCAATTAATATAATCATTAGTATTAATGTTAATATGCAATGTTTTTTATATTTAAAGTTTTTATCAAATAACATTTTTTTATCTTTTATTTGATAATGTCCATCTAAAAACGGACGAATTGATTTTTCGCATTCTTTAATATTTTGTAAATATATTTCAAAATCCGTTGTCATTTCTATAAATATTTCTTTATTTACAAAATAATAATATGTTAAGTAATAAGGAATATTTTCTAAATAAAGAAATATTTTTGTATCAATATTTTCCTCACAAAATTTATGGAATATCATTGTATTTTCAGAATTTAAAATGACTAAATTTTTACAAATTCTGTTCACATCAGCTATTTTAGGTCCTCGAGCGGCATTTTCAAGTATTATACTATACAACGTGTTTAATTTATTCTGAAAATTATTTTCTAATTCTTTTACAAAATTGTTATATTCAGAAATAAAGTATATTTCGTTTGTTCTTAAAATCTTAAAGATTTCCTCCGAATTGATTTTAATATCTTCAATATTTTCAAGTTTTATTTCTTTGATATTTTTGTGTGAAATTAAAATCGAAGCCATAATTAAACTTGACATCCACAACTCATTTTTGTGATATTTTTCATTTAAAAGTGAATAAATGGCATACCAAATAAATAATAAATTATTTTTCTCGGTTTTAGAATACATTTCAAAGGTATTTAAAGTATCTTTCAAAAGAATAAAAGATTTCTTATTATTTTGCATCTGTTTTGGGTTTTTTTGATTTAAAAGGTACTTTTTATTAAAATCATCTTTTAATCCTTGAATTTCAAGTATAAACGGTGTTATTTCGAACTTCAACCCCAGATTTATATTTTTCAATGTATATTTGTTTAGTATGAAAGGTGTTTTTGATATTAATAAAATTTCATTGAAATCATCTGTTTCTAAAAAAAGTTTATCAAAAACATTTGAAATTATAATTTTCAAAAATTTGACAAAATTATCAAACGGCTCGGTTTCTTTTTGTTGAAGTTTTATGTTCCGCATGCAAAATTCTTCAATTACAGAATAAAAACAAAAATGGCCTATAAAACTTAAATTTTCATTCAATTCTCTAATTCCCCAATATTTAAAAATGTTTTTTGTAAAAATAACTTCATAATTTCTATTATTTGTCGAATCATTTCTTTCGATCTTTACCAAACCGTCTTTTTTTATATTTTCTGAAAAAATATTATGTATGATTTCGTTAGATTTTTTCTTTAAAACACCATTTTTATTTAAATGTTCGTTAAATCTTATAAAAGATTCAATGTTGTAAATAAATTCTGAAGAAATGATTGTAAATCCGATTTCTTTTGTAGAATCATCTATTCTGGGCAGGTTATGTTTTAAGCTAAAATATATATACGCACTGTAGTTTTCGTCATATGAATCTATTTCATAATAAAATAAATTCAATAGAAATTTTATTGCCGGATTTATATCGTTTGATTTTTTGATTGTTTCAGTAAATGTTCGTAAAGTATTACTTCGCATTGATAATATTCCATTAGTGTTTTTTTCTATGTCATTTATGTTTAAAGGAATTTTTACATATAATTTCGGATCTGATTTCTTTGGAAGTTTATAAAGATTTTTTTTAACGTTTTTACAGCAATTTTCTGTTATAAATTCATTTTGCATACAATTTTATTTTTAGTATCATATATTTATAAACGTTAACCCCCTAAAATATATTTAACCTGTAATTGGTCTGTTACTTAACAAAAGAATGTAATGTACTGATAAACATTTTTAGTTTATATGATTGGTGTCTTCGCATCTAAATAACAAATAAAATTGATTTCCAAAAATTATTTGTAAAAAATTGCATTTTTTTCAATCGTTATATAATTTCTCAATTCTTTAGAACAAATCCTTGATTGGGTATAACCTAATAAAAGCCTGAGATTATATATTTTTTATGATTTTTTTTATATTTTGAACTATAATGGAGAAAAAAAGTGAACCAATGGTCCATCCTATTATTTTTCTGCTGAGATTATTAAAGACAGAGTAGCAATAATTTTCTTAATGCCAATGTTTCCATTTACCCTTCCGTTAATAAGAAATGTCGTATTTTATTCTTTCTATCGGTCAAAAAATAAGAAATGCTATTATAAACTGTCATTGTCTCGAACTACACAAATCTTTGCATATATAAAGTTAAAATTTAAAAATTTGCTCGCTTTCAATTGTATTTTCATATTCTATATGCTCGGTTTTGGAAGAATTTCTTACTAAAAATATACTTGATTTTTTGTTGATGGTAGAGGGAGGATAACCCCATAAAAAACTTTTTGCTTGACAATGAGTGTGTGAATTGGTGTGAGGATCATTGTGTGGATTTTTGGCGGGAATAAAACCACACTACATCTTCGGTTGTTCAATGGGAGTTTGTATGACGAAGAGGTCTACAAAACGGTGAAACTTTTTCTACAAATTTATTTGTAGTTTTTTATGTAACTGGACCAAAGGCCACGGTCAAATATGTAGGTAATTACCATGTAAAAGCATGGAAACCTAACCTTGGTCACCGGGTTAGAAGAATTAGCGTCTGGGAGATATAAAAATAGAAACCATTAAAAGCCGGGATAGCTAAGTAGCAGGTTATACCTGTTGGTATGACATTGCACTGTGTAGTTGGACTCCCTGTTAGTCACTGAAATATATTTAGCTAGAAGTTTATTGGGTTAGGAAAGTGTAGAGTAAGTGGGAATGCTGTATAATCTTGGGGTGCTCAAGGGGGGCTTCGGCCTTCGATCACACTCCATGCAACGGGCATTAACGAACTTCGGGCAACTACCCCGCCTATTAATTAGGTTCTACACACCTAGTAGATGAAAGGCTTTGGGACTTAGGTACCGCAGGGAGTACTGATGGATGTTGAATTAGAAGTTATTTATGTTAAACCCAGAACTGCGTTAATGCCAGGAAAACAAATATAACACTTGGTACTGTTTTAAAAAGATGTGAACTCTTAAATAAAGTAACGATTTTTCGTTGATATCTATTTTACCCCCCTCTTTTTCTTCATTGCATTTCCTTGTTAAATTGCATAAAATGTGATAAAAACATGTAAATAAAAACTGAAAAAAACACTTTTTGTAAAACCGATTAATTTAAAGTTATTTTAGTAACTTGGGGTCCTATTTCAGTTATTTTTCAAATTTTTATATTTTTAGATTAAGTTACGTAATGGGTAGAAAGAAAAATGTTAGCAGCGAAATATCGAATAATACCAAAATAAAGGCTGCAAACGACGCTGATGAGGTGAAAAAGAGTGATAGTGAGGTACAAAAATGTAAGCTACACCCACCGGCGATTACCCTACCTTCCTCCTCCTACACAACAATAACACCTCCACCACCAAGCCAAACATGCAGTAAAATGCAAAATAGTGGGCTTTACACCTTACCTTCGCCTAATACACCAGTTCCCTCTTCGGTTGAAGTCTCTGCGTGCGAGCCATCGTACGACATGACAAGCCCCTGTACTCTAGCTATTCCGGAAGGTAACAGGCTAATGGCATTGCGGACGATATTCGATTCCGTAACAGCCGACCCGAAGGAATGGCTTCGAATTGTTTTTTTTGCAGTACAGACAAGATTTGAAAGAATGCCAAGAAATGGCTGGACAGAGCTTCACAGGTACTATAATGAGAAATTCGGCTGCACTGAAACTCTCGAGGTGTTAAAAAAATTGGCACAAAGTGAGATGGGAAAGGAAGTAAAATCAGAAGAGAATGGAGAGCGACGTAGAATCGCCACTTGTCTCGCTGATACATGCCCCTTGACCGACACCACAGAGTACATAAACCCGAGAGATAAATTCTTGAGTGAAATCAAAGAAATCTCGATGAAGGAAATTGGAAAAGTGGTGGTCCGAACTAGAAAACATTCAAATGAATTGGTTGATAGTAAAGTTCTGGATCTCATTAATCGAGTAGTCGGTGAATATGCAGGAGCTCATGTACCTGAGTCAATTACGGAAGCCGCGTATATCATGCAAGCTGCGCAGATATGCTATGACGAGGCAACGCGCATAGAGAAGCCTAGATCCGCTTGATAGGAAAACATAGAAAGTAAAATTTCTAAGTTAGTACTTTCCAAAGATCTTCTCGAGAAGGCTCGTAAGCAGGAAAAGCTCTCCACCTCGGAAACGAAGAGCCTTAAGAAAATCATGCAAGAGTTTAATTTAAACTTGAGCAGTGTAACTGATCTTTCTGAGGCTTTAGTTAAGAAGAATGAGTCTTTGAATGTGTACGAGAAAAAAATTACGATGCATGAAAGTAGGAAGCAATTCCGAAAAGAGAATCGTATGTTTGAGCTTTTCCGAGGTCGATTTTATCGTGAGTTATCTGAGCGTGTGGAATCCGAGCATGTGGTTAGTCGTGATGAAATTGTGAGTTTTTGGTCTACAATGTGGAACAAAAATGATGACACAGTCACTTATGATGATTATTTGATTCAATTTGTATCAGATAATCATCCGACCACGTTTCCATCACTTGATGAATTTGTAAATATCATTAATTGGCTTCCTAATTGGAAAGCTGCTGGAATTGATGGTATTTACAATTTTTTTATTAAGAAACTTACAACTCTTCACAAATATATTTATGATATTGTGAAAGTTATATGTTTAGAAGGAACACCTCAAGCTGATTGGTTTTACAGCGGGCTTACGTATTTGATACCCAAAGGAATTCCACGAAGAGGCTCTGACTACAGGCCAATCACTTGTATGTCCAACCTCTATAAGTTAACGACAAAGTGTGTGACGAAAGTCTTTCAAATTGAAGTGGAAAGGCGAGGGTTGCTTGCAGAGAACCAATTAGGGGCGGTAAGAGGGGTGCAGGGATCGAAAGAGCAGGCTCTACTGAATATTGCCTTAAATAAAGAGTACGGAAACAATCTTATGGCAACATTGATTGACGTTAAAAAAGCTTATGATTCAATAGATCATGCTTATTTAACTCAATGCATTGAAAACCTTAATTTACCTGATTGGATCCTGAAATTTATTAAGGTAATTATATCAAAATGGAAAATTGATATATCAGTAGGGCCTGAAAAAATTATGAACAAGAAGACTGATAAGGGGATTCTACAGGGAGATAGTTTGTCCCCATTGTTGTTTGTGTTGTGTATGGATCCATTAAGCCGAAAGCTTAATGAAAAATACACAAAAGTGACAGTACAAACAGATGCAGAATCCCATTCTACTAATCATCTCTTGTTTGTTGATGATCTTAAGCTCCCTGCAAAAGAAAGCTCCACATTGAGTGCTATGACAGGCGAGGCAAAGGAATTTTTTAGAGGTGATTGGGTTAGAGATTAACAAAGAGAAGTCAGCCACAAATGATACGTGTTGTGAAGATACTGCTACTCTTTTAGAAGGTGTTAGTGTTTACAAATATTTAGGAATAATAGAAGATAGCAGAGGAATCCCAACACGTAGCTCATTTGAAGAAGTACAGAGCAAACTTATATCAAGAGTTGAAAGACTTTGTCACACTAGATTAAATGCAAAAAATTTATTTTCTGCAATCAATCAACATGCGATATCGTTAATCAACTACCACATAGGAGTACTTCGACTTGAACCGGCTGACTTCTCTAAGTTAGATGATGCAGTGCGTGCGGTGTTGGTTAAAAATAAGATACATCTCCGCCCAGGATGTAAAGAGCGGTTGTATCTTCCTAGAACAGAACTTGGAAGAGGCCTACATAGTGTTGAGTTGCGAAGCGAACATATGCTTCTGCAACTCTTGGATTGTCTGGAAAAAAGTAAAGAAATATCAACTAGACGAGCAGCAATCCTCAAGGTGGAGAATAATAATAAAACCCATCTTGCACTAATAAAAGGCTTCTTAAAAGTAAAGTACAGGTTGGTAGATGAAGTCACTAAGAAAAGTTTAGAAGAAGCTCAACTTGCAAAACTATATAACGAAATAGAAAAACGAAAACTCCATTCAAAGTTATATAATGCAAGGAAAAATGAGCTTGTGAGTGTTAGTGACTCTTCTAGATGGCTAAAGAGAGGAAATATTAGGCCACGAAATGAAGCTGTGTTCTGCTATATCCAGGATAGAAATGTATTCTGGGGAGCAGATGGTGTGTGTCAACATTGCGGGAAGTCTGGTAAGACTGTGGATCATCTAGCAACTAGATGTGAAAAAATGCTAGCCATGACTATACCAGACGGCATAATGAAGTGGTTAGATGCCTACACTTACTCCTCTTAAATAGATATAAGTTTAAGTCCTCAAAACGAATTAGGAGTCACTCAGTTCAAGAAATTCTTGATAATGAGTATGCAGAGATAAGAGTGGAAACTAGAATTAAAACTGATGATAAAATTCGGAATAACAGACCGGACATATTTATTTTAGATAAGAAGAAGAATAAGATAACACTCATTGAAGTAGGAATCACTTCCCAAGATTCACTTCAAATAGTTGAAACTGAAAAACTTAGAAAATATGACCTGCTAGCCAATGAGTTGGGCCTTATTTATAAGTGTAGTGTTGAGATAATCCCTTATGTGATGACCTGGGACGGTATTGTGACAAAATACCACAAATCTCATCTTAAAAGACTAGAAATACCCATGAATGTAGAGGCATACATTCATTCTATAGTACTTAAGAAGACAGTCCAAACAATTTCCTTTGATCGATGAAGAGGACTTGAGTCAGGACTAAATGCCGAAGAGAGCTGGGAGAGAGCGTCAATGGGTGTTATTATGAGATCAGAGATGCATGAGGAACCAATACCCCCTTTAAAAGAATCGAAAACAGAGGAAGATGGTGAAAAAAATTTTAAACCAAAATATAAAGCACCCTTTATTTTACAAGGAGGAACCACTTTAGAGGAACCGACCAATAACATAAATGAAGAGTCGGATCTGGAAGAAGAGACAATAGTGGTTAAAGAGGTAGAAGAAAACATATAAAAATGTTAAAAATATCTTAACCCAGAATTTTATTAAATAAAAATAGATTAAGTTACAAAGGTTTGTCATATTTAAAGGAAAATTTGAAAAAAAAAAACCAGTAGAAGATAATTATATAAAAATGGAATAAATGAAAAATGCATTAGAACTTAAAATTCTTTCACTTTTTGGAATTTTTCTTAATTTGATTTTTCTGATATTTTGTGAATTCTTTTTTTTTTAATTTTTTTATAACTTCTTTTTAATTTCCTTTTTTTATTTTTTAAATTGGTTTCAAGATTTGTTTAAATTTTTTTGCGTTTAAAACTGTCTTATTTTATTAAAATTCTTTAATCTATCAAAAAATCAATATTTTCCCGCCAAAAAAGCATAAATACGAATATTTTTAAGGCGCCATCTGATTTAGCAGATGTGATATTAAGATCTGCTGGATTTTATTTTTAACCAGGATAAAATTCAATTGTAGGGTAGTAAATATAAAATAGGACAAGAAATATTAATTTTTATGACATTTTTAAACCGCAGCCTATAAAAGAACTTCGAAGAAGCCTAAATAATCTTGAGTTACGAAACTAAGACATGCTTCTGTAACTCTTAGATTGTCTAGAAAATGGTAAGGAAATACCAACTCGATTAGCGGTAATTCTAACGGGATGAATACTAAGAAAAGCCATCTTGCACTAATAAAATGCTTCTTGAAACTAAAATATAGGTTAGAAGAAAAGTCAAATCAATATAATTTAGAAGTAGCTTAACTTGCAAAATTATATACCGAAATATAAAAGCATAAATATCATTCAAGGTTATATAATAGAAGAATAAATGAGCTTTTGTGTGTAGGTGACTTTCTAGGTTTCTAAAGAAATGAACATGCATCCAAGAGAGGAAAATCTGTTTTAATATAACCCTTATCGAGAATGTATTCTCGGAGAAATAGATATGATTCCAAACCACAATAAATGTGTTAAAACACTAGGCATTCAGCAGCTCGATGCAAGAATCTAGTCGGGCATTACTATAATAGACGGCAAAGAGAGAGGGTAGATGCCTACACTTACTCCTTTTAAATTGATATTAATTCAAATCAACAAAACGAATTAAGAGTCACTCAGTCCAAGAAACTTTCGAAAACAAACATATGGAAATACGAGTAGACGCTGTGATAAAAACTGATGCAAAACCTCTGAATAATTGACCCGAAATATATAATTTGAATAATATTAAAAAGAAGAACATTTATTGAAGTGATAATTGCACCTCGAGATCTATTTCAGATAGTTATAATTGAAAAAATTGTAAAGATGACCTATTAGCAAACGATTTGTGTTTTATTTATAGGTAAAGTATTCAAATAATCCCTTATTTGATAATCCAAGATGGTATTGTGACAAAATATCATCAGTAATACCTCAAAATATCGCAAATATCTATGATTATGGAAGCATATAGTTAATTGATGGCATTTAAGAAGCAAGGCAAAATAGTTTATTTTGATCGAAAAAGAGGACCCGAGTCGTGATCAAATGATGAATAGAGCTGGGAAAAAAATGTCAATGAGTGTTATAAAAAAGCAAAAAAGCATGATGATACAATACACGTATTAGACAAGTTAGTATAGGGAAAAATTGTATTAACCTTGTAAAAATAGCAAACCCTATATTATAGATAAAAGATGAGTAGTACTGTAAATAAAGAGTCGGATTTGGAAGAATTAAAGATTTCGTAAGAGGTAGAAGAAAATCCATAAAATTGTGAAAAAAAGTTTTAACGTAGAATGTAAATAAATAATAAAAGTATAAAGAATTATAAAGTTTACCATTTTTCAAGATAATTTAAATAATAATAAAAATATAAAGAATTATAAAATTTACTAATCTTCAATATATTTCAAAATTAATTCCTTTCATTTTTATACTTCTCAAAGTATCTTCCTCAATATTACATTGTTGAAATTTAATATTTTTTATTGAAGGAAATAATGTTGCAATAAAACGAAATATATCAGTATTAACGTTCGTGAAGGTAAGAACTAGTGTTTCTAAATCCGAAACCTTGTAAAATTGATATGACTTTGAAATTTCATAAAACATTTTATTATCAAAGGAAAAAATAAGATAGACAAGATTTTGGAATAATCCTATGTTCAAAATATCTGAGAAAATGAGTTTGTTACCGGTGATGTTCAATGTTTTAAGTGATTTACAAAGCGCTTTATTGCTCAAAGTCCCCAAAAAACCGCCTGTAAGGTTACAACAATTTGATAAATCAAAACTTTCTAATTTTTCAAAAACACTTAGTTGTGATAAAATGTCTTTATTAAATGTATTTTGAGATAAATCAAATTCCACCAAATTTTTTAAAATATAAAATAGAAATATAATGTACTGAATGAATTTTCTTTATAACTCGAAATATTCAAATATTCAAGATCTTTAAATTTATTCGGGACAGCAAATAGACCCAAAGACAAAGGGTTCCCTAAAAGACTCAATTTTTTTGTACTTATATATAAAGAGTCACGATTCAAGAATTCAATAAGATGCAACAAGGGAAAAATATTATTTAAAACCAGAGTCACGGCCTTTAAATTCATAGATAATGAACTCAAAAAAAACTTTTCAAAGAGCACGCCGAAAGATCTAAAATCTGGTTTATTTTTTCACGTTGTATGAAACACATAGAAAATCTTAGTCTAGCAACATTTGCACCTTTCAAACTTAAAATTTTTAAGGTGCTACTTTCAATTATAGATATTATAACTTTGTGGTTTATGCAAGAATTGTCCATTCTAAATTCTTCAATTTTTTTCATTCCTTGCATTTTGCAATTATCTATATTTTCACAGTATTTACACTGCGAAAGATCCAAAGATTCTAACATTAATAAATTTATATTATTTAAAAATCGATTACTTAAATTGAATCCAATGATTCCTAGAATTTTTAATTCTGAAAATTTTTCCAATAGATGATCGAGAAATCCGAAGCCATCACTATACACACATTTTACCAAAGTTAGTGATTCTAAACATAAATTTTTTTCTAAGCATTCGATATATTCTTTTGATAGTGTTAATCTTTCAAATTCTATATATTTAATCTCATCTTTTTTCTCTGCATTTAGAATATTAAAAATTGAACAATTCGTTGTTTGAATGGTGGATATACATGATCGCGCATTGGAAATATTAAATTTATATCCCAAAACCTTACAATCGGTGTAATAATAATCATCAGCGGAAATTCGAATTCCATTTATTTTATATGAAAAAAGAAAACAACGTAATAACTTTTCCTTCTCTTTGGAATTATTTTCTTGCATGTAGATATGAGCATTGGGTGTAGTTCGAATTATTATTTCCACAAAAATATTTGATTCCAAAATAACATTTATTTTATTTTCTGATTTTACTGTAAATATCAATTCCTTGCTACCTTGGTTAAAAAACACATCAATTGAATCATAAGTACGGCTAAGAAGGGTAAAAAATGTCTGATATGGCGCAAAAAAAAGACATATTCCGGATTATCCACATCGAATAGAGGCTCATTTGCCATGTACAAAAATAAAAATGGAAGTAAATTTTTATACAATGTTTTGAAGTCATCAGATTCTGATTAACAAGAAAGATCATTAAGAAACCAAATAAAATCAAAAATTTTCATTTTTTAAACCCGGAAACCCAAAATCTTTACCATGAAGAAAAATATTTATGCATAAATCACACGTATTCCTATCAATATTACTTTTCGTTGTATTTTTAATATTGAAATGTAATTATTTGTTCTCCCATTGGTTTAGATTGTCAAAATATCATGATCGAATCAAAAATAGATCTGAATAATCAAATTCCACATAAACTACAGAATTTGGAATCGATAAACTCCGATTATCACTGGAACCTTCCAAGTAATCAGTTTCTCCAATATTATTTGATAAAATTGAAAAATTATATCATACAAAGTATTGGGAATCTAATTTGTTAAATTACAATCCGGGTTATCAAACATTTGATTGATTCCATCTACTCTCGGGATTTTAACATGTACATTATATTGCTCTTGTTGTAAGCATTCATCGATGCCATTCTTGGTTAAAGAACTTGAAAACTGGTTTTGCATTGAATCTACTGATTCCGCATCAAAGTTCCTTTTTCTAGAAACAGAATTTGATGATAAATAAGAATTGGCTTGATTTGTTGGATCACTTTCGGAAGAATAACGATTTGTAAAATCAATAGATATGCGAAGACAATGATTTATTTCAAGAAACAATATAATAAATGACACAATCGCAATATTTCTTCGGCAGATATCGAATACTTTCCCTTTTATATAGAATATATGTGTTGCATCCTGTCTTTTTTTCGTGAAAACGATATTAGGTCGAATTATTGATACTTCGGAAAACATAAATTATTATAGGCTCAGATATTTTCGATCTAGTATGTGTATTAAAAAAGAACGGAAAATAATAAAAATGTTGAAAAAAAAAATAAAAGACACGAAAATGATGTAAACCTAAAATTTAAAAAAAAAAACATTTGGTTTTTTGAATATTCTATACTGAAATAGGTAGAAAGAGAAAATTCGAAAATAGAATTTTAAAATCAAAAAAAAGGCTGATTGATTATTCGAAACATACTTCAAAAAAGAAGAATGTTTTTTAGAGCAGCTGAAGAAATAATAGATTAAACTCTTGAGCTTGCACCAACAATCCCTAATGTAACCGAGTTCTACCAAGCAATAATTGATAAACTAACAACTCTAGTTTATGTAAACCAAAGTCAGGTCTTCATTTCACAAAGCCTTTGTGTGCAGACTAGCTGATCTCCTGACTTATTATCAAATTGCATCTATTCTGAAAAGAATTATCTGACAATATGTGCTCATAATCAGATTCTATTGCAGCTATGAAGCAGTAAAGTTTCGATTTGTGCCTTATCTGCACAGAAGAGAATTAAGAAAATGCCGCTAAAAGAATAGTCTGAAATTTTGAAGTACTTTAACGAGAAATTTAAATATATCTCAAATATCGATGGATTAAAAAATAAATGTGTAATATATCGGGTAAATAATAAGCAAGAAGAATATAGGAACTAGTATTTTTTCACCAATTGTCTCGTCAAGTCATGCTCTTTGTCAAAACTGAATCTATTAACCCTTTTCACTCGTATGTCGCCGTATAGGCGACAAAGTATGTTTTCGCGTTGCACTGTATGTCGCCGTATAGGCGACACACTATGTTTTACTGTTGCGCTCATATGTCGCCGTATAAGCGACACAATACATTTTACCATAAAGGTGAAATGCAATAATAATATATAATATGCATTTATCTTTTGCTCTTTGGTCTGCTGAGGAGATATTTATATGGAATTAAGTAAATAAATATAATCCAGAGCTGAAAAGGGATTAAATAGAAGGTAAAACCAAACAAGAGTCCAATCACATCAGAAAAAAATCCCTTCTCTGTTCTTGTAAAAGAAATTTCGAGTCAAAATTAACAATGAGCACGGCCCCAAGATGACAATAAAAAAGGATTAGTCTCTCCCTAGCTTGTGAACAAAGAGACTCGGCTTCTTTTCTGTGCAGTAGTTAATTTTTGAAAACTAAAATTCGTTCGACTCATCATAACTTATATAAACTGAGTTTATAGTCTTGGTTTACCTTATCCCATTGTTGTTTCTAATCTAGCCGCTTAGAGTGATTGTTTCTTCTTCCGTAATTTTTTTAAACATGCCCTAGCTAAGTCAGTATTGTCTGTGCTTCCGATCTATCTACATCGGCATAGTCTAGGTTAATTTTTACTAAACTTTGGAATATTTTATACCGTTAAAATGTCGAAAAAAGATTCATGTTGTGAGATTGTGAATGAGATAAACAGTAGCGATGATGAGTTTTTTATGGACTCATTTGATGATAAAGAAGAATGCGATAAAAACAGTTTCACTAACTTTGTGGGTGATAATGAAAACGAAGAAAATGATAATGACTTTAGTAGTGATAGTGATATCATAATGAATAAAAGAAGTAGAACAATACCATTGCCATCAACTTCAAGCAGTTAAAGAGGATGTAAGCGAAACCAGAGACAATCGGTCATGGAAGGATTTTACCATCTAAGATAATCCACTAAAGAGGTTCGATTTTATTTCTGTGTCTTAGAAATGAAGGGCCACAATCCCAGTTGACTGCACTAAACCTCTGGATTTTTTTAAAATTTTCTTCACCGATGAACTTATTGAAAAAATAGTAACTGAGACAAATAGGTATGCACGAAATAAAATTACCCAAAAAAGACTCTCAAAAAGATCTACGTGGCACTCGTGGGTCGATGTTACCGTGGAAGAATTTCAGGCTTTCCTTGGAGTTGTGTTGAATGTGGGCACAATAACACTTGCAAATATCCAAGAAATTGGACCCAAAATTTTAATGCTAAAATACCTTTCTTTGGTAATATCTTAAGAAAAGAAAGGTTTTTGCAAATATTCTGGATGCTCCATTTAAATAAAAATAATCCAAACGACAAAAGCCTTCGAGCCCGAACTCAAAAAGTGCGAGATTATTTAGACTTCTTGGATGAGCGGTTCAAGGAACATTTTGTTCCATCTCGAGAAATATCTGTGGACGAGTCGGTAGTCGGATTCAAAGGAAAAATAAGTTTCTTGACATACAATCCCAATAAACCCACCAAATGGGAAATAAGGATGTATATCATGGCAAATGCAAACACTGGGTATGTTTATTCTATTTTTCCGTATTATGGCAGCTTGACCTCAGAAGATTTGATACGACCCGATCTTCCAGTAAGCACTAGAATTGTACTAGAATTATGCAATAAATTACTAGATAGTAATCCTGGAAGTACGGGATACCATATTTTTACTGACAGGTATTACACAAGCTTGCCACTTGCTCAGGAACTGTTGAATCTAAATATTCATTTTACGGGCACAATACATAGTAACAGGAAGTTTCTACCTAATTCCATAAAAAAACCAAGATTTTCTGAAAATAATACGTTTGCGTGTCGGTCAGGAAATATATTATTATCAGCATGGAAAGATAAAAGAATTGTCCTCGCACTATCCAGCTGGGATGTTTCGGGAACTGAACCGGTAAATCTTCGAGTACGAGGTGGCATCATCCAAGTCATACACAAACCACATATTATTGTAAATTATAATAAATACATGGGAGGCGTAGATCGGATTGGTTCCTATGCAAAATCCTATTGCTTTCTTAGGAAATCCCTGAAGTGGTGGCGCAAATTATTTTTCTGGGGATTGGAGGCATCTAGCGTAAACGCGTATTTACTTTATAAAATTGTCAAAACTCGTCAAAACAAAAGACCTATAAATCACCTCAAATTCATAAGGGAAACTGTGGACGGATTGACTCAAAATTATAGAGAGGGTTATAAGACCCATGGAAGACCGTCTATAACAGACAAAGAAGAACTTTTGAACGGAAAATTACACATCATGCGTCAAAATGAAGGGGAAAAAGACTGCTTGGTGTGTTCCAATCGTAAAGTGCCAGGTGGAAGGCATGAAACCAGTTACATTTGCAGCACATGCACTCGCAAACCAGGAATTCACATAGGTGACCGTTTTGAACGGTACCACACATTAAGAATTATAAACTATAATGTTTGATTTTTTGAAATAGCTTACTCATGTTTATTTAGCTTTAAGTACTAAATAGATGAATTTGGATAGGCATTATTATATAAAGATTATACCCACACACAATATTTTATGTTTATATCTATATTTCTAGATTATTTTTTTTCAAACAAATTTCACATTCATTATCTTTTTTTTTACATGTCGGTTTCTTATTATTTTTGTATTAACTAAATTAATTTTTTCATTTTTTTATAGTTCTTAAAAATAAAGGTTTTTGTAATACAACAGTACAGACTCTTACATTCCCCGGCCAACCTCTATAGCCTAATATAAAAAAAATAATTATATCTTTTTTTAGTGAATCTATATGTTTTAATGAAGTTTTTACTATAAAAATATTTTTGTTTTGATAGAATGTAAAAAAAAAATCCGAGTTGATACGTAACTTACCTAAATATTAATACGAGTACGGTGTAATACAAGCGCCATCAATATACGAGTGCAAAGGGTTAAACCTGATAAATAAGTATTTTTAAAGAATCAGAAATATCTCGGCATAGAAATGAAGGAATTTGTGATCAAAAGAAAAAAATTCTAAAGCTTATCGGTTGAAGGTTTTTATTCTAGAAAACATTAATTTCATGGTCATGAATATGAAGGCCTACCTTTACAATTGTGAAGACTTGTACAAAAATTTTCGTTTATTTAGAAAAGTTTGTTGTAACGGCATAACTCTTTAATAAAGATATACTATATTAAAAAAAAAATCAATGAAAGCAAAAATGTAAAGGAATTATTTTCATTGGTTTCTTAGAGAAGGCAATTGTTAATAAAAACTTGTCTCTTCTGAAATAAAATTTCGCGAAGCTCATGCGAGCATTTAAACTAAACCCATAAAACTATTCATCAGAGGCTTCAGTTATGCAAAATAAATTTTTAAATGTTTGAAGGAAATAATTAAGTGTATGAATCTAAAAAAAAATCAAACGTGTAGATTATTTTTGAAGTATTTTATGTAAAAAATATTTTATTTATCTGAATGTTTTAAATCCAAGCATATGTTTATTTTTGAAGGAATTTAGGGTTGTGAGCTCTGCAAAAAAAACAACAACAAAAAGGCATACTTACCGGTATCTGATACCTCACATCGAATATTTTCGAACTTTTCACCATTACTTTATAAATACAAATAAATAGCTTATTTGCCTCCAAGCACCGGTAATGATGGCATTTATGATTTTCTGCAATGAAAATTCTGATTCTTTATAAACACCTTACAATATGATGAAGATGATTTGTAAATAAACAAATACCAAAAGCGAATATTTTTTTGATTAATAAACCAATTTGAAAAAAAATATTAACGAGATGTATCACAAACAAATCATATATTGTAATGCAGTTGTTTTTAGCATCCCAGGTCGATATTTGTTGTTTTTTCTAAAACTAAAAAATTAAAACGAAATAGAAAAGAAATATTAGAATATGTGAAGGGTGAGAAAAGAATAAAACGCGGGTTTTGCCATAAATTACGCGAAATGAAGGACTAAAAAAATTGAGCAAAATGATTAATAATGGGCTTTTGTTTATTAAAACATGTGTAGTCAAAAAAATTATTAGATTTCAGAAATTGCTATCTATATTCTTTTTTTTTTACTATTTTCTAATTAAAAATTTGGCAAGTGATCGTAGGTAAATTTTTGGGAAATTATTTTCAGAAAGATTAAAGACAGGCAGAAACTTTGTTTTTTTCTCTTTTATTTATTCTTGTATATATTAGCCAATTATTTTCCGAAATTATACAAGGAAAATAATTTATCTAGATACAAACTTTAATTCAATTCCAATCGAAGATTTCAGCCTCTTTATATAATTTAAAGATACTAGATACCGATTCACGATAAAAAATTTATTCAATTTAAAGTAGACATATAAACCAACAAGAAAGTATAGTTGGTTTAGAACAAGTATAATTTAGGTATTAGTTTTCAAAACTTGGTGTTTTAATAAATTAGAAAATAATTGAATGCAGCATATACATATTACCTTAGTACATTCGAAAGGTTGGGGATTTTCTAAGATTTCAAAAGAAATGTCCTACAAAACATAAAGCAAAAATTGTGCAATTAATTAAGAAGAGACACATTTAATTAGCTTTCCAAAAAAATTCTATTTATCTGGTTGGTTTTGCAACGTTAGAGAATTTTCGAGTCTAAATTTTAAAAAAAAAAATGTTTAAAATCAAATGGCTAAGAGAATAGTTATCTATAGAAGCTTTGACAAGAAACAAAGAATTATTATTTTTAGGTAAATACAAAACATAAGCCCTTGTAGCGTTTGGAAGATCCGTAAATAAATATATAAAAAAGTGCGATAATGCTAGAAGAAAAATAAAAACATATCTGCTTTGCAATAAAGTTTCTGATATATTGATATGCGGAAGAAACCATAAGCACAAAAGAAAGATCAGAAAAGAGTAATAGACAACTAAATTCAAACGAAAAACTAGATTCGAAATTTTTTGAACGTAGGAATAATTAGAAAACATGGATTCATGATCCTTTAAGAAGGCGCAGAAAATTTATTTTCAAATGATGTGACTAAAAAATCTTCATTACAAAACAGATGGGAGTGTACTTGAATTATTCAAAAAAAGTTCGATATTGTAAATCTTCTTTAATCTTAGTGTATTTGGTCATAAACTGTGATAAAATCAGCAGATATGATTATAATAGTGCGTGGATGAAATTTTTTTGCATTTCTTTTATATTTAGAAGCGAATATAATTTAAAATTTTAAGAAAAAAATTAAGTTACATTCATAAGGCTTCTCAAAAATGAATTTGCGGCGACAAAGTTGCAAGAAAGAAAAACACAAGAAATCATTATAACAATATATCTGATTTGTATGCTAAAAATAACTTTAACATAATGCAAAGCACAAGTCGAAATTATTTAGGAATCATCTTCTAATATTTGACCATTGAAATCCGGATATCTCGCTTTACAATAAAACTTGGTCTTATCAATAGATTATCAAAATTTTACCGTGAATATCGGTTATGGTATAGTTACAATTCACCCTGGCTGTATTTCGAAAGGATAATGCCATTAAGAATATGTATATAATACGTTTAAATGCCGGAACATGGTCAAAATATATTTTTCTATTAACAAAGAACACTAGCGAATAATAAAACAGATCATATCGAAGCAGATGATAAAAGAAATCATATTATAATGGGAAATAAAAGAAAATCAAGTAATTTTATATCAAGAAGCTAACCATAGGTAAGAATAATAAGCAAGAAAATACTGAAAAGGACGTTTTTCTATAAAATAAGATAAAACTTAGATACCAATTAAACAACCCAGAATTCAAAAAAAAATAAATTGATATGACAGACAAGCAGTGTAAAGGGGATATTTTCTACCCATTAATTAGAAAAAACAAAGAAAATTTCGACAAATTGACGAAAATGAATGATTGAAATTATTGGCTGCGTATTAAAAAATATTCGTCTTTAGTTGAAACTTAAATATGAATTTATACACTAACATTTCTTAATATTTTCAGTAATATACTCAAACTATCATAAGCTTAAATAATAAAAAACAAACAAAGTCAAAAAAAAAACACAAATTTATTGTATCTATTATAATATGTTAAAAAAATAAGCAGAAACTTCAACGGGGTTTCAACAAAAAAATGTTTGAAAAAACATTTTAATTCTTAAAGGGAAAACAAGAGATTTATTGTTCTATGAAATATATCGACTCCGGATAAGAGTAAAATAATATAAAAGTTATAATATATTCGCGAAAAGATCGATTTATTCTTCCCGCATATGATCCTTTTAACTATCCAATCGGATGCAAGCAATGTAAAAAGCATTATAAAAAAATTTATAAGATTTAAATCAATTCTCTTAATTTTAATTTTATAAATATACTCACGGTCTAATACAATCATATCAAGAAATATGATTGACTGAAGATTTCGATGCGAATCTGGCAATCATGAATACTACTTACATCATACAGCAGAAAATTATTGCTTTTACCAAGGTAAAAAGAAAAAAGATAGCATTCATTTTTTATGATAAAAAATATTAATTTCATCAAAAAAATACAAAATTGAGCTCAGTAGATTGTTAGGTAGGTATAATCAATAAAATTCGAAAAAAACAGTTATTATTTAGATATAAGTTAAAATAGATTGAACGAAAGTATCTAAATGAGAATACATTTTGAAAAATAGTAATTTAATAAATCGATAATAATTACTGCACATTAAACATATCATATTAAGCGAATAACTATTGAGTTTTTAAAACAAAAGATATTTTCATTATTTCATCCTCGGAGCTACAGTCCTGCACGAGCCTTAGCTTCTCTCAGTAATATCGCCTACCGGTTTTTTCTTTAACCTCGCTAGTTTGTTTTTAATATCCGTTCTGGTTCGTTTACTTTTTTTGGTTTCGTAACAAAATGGTTTTAAAGAGTGGGTTGTTGGTCTTACGCACAAGCCCAGCCTAGAGGGCCAGTTCGTTTTAGTCGTCTCTTACCACAAGCAGCCAATACTCTAAGCCAATTCCGAACCCGGCATGATGGGATAATATTTTTATATACCTAACTCTAATTCGTTGATTGCAGACATATTTTTCAAATTGTTCTATTATTAGGAATGAGAACATATGGCACATCTGAAATCTGCTTTTGTATTTTTATTTGAATGTTCTGCAATTTAATGTTGCATTATGGCTGTGAGTTCAAAGAAAAAAATTCTTAACCAAAGATTGATGAGTTGTACAACAAGGTTAGAGCCAGGCTTAAGTTAGTAAATTATTATGTTTTTGAACCCAGAGCATTTTACTAAATCCAGATATATAACCAATTGAAACATAAAATAAATTATTTGTCTTTATCACAAACCAGCGCATTAAAAATGGGCCCTTCGGTACATATAAGTATATTTTAGTTTTTTCTCTGAAAGAAATAAGTTTCAAAGTTCATATATTCTAAAAATTTTGTCATCAAAATTTATCTCGTTCCTTATTTCATATTCAAAGTAATAACGACAAAAATGAAATTCTTTTGACGTTGAAAACTTGTATTCAGACATAAAATACTAGGCATTTATTCCATGACACATTTTAAAATGGTCTCTCGAAAATATAAATAGATATGATTTCGATTCTAGAATACAATGTTACTAAAATCTTAAACATTACTACAAACATTAAAACACCATTAAATTCAACCTGTAGTGTCAAGATATTCATACCTATTATCATGACTACCGAATGCTATTAGAAACACCATTGAGTATAAATTTTAAAAGGCCAAGGAAAAATAACATAATTTGAAAAAAAGATAAAAAATCACAGAGAGTATATTTGTGAAGTGTACATTATAAGGATAAATTATGTAAAATAGAAATTTTATTTATTTTATAAACCTTTATTAAATCATAAAAATAATATATTAATACTATAACAGAAAATTATAGGCGAGATTTTAAATTGTAATCTTACAAATCTAGGTTAAAAGGTCACCCTCAGCTGCCCTATGCATGTTTATCCAAATTGAAAAATTTAATCGCAGCAGATAATGACAATAAGTGATAAGTAAATATTTCTGGTTTTTTATCACAAAATAACCGTTTGTTTATTAGAATTATACATATTATATTAAAGAAAATCTATATTGGATTTTAGGAAAGAATCAAATAAGAAAATATTTTATAATATGGGGCTCATAATTAGAATCGGATAACCAAGTACAATATTCATATTATAAAAAATTATATGCTTTTCAGAATGTTAGAATTTACATAAATTGAACATTCTATAAAATGAGAATGTCATGTTAAGAATTAATTCTTGGAAATGTCAATAAAATGAAAAGAGGATCTTTGTAGGGCCAAAGTGTTAATCACCTACTCATAGCATGTTTCATGATTTGCAACGGAATATAACACATAAAAACTGATATTCTGATTCACGATGCTAAAAAAACTTAAGCTTGGATTTATAGAAGCCCCGCAAATAAAATAACCAAAAAAAGATGCAAAATATACCAGTAGATCGATACTTCTTGCTTTATCTGGAGCGGAACAAATAGCGAGATATATTCTTAATTAAGAAGAAACCGGTTTATTTGATATTCTTTGGTTGCTTAAAAACCATTAAAAGTCACAAAAAACATCAAACTATAATTATAAAAAAATATTAATATATCGTGCCTTTAAATTTTATTTGAAAGCTTAACAGATTAGATTAATTAACTAGAAAAAATTATGACAATATATAGTCTTTTTTTAAAGAAAATATAAAACTTTGAATTATAATAGTTCCCTTAAGCATAAAAAAACTATTTATTTTTAGGCAATATTTAGAAATGTGCGGCTATAAAAAAAGTATTTGGGATTTACCAGAATAGAAATATACTCGAGTTTCAAAATTTGTTGTTATTTTCGTGCTTAAAAAATAAATAATAATGAAACTTGTTGTAAATAAAACTTATCAATGGCCTTATCTGATTCATATTAACAGGAATACACTCTAAATTTTATTTCTAAGTTTTTTATACACATTAATATTTAAAAAATACATGGCTCGTTATGTTTTAAAATCGTTAATAAGTAGGCACCATGAATTTTGATATCTTAGTGACAAACAATCCAAAATTTTATAAAAACATTTCAATAAGAAAAAAAATATAAACTTTTGTTTGTCTGTTATCTTAACATTACTATATTCATTAGTTAAAATTTTTAGCATAGGCCTACTAAATCTTAAAAATATATAGCTGAACTAAAAATTTGCCATCCACATTGACTGAATAATAAACATTTAAATGTGCAGTACTACTTCTTTGGTATTATGGTGAAAGTAAAAAAGTATTTTTAAGGTGTTGCACTATATATTCATACGAAGAGAGAGAGATATATTTGATCGATAATATATAAAAAATTTCAAATTTATTTGTTTGCATTTTTTCTACTGCTTTATATTGAAAATAGACGACAACTGAAAATTATTACAGATTCGTAAAGGAAGATAAAAAAAGCAAATATACAAGAGAAAAATAGCTGTTTACCATACCAGGAGGAAACCGAAGTTAAAATATTATAGGCATATTTTATTTATTATATAGGATACTTAAATGACACTCTAAATGTACGCAATATAAAAATAAAACCAATGAATAAATTGAAAAATTATTGTTTTTTATAAATTTTAAAGCTATAATAAATATAATTTGGTCAAAATAAAGCCGAACTATCCCCAAAAAAACATTAATATTACAGGAAAAATTTCAATTTAAAAAAATCAACTTTATATAGTATAAAAGCTAAATCCTTAAATTAGTGTATCAAAACATCTATTTCGTACCCAATTAGAATTTTGAAAACAACATCATCGAAATTACATTCGCTTAATTCCACATATTTAATCGAAGGCAATGCTGCCATAATACAATTTATTATTTCATTATTAACCTTTGTGGAAAACAAAACCAATTTTACAAGATTAAGACACATAAAATCACCATATTTCTTTGTAAATTCTGAAAATACATCATTGTCAAAAGATACGATAAGATGGTTGAGATTTCTAAGAAATCTTAAATTATAAATATCTGAAGCACCCAGGTTGTTCCCAGATAAGTCTAAATTTTTAAGCGAAGCCGAAATATTTGGAACACATAAGTATTTTACAAATCCAGCATTAATATTACAATTAGACAAATCAAGTTTGTTTAAGCTATAAAATTGATATAAAAAGGTAAAGAATATATTCTCAAGTTTGTTTCTAGATATATCAAGTTCAAATAAATTACTTTCTAATATGATATCAGAATATGATGCTCTCAATGAATCCATTTTCATGCCAATAAGCCTTAAACATTCAAGGGATTTAAATTTATGTATTATCTCTAATAAATTTAAAGACATAAAATTTTCTGATATACTGAGGAATTTTGTGCTTAAATGTAACGTATTCTGGCTCAGAATTTGTATTAGATTATTTGAATCATTTAAATGCTCGAGAAACAATATTTCGGCTATTATATTCGTAGAAAAGAATTCTAAAAACAATTTATTGAATCTACATCCCGAAAGATCCAAAACGCGGTATTTTTGTTTCATGACTATAAACCTTTCATAATATCGTAATCTTGAAAAGTTTAAACCCTTTAGACTCAAAATTTCTAAGGAAGGACTCCTAAGTATATAATTTATTATTCGGTGATTTAAAGATGCATTGTTCATTCTAAATTCTTTTAAATTATTCATTTCTTTGTGAAAAATTTGCTTTACTTTTTCTAAGTGTTTGCACCATGAAAGATCTAAAATCTCTAAATTCAATATATTAAAATATTCCCAAAATCTGTCTTTGAATGTGTACCCAATTATCGTTAGGTTTATTAAATTTTGAAAATTAAGCGGTATATACTGAACAAAAGAATCTCTAATTTCTGAATTGCAATTCACTAGGATTAATGTTTCGATGTTTTTCAGACTCTTTAAATAAATTATGTCATCTATCGACAATATTATTCTTTCTAATTCAACATATTTTATCTCGTTTTTTCTTTTTGTTTCAAATAGTCTGCGAAGATAACAAATATTTATTTTTTGATAAGAAATTATTGATTCTTCTATTGAAAAATCACAGTTATATTTTGAATTTTTATATTCACTATAATACTTGTTATCAGCAGAAATTCGGATGCCATTTATTTTATAATAAGAAAATAGGTAACGCAAAAAAATCTCTTTTTCTTTGGTGTCATTTTCTTGCATGTGAATAAGTGCGAATGGAGTAATTCGGATTATTAATTTGTCTGTAATATTTATTTCTAATAGTTTTGACTTCTTATAATGCTTCTTTTTGACAAATTCAAGCTCTTTGGTATTTTCATCAAATGAAATATCTACAGAATCATAAACTACAGATAAAAATGGTAGGAAAACATTTTTCTGTTCCACCTCTTCTACAATTTCAATTTGAAATACTTTAGATCTAGGTTTATTACCAAGATATACAAAGAAAGATGGGAGTAAATTTTTATATAGTCTCTCCAGTTCACCAGATTTTGAGTAACAAGAAAGATCAAAAATAAGGCAAATTAAAGCAAGAAAATTTTCATCGATTAAATCTGGAAACCCAAAATCTTCACCACATATTAGAATATTTATTAACATTTCACATGTAACAATATCGACATTGCTTTTTGTTATATTATTAATATTAAGATCGATTTCTTCAAGGCCCGTTTTACCTAAATCATCAAAAAATTTAGATCGAATAATAAAATCAGAAGAGTAATCAAATGTAATAGAATTTGAAATATTTGGATCGAATATTACTTTTTCATCTTCAGAATATTTAATCACTTTAGCTTCTCTATTTATATTTGAAGTTGGTAAACATCTTGGGTCTTTTTTATAAGAATCTTTATTGCAACTTAATTCTGTTGATTTATAATCTACATTGCTTATTAATTCATATTTTTCATCCAGTCTTAGGATTTTTTCAGCTTTATTATACTCTTTTTGTCCTATGTATTCATAACTACAATCTTTAGATGAAGAAATTAAAGATTTATTTTGTTGATGTACTACACGATCGGTTTTATATTTTCGTTTTCTACAATGTTGAGTTGAATAGAGACAAGAGGTGATCTGTTTTGCTGGAACACCTTCAGAAAGAGCTCGATCAGTAAAATCAATAGTAATCCGAAAACATTGATGTATTTCCAGAAACAATATAATAAATGAAATAAACATAATATTTCTTCTAATGGAAGTTAATAATAACCTTTTTATTGAAAATTTGACGCTTTTTTCTTTTCTTATTTGATTGAAGGTATTATGTTGTAATTTTTTGAATCGTTTGTTATTCATAAATGGCGGATGTAAATTTTTACTTAATTATATTAAATTTTGTTGATAAAATACTTTTTTTAATATATTTATCTCAATATATTTTATATTTTTTAATTGGAAATTTAATTGTAAGCAATATTAGAATGTTTTAATTAAAATCCAAGTGTGTCGTTCTCTAATGAGCCACACCCAAAATTTCTCGAACTTTAAAAAACCCTCAGAATTTTATAATTTGCTGTTTAAAAAGCAAGAATAAAAAAATATTAGATTTGGGTCTTAGAAAGATTCTATGATATAAATCAAGGATTTATATACTCATTAAGATTTTTTGAAAGAAGAAAAGAACAATGTAGCGAATTTTTTGAAAAATAAACCTCGAAACTCAAATACTATGATTAAATTTAAAAATCGATTAAAGATAAAACGCAAAAATATAAATTATATATTGGTATGCCATACCACAGTAACTTCTTTCCCTCATGTTCATGTTCATCTTATTTATTTCTTTAGCCAAGGTCAAAGCTAGCTGATCTTCTCATCTGAAAAATCCTATAAGTTCTAAAAAAAAGTAATTATACTTTTTTAGACTGAAACGATCGTTTTGCAAAAAAATAAAAAATCTCGATAAAATAACAACAAAATAAAGTTAGAAAATTAAAAAAAAAATTTAAGAAAATTAAAAAAAAAAGAACGTAAAGAAAAATAAAAAAAATTGTTCAATTTAAATTATCTTTCTTTATTCACTTTGATTTTTGAACTATTCCTTATTTATAACAGTTATTTTATATTTAAATAAAACAACATACTAAAGTATATCCAAAGAAAAAAGAAAGAGGCTGCGATGTGATTCCGCTCTTTAATATGCATGTTACTAAGATTTTACTCTAAATTATTTCATTTTTAAGAGAAAATATAATAGAGCTAAGCATGGAAGTCAATAATATATGTTGTTTTTTTAACAAATCTTCTTTGATCTGTTCTTAAAAACGTTTTGCAGATCGTAAGATTCTTTATTTAGAATTTATATCCTATTGTTTCCTTAAATATCTACTATTATATTTTTTCTTAAAAAAATATTCATCAATAACATTTCTTCGGTTAGATGTATTATTACGGAAATATTTTTTCAATAGAACATAACCACCTATATTTTAAGTTATTTCATTTGTACTTGGGTTGCTCTTTGCATCAATTGCTTTTATATAGGAGGAAAAATGACCATGTCACAATCATGTAAATCATAATTATAATTAAAATCTTATTTTTTTTCTAATATCAAGCATTATATTCATTTTTAAATTACGTTTCATCATTTTCAAAATTTTAAGTTTGAGTATTATATCCACCTTGACTCTGAAACAATAAATTTGGAATAGTTTGTTGCTCCATGAATTAATTTAATACATATTGATCATAAACTCGAACGCATAAATTCATCTTTTCTCTGCGGTTTCTAGAAAATTTTTGAAAACTATGTTCCCCATTTGATTGGCCTTTTCCTTTTGGTCTTGAGCCCGTGAATTTCTAGGTCTTTCGTAGATATTTTTTATATTTAGACTTCTATGAAATTACTCAAACGTTGTTTAAAGATTCTTTACCGTTTTCTGCTTGAATTGAAATAGACACGCCAAAATTTATATATATATCTTTCGATTTTTTAATTGATTAGGCGCTTTTATCAAGTAATTTAAATGGCCGTAAAAACTTAGTGATGTGTTGCTGATGTGTAAAATCCAAGAATAACCATCATTATGTTACAAATACCTCCCATATCTACGCAATTCATAATATATCTATCATATTTTGGGGTTATTTCATTGACTTGGATGTCTTGAAGGGTATTTTGACTATTGTATCTCAAATAGACTTCGTATTTTTCTCACAAAATCCTTGAAACTCGTGATGGAATGTCATAGTGTTTTATATGAACAATATTTATCATTTTATTCATTCATGGATGATCTGAAGCATGCTCTATATTGAGAATCATTCGAAACATCCCAGTTTGAAATTGAAAAACCGCGCTCTTAAAGTTCCATCGGGGTTTTTATAACAAAGAATATCGATAAGTAGAGCATAAATTGGCCCATTTTCTAGAGTTTTTCAGTTCTTTGTTGAGTATTATTTGGATAATTTTTAGAAAATTTTTATTCTATTATTTGCACTTTTTCTAAAATAAATTTTATTTCGAATACTTTCAACATGAAGGTTGAAACTTAAATAAATTTAAAAGTATTAAAAACATCTTAAATGCTTTTAAATTAGATAATTAGATATATTTCACAATAAATGCTTCCATTGCTTTGAATTAAAAACAGTTATCTTTATTGCTAAACTTCTAAGCAATTTTAGAGGATGTCTTTCGACAACCCGCAAACAATTGTTTTCTGCATAACTTATGGGGTCTTTTGGTATGAATGAAATTTTGGTCTTTAAAATTGACGTAACCACGCTCAAGGCACCTAGATATTAGGCATTTTTGATAGAGACAAGCTCTATCATTGGAATTAAAGGATTTTTTGACCCGTTTAAACAAAGAGTTATTTTTATTAATAAAAGGTTTATTTAATTTGCTATTCTAATTCTTTTTTTTCCTTTCTTCCATCTTTGAGGTTAAAGTATAATTTTATATTTTATAAGGAAACCCATGGGTAGAAAGAAAAATGTTAGCAGCGAAATATCAAAAAATACTAAAATAAAGGCTGCAAACAACGGTGATGAGGTGAAGAGAAGTTATATTAGCAAACAAAAATGTAAGCTACACCTACCGGCGATTTCCCTACCTTCCTCCTCCTACACAACAATAACACCTCCACCACCAAGCCAAACATGCAGTAAAATGCAAAATAGTGGGCTTGACACCTTACCTTCGCCTAATACACCAGTTCCCTCTTCGGTTGAAGTCTCTGCGTGCGAGCCATCGTACGACATGACAAGCCCCTGTACTCTAGCTATTCCGGAAGGTAACAGGCTAATGGCATTGCGGACGATATTCGATTCCGTAACAGCCGACCCGAAGGAATGACCTCGAATTGTTTTTTTTTGCAGTACAGACAAGGTTTGAAAGAATGCCAAGAAAAAGCTGGACAGAACTTCACAGGTACTAGAATGAGAAATTCGTCTGCGGACTAGATATCGATGCGTTTAAAACACTCGCACAAAATGAGGCAGAAAGGGAAATAAGGCAAGAAGAGAATGGAGAGCGACGTAGAATCACCACTTGTCTCACTGAGCCATCCACCCTGATTGACACTACGGAGTACATAAACCTGAGAGATATATTTTTGAGTAAAATCAAAGAAATCTCGGAGAACGAAATTGGAAAAGTGGTGGTCCGAACTCAAAAGCTTCCAAGTGAATTAGTTGCAGAAGAGTTTTGGACCTTATTAATCGAATTATCGGTGAGTATGCTGATTATTATGTACCGATGACGATAACTGCAGTGGCACGGATAATCCAAGCAGCCCAGGTATGCTATGACGAGCTAACACGTAAAGAGAAGCCTAGATCCGCTTGGAAGGAAAATATAGAAAGTAAAATTTCTAAGTTAGTACTTTCCAAAAATCTTCTCGAGAAGGCTCGTAGGCAGGAAAAGCTCTCTACTTCAGAAACGAAGAGCCTTAAGAAAATCATGGGAGAGTTTAGTTTAAACTTGAGCAGTGTAACTGATCATTCTGGGGCTTTAGTTAAGAAGAATAAGTCTTTGAACATTTATGAGAAAAAAATTACGATGTATGTTGGTAGGAAGCAATTCCGAAAAGAGAATCGTATGTTTGAGCTTTTCCGAGGTCGATTTTATCGTGGGTTATCTGAGCATGTGGAATCCGAGCATGTGGTTAGTCGTGATGAAATTGTGAGTTTTTGGTCTACAATGTGGAACAAAAATGATGACACAGTCACGTACGATGATTATTTAATTCCATTTATATCAGATAATCATCCGACCACGTTTCCATCACTTGATGAATTTGTAAATATCATTAATTGGCTTCCTAATTGGAAAGCTGCTGGAATTGATGGTATTTACAATTTTTTTATTAAGAAACTTACAACTCTTCACAAATATATTTATGATATTGTGAAAGTTATATGTTTAGAAGGAACACCTCAAGCTGATTGGCTTTACTGCGGGCTTACGTATTTGATACTGAAAGGAATTCCACGAAGAGGCTCTGACTACAGGCCAATCACTTGTATGTCAAACTTCTATTAGTTAACGACAAAGTGTGTAACGAAAGTCGTTCAACTTGAAGTGGAAAGGCGAGGGTTGCTTGCAGAGAACCAATTAGGGGCGGTACGAGGGGTGCAGGGATCGAAAGAGCAGGCTCTACTGAATATTGCCTTAAATAAAGAGTACGGAAACAATCTTATGGCAACATGGATTGACGTTAAAAAAGCTTATGATTCAATAGATCATGCTTATTTAACTCAATGCATTGAAAACCTTAATTTACCTGATTGGATCCTGAAATTTATTAAGGTAATTATATCAAAATGGAAAATTGATATATCAGTAGGGCCTGAAAAAATCATGAGCAAGAAGATTGAGAGAGGGATTCTGCAAGAAGATAGTTTGTCCCCATTGTTGTTTGTGTTGTGTATGGATCCATTAAGCCGAAAGCTTAATGAAAAATACACAAAAGTGACAGTACAAACAGATGCAGAATCCCATTCTACTAATCATCTCTTGTTTGTTGATGATCTTAAGCTCCCTGCAAAAGAAAGCTCCACATTGAGTGCTATGACAGGCGAGGCAAAGGAATTTTTTAGAGGTGATTGGGTTAGAGATTAACAAAGAGAAGTCAGCCACAAATTATACGTGTTGTGAAGATACTGCTACTCTTCTAGAAGGTGTTAGTGTTAACAAATATTTAGGAATAATAGAAGATAGCAGAGGAATCCCAACACGTAGCTCATTTGAAGAAGTACAGAGCAAACTTATATCAAGAGTTGAAAGACTTTGTCACACTAGATTAAATGCAAAAAATTTATTTTCTGCAATCAATCAACATGCGATATCGTTAATCAACTACCACATAGGAGTACTTCGACTTGAACCGGCTGACTTCTCTAAGTTAGATGATGCAGTGCGTGCGGTGTTGGTTAAAAATAAGATACATCTCCGCCCAGGATGTAAAGAGCGGTTGTATCTTCCTAGAACAGAACTTGGAAGAGGCCTACATAGTGTTGAGTTGCGAAGCGAACATATGCTTCTGCAACTCTTGGATTGTCTGGAAAAAAGTAAAGAAATATCAACTAGACGAGCAGCAATCCTCAAGGTGGAGAATAATAATAAAACCCATCTTGCACTAATAAAAGGCTTCTTAAAAGTAAAGTACAGGTTGGTAGAAGAAGTCACTAAGAAAAGTTTAGAAGATGCTCACCTTGCAAAACTATATAACGAAATATAAAAACGAAAACTTCATTCAAAGTTATATAATGCACGAAAAAAAGAGCTTGTGAGTGTTAGTGACTCTTCTAGATTGCTAAAGAGAGGGAATATTAGGGCACAAAATGAAGCTGTGTTCTGCTATATCCAGGATAGAAATGTATTCTGGGGAGCAGATGGTGTATGTCAACACTGCAATAAATCTGGTAAGACTATAGATCATCTAGCAACTCGATGTGAAAAAATGCTAGCCATGACTACACCAGACAACATAATGAAGTTGTAAGATGAATACACTTACTTCTCCTCAATAGATATAAGTTTAAGTCCTCAAAACGAATTAGGAGTCACTCAGTTTAAGAAATTCTAGATAATGAGTATACAGAGATAAGATTAGACACCAGAATAAAAACTGATGCCAAAATTCGGAATAACAGACCGGACATATATATTTTAGATAAGAAGAAGAATAAGATAACACTCATTGAAGTAGGAATCACTTCCCAAGATTCACTTCAAATAGTTGAAACTGAAAAACTTAGGAAGTATGACCTGCTAGCCAATGAGTTGGGTCTTATTTATAGGTGTAGTGTTGAGATAATCCCCTATGTGATGACCTGGGACGGTATTGTGACAAAATACCATAAATCTCATCTTAAAAGACTAGAAATACCCATGAATGTAGAGGCATACATTCATTCTATAGTACTCAAGAAGACAGTCGAAAGAATTCCTTTGATTGACGAAGAGGACTTGAGTCAGGACTAAATGCCGAAGAGAGCCGTAAGAGAGTGTCAATGAGTGTTATTATGAGAGCAGAGAGGCATGAGGACCCAACACCTTCATTAAAAGAAGAGAAGAGAGAGGAAGATGGTGTTAAAATTTTAAAACCAAAAAATAAAGCACCCTTTATTTCACAAGGAGGAACCACTTTAGAGGAACCGACCAATAACATAAATGAAGAGTCTGATTTGGAAGAAGAGTAAGAAGATGTTAAAGAGGTTGAAGAAAATACATAAAAATGATAAAAATATTTTAACCCAGAATTTTATTAAATAAATAAGGAAACCCAATAATCCATCATTATGTACTAGAATACCACAGAAATTCTATTAAGAAAGTAAAAATGGCAAAGAAAAGTAATAAAAAAAATTTATTCAATATTATCAGATGTTTTAATCGATCATTTTTCTGGCTCTTTTTATGATAGTTTTAACTTACTTCATATTCCATTCCTCTTTTACTTTTCGGGGCGGATTAACAAATGAATGTTTACCATTTTTCTCTTTTAATAAGTGGAACTCGAGATTATAGGGGATGTGCTTATAGATCTAGGGTTGTTTACATCCCACCAAAATGTCAACAATAATTTTCACACGCTCATTGTCAGGCAGATAGTTTTTAATGTGGTTAATCTTTACTATGTATTCATATATAGATACATAAATTACATATTTATGATAGAGTTTATGATTAACATTTTCATTCTGATAGTTCGGATAGTTTAAATGAAGATTTAATACTACAGTGATATTCCTAGTGTACAGACAGAAACTACTCGAGTCATTTAAGATATGAAATGAAAAACTGTCATAAAGAAATGTATTGATTCCTCCAATCATCTTTTTTTCGCTTTAACCTAAGAGTAGAATAAGCCTTAATGTTTGTTTATTAGATTTGATAACTATAGTACAAATGTTAAACTCAAATCATTATAAGACCACAGTATTTGATACTCAAAATCATGTCATAAACCGAATAATAACCTAATTAATATGAAAAAGATTTTAGGGGTTTTTAAGTTTAGTCCTAAACTCTGTCATTAAAATACAACGCTGTTATAAGGATTCAAAAAAAACCGAAAAACATAATCGATCATCTAAATAAATGAAGTCAATATTTAAATTGTCAAAAAGACAAGATTAATAAGAGTCTAACTTGTCAGGATTCGCGATGTCACCCACATAGTAAGTAAACAGGACTGCTTAATTTATGAACTGATTTTAGAAAACTTTTAAATAGCCTTGACCAAAAAATTTAAGACTCATTAAAAATTTTGTTTTTCAATATATTCTTGAAAATTTAAATATTCACTATTCTTACTAGTTTTAAATGAAAAAGAAGTTTATTAATGAATAAAAGATGAGACAAGTAGAGATTCTACATCACTTAAATCTATTTAAGTTAAGTTTATATTTACAAATAAATCTTTCTTTTATATTTTGTGTCAAAAAAACATAAAGTTTTTAAACATTCTAATTGAATAACACTAGTCATTGTTCATTCATTAAAAAAACTTTATTAAAAACCACAAAAACTTAAATAAGTGTTACGAGTGAAATTTTTAGATTTGGCTTTGGATTTAAAACATTCGTTGATTTCTTTAAATCTTTTCTCTTTTTAAATTTTAAAACATTATAACTTGAGAATAATAATCATAAACACTTAAATAGGATTTGGAAGAAGAGACAGTTAGTGGTTAAAGAGGTAGAAGAAAACATATAAAAATGGTAAAAATATTTTAACCCAGAATTTTATCAAATAAATTTTTGATCTATTCATTCTTCAGAAGGTTATAATGTTTAATATGAAGGATATTATGTGTGTTATTATTTTAAAATACCGTTTCATTTAAAATTTAAGATTTCTAATTTTCGAATTCGAGAGATTCCACAAAAAGATTTTTTTATTACAAAAAGCTTAAATAAAATTATATTGTAAGAATTTATATTTGGCTTCATTTTCAGACATAGAAATTTTTAATATTTTTAAAAAAGAAGAAAATTAAGTGAAACAGTTTTAATAATTATAATATAATTAAAAAAGTCATAAAATATTATTAAACTGCGAAAAATTAGTCAATTTCCTTAAAAATATTTAATAATTTATTTCTTCTTGCTAACACCAACTGTTCTTCCTCTTCTACCATTACTTTTAGTTCTTTGACCTCTGACTTTAAGTCCAGCTGCTAACCTACAAACTCTAACATTTTTAATTTTCTTTCCTCTTTCAATCAGTAATCGAATATCAGCATCTAACTGATTACCGATCAGATGTGAAGTGGTACCGTCTGTGTAATCTTTCTGGTGGTTTAGAAACCACTCTGGTATTCCGAAAGAAAGTGGATCGGTTATAACATTTTGAAGTGCATTTAACTCTTCATTGTTTAATTCACCTGCTCTTTTACTTGGATCAATATTTGCCATTTTTACTGCTGCATCTGCATATCTTCTTCCAATTCCTTTAATTTTGGTAAGTGCATGTGTTACAAGACTTGTACCATTAATATTTGTATTGAATAAACGAATAATATGGTTTAGTTCGCTTGGTTGAACTAAGAAATTTCTCGAAGACATTAAAGGGATTGGATTTGTAAAAAATTTAATTTTTAAAAATCGTAAAAAAATATTTGATTTTAAAAAATAGGAAGAATAATAGGATGAATAATTGAAAAGAAAATTTAAGTTTAAAAATCTAAAAAAATTATTTGATTTTAAAAAATAGAAAAAATAATTGAAAAGAAAATTTAAAGAAAATAAAAAGATAGGAAAAAAATATTTGATTTAAAAAAATGGGAAGAATTTGTCGTAAAGAAAATTTAAAGAAAATAAAAAAACAGGAAAAAATTTATTTAATAAAATTCTGGGTTAAAAATTAACATTAATGTTTCACCTAACCACATGCTCTAAACGACCCATTAGATGGCGGTCGGTTCCTCGGAAAAAGGGGAATGGTTTAAAATAACACACGCTTCTTTAAAGGGTTAGCATGATCCATAAAAACCAGACGCAGGCATTAGTGACAATCCCGTGATCAAAGAAATGTCACGTTCTAAGTACATGACGAATTATGCCACATCAGGGTATTCAGTCTTTAAGATGAGATATGGTATTTGTCACAAACCGTCCCAGGTCATCACAAAGGGATTATCTCAACACACACTTATAAATAAGACCCAACCATTGGCAGCAGGTCATACTTCAAGTTTTCAGTTTCAACTATTTGAAGTGAATCGAAGTGATTCCACCAATGAGTGTTATCTTATTCTTCTTCTATCTAAAATAAATATTCGGTCGTATTCAATTTAACATCAGTTTTAATTCGGTGTCCACATCTGCATACCATTATCAAGAATTTCAACGAGTGGCTCATTCGTTTGAAGACTAAACATATCTATTAGAAGAAGAAGGTTAGGCATCGACCAATATGCCGTCAGTGTAATATGGCCAGCATTTTCGCATCAGTTCAATGATCCACAGTCACCAGACCCCAATGTTGACACACACATGCCCCAGAATACATTTCATCCTGGATATAGCAGAACAAGCTATTGTGGCTAATATTTCCCTCAGCCACCGAAGAGTACAACACTCACAAGCTCATTTTCTTGCATTATATAACTAATGGAGTTCGTTTTCATTTCGTTATATAGTTTGCAAGTGAGCTCAAACTCAGTGACTTCCACCAACCTGTACACTTAAGAAGCCTTTATTAGTGCAAGATGGGTTTATATTATCCCACCAGGATTGCTGCGTCAGTGATATTTCACTTCAGACAATCCAAGAGTGCAGAAGCATATGTTCGCTTCTCAACCAACACAGAGGCCCTCAAGTTGTCAGGAAGAAAACCCTCACAGGCGGAGATGATCATTTAACCAACACCACACTGCATCATCAACAGAAGTAGCCGGTTCAAGTGAAGTACCATGTGGTAGTTGATTAACGATATCATGTTGATGATTGCAGAAAAAAATTTTGCATTAATCAGTGTGACAAAGTCAACCTATAAGTTTGCTCTGTACTTCTCAAAGAGCTACGTGTTGGGATTCCCGCTGTCTTCATTATTCCTAAATATTGAAACACAACACCTCAGAAGAGTAGCAGTATCTACAAACGTATCATTGTGGCACCGTAATCTAAGCCAATCACCTCTAAAATTCCGCCGCCGTCAAGCACTCAATGGGAGCTGTCTTGCAAGGAGCTAAGATCATCAATAAACAAGAGATATTAGTAGAATGGGATTCGCATCGTTGACGCACTGGTATTTTCATTAAGCGGCAATGGATCCATACAAACACAAATAACAAAGGTGACAGACATCCGAGAATCATCAACTCGCCATGATTTTTCAGGCCCTACGATATATCAATTTCCATTTGATATAATTACCTTAATAAATTTCAGGATCCAATCAGGTAAATTAAGGTTTCAATCATGAGTTAAATAAGCATGATCTATTGAATCAAAGCTTTTAACATCAATCCATGTTGCCTAAGATTATTTCCATACCTTTATTAAGGCAATATTCAGTAGAGCCTGCTCTTCGCCCCGCACACCTCACCGCCCCAATTGGTTCTCGCAAGCAACCCCCCACCAAGTGAACGACCTGTACAACGTCGTTAACTGTAGAGGTTGGACATACAAGTGATGGCCGAGTCAGAGCCTCTTCGTGGAATTCCCGGTATCAAATACGTAAGCCCGCAGTAAAACCAATCAGCGAGGTGTTCCTTCAAACAATAACTTTCACAATATCATAAAGATATTTGTGAAGAGTTGTAAGTTTCTTAATGAAAAAATTGTAAATACCATCAATTCCAGCAGCTTTCCAATTGGGAAGCCAATTAATGATATTTACAAATTCATCAAGTGAAGGAAACGTGGTCGGATGATTATCTGATACAAATGGAATCAAATAATCATCGTACGTGACTGTGTCATCATTTTTGTTCCACATTGTAGACCAAAAACTCACAATTTCATCACGACTAACCACATGCTCGGATTCCACATGCTCAGATAACCCACGATAAAATCGACCTCGGAAAAGCTCAAACATACGATTCTCTTTTCGGAATTGCTTCCTACTTTCATGCATCGTAATTTTTTTCTCGTACACATTCAAAGACTCATTCTTCTTAACTAAAGCCTCAGAAAGATCAGTTACACTGCTCAAGTTTAAATTAAACTCTTGCATGATTTTCTTAAGGCTCTTCGTTTCCGAGGTGGAGAGCTTTTCCTGCTTACGAGCCTTCTCGAGAAGATCTTTGGAAAGTACTAACTTAGAAATTTTACTTTCTATGTTTTCCTATCAAGCGGATCTAGGCTTCTCTATGCGCGTTGCCTCGTCATAGCATATCTGCGCAGCTTGCATGATATACGCGGCTTCCGTAATTGACTCAGGTACATGAGCTCCTGCATATTCACCGACTACTCGATTAATGAGATCCAGAACTTTACTATCAACCAATTCATTTGGATGTTTTCTAGTTCGGACCACCACTTTTCCAATTTCGTTCTCAGAGATTTCTTTGATTTTACTCAAGAATTTATCTCTCAGGTTTATGTACTCCGTGGTGTCGGTCAAGGTGCATGTATCAGCGAGACAAGTGGCGATTCTACGTCGCTCTCCATTCTCTTCTGATTTTACATCCTTTCCCATCTCACTTTGTGCCAATTTTTTTAACACTTCGAGAGTTTCAGTGCAGCCGAATTTCTCATTATAGTACCTGTGAAGCTCTGTCCAGCCATTTCTTGGCATTCTTTCAAACCTTGTCTGTACTGCAAAAAAAAAACAATTCGAGGCCATTCCTTCGGGTCGGCTGTTACGGAATCGAATATCGTCCGCAATGCCATTAGCCTGTTACCTTCTGGAATAGCTAGAGTACAGGGGCTTGTCATGTCGTACGATGGCTCGCACGCAGAGACTTCAACCGAAGAGGGAACTGGTGCATTAGGCGAAGGTAAGAAAACAGGAAAAAAAATATTTAATTTTTTATAATCAGGGAAAATGATCTGAAGAAACCGAAGAAAAACGAATAAAAAAAAGAAAATAAATTAAAATTAAAAATAAGTTAAAAGATTGCATAAACATAAATTTTATAAAGAACTTTGAACCTCTTTAAGAAGTTTTATATAGGTTTTCTCATCATGAATAAGACTTGAATCGTTTCTATTTCGACTGTTTATTTGGGTTTTGATGTCTCTAATTCTTTGTTCGTATTTAGCACAAATATTTCCATTTTCTTGCTTCTTTTCATATTTTAATGGATATTTTTTGTTTAGTGTTGATTCTACAGACCCCATGCATATTTTATTTCTGTTAAATTTTATATAAAAAAAGGCGCAAATTTTTTATTAAACAGAAATATTTTATAAATGAAAGATAAAATTATTTGAATTGATTTAATCAATCATTTGGAATTTATTTAATTCGAATCATAAAAATAAATTTTACAATTATTTTAAATTTTTCTATTTTAAAAATTTATTTCTTTATAAATTGTTTTTTTAAATTAAACAGAAATTTGTTTACTATTTGAGAAAATTTAATTAGAATTTATTTAAATGCTGTTTTAAGTGTTATTTTATTTTGATTAATTCTTTATCTTCTTAGTAATTTTCTTATATATTCGACTTAATTTTTTATCTTTAAACTGACCTTAGTTAGTGGTTATATCGTTAAAAATTATAAGTTTAATATTTTGTATTTTGATTACTTTAATACCTTTTTTCTTGTTGATACATATTTTTAAAGGAAGTAAGTTTGGTGTGTCCTCGGCTCTTGGCATATATTCGGTTGATGCGTTTTTAATGAATTCCTCTATATTTGGTTTTGACTTAAATCTTCTTCGACGATAGAAAAATACAAATAAAATTGTCGTGAAGAATTTGGAAACAAAATGGAAAATTTATTTTAAAATAAGAATTACCCATCGCATATATGAGTTTAAAACACTTAAAACTTTCTGAAAACCGATTAGAATATTTATACAATCAACTCTATAATTATATAGATTCTATTTCGGAAAAAAATGATTGTTTCTGTTCATTTTGTAATAAAGATTTGGTTTTCTCTATCGATTCAGTATCTCCTTTAATATTCTATCAAAAATGTTTTAAAAATCAAGAATTTATTGGAAATATGGTGAGTTTTATTAAAGCAAAAGCAATTACAAATAATTACTGGAATATTGTAATTGATATTCTTGAATGTTCTTTATACACATATGAAGAATTTAATAGTTATTCTGAAGAAATTGATAGGCTCATATTAAAAAATTTAAATAAAAAAATCGGTGTAGATCAAAGCTTCGAAACGAATGCTTCAACTCAATGTTTTTTTAGAGAAGATTTGTATTTTAAACTAACAAACTATAAGAATTTACTTGTACACAAATCTGAAAGATATAAATATTATTTGTATATTTTGTCTAGAATTCATTTAAAATTATTTATTCCAACTAAATCAGAAAATGAAATAGCAGAAGTTTATCAAAATATAGAAAATAATATTTGTAAATTAATTGTAAATCATGTTTCGTATAATGCAGTACTTTTTAATAAAAATGTTGAAATTATAGATATAAATAGAGAAGATTCAAAGATCAATCTGGATAAATTCAATCAAAACAGTAAGTTACATATCCCAAGTTTTGTAATAAGACAACTATTTTTAAACGATTCTATTTTAGCAAGTGGTTACCATATAAAAGTTAAATATTTAAATGGTACAATCGATTCTGTTCCAACTATATCGTTAGAAGATTCCAATAATAAAGAATATAAATATATTTTGATAAAAATGACTAATTATTTTGATTTAAAAATTAAAATAGAAAACTTGCCCTGGGAATTTAATAATAATGATGAATTTGTAAATGAATTTAAAAATAAAGAATTTAATTTAATATTCATGTTCAAGACTAATAATATAATTGAAGTAAGTGATGTTGATTGGTTAAGAATGAACAAAAATATTCGGTAAATTTATAAATATTTGAATATTTTGTTAGCGAAATCTATTAAGTTATAAGTTTACTGTTGAGATAATCCTCCCTGAGATGACCTGGAATAGTATTGTGACAAAATATAACAAGACATAGCTTAAAAGACTGCAAATACCCATGAATGTAGAGGCATACACCTAGTCATTAATACCTAAGAAGAACAGTTTAAACATTTCTCTTATTCGACAGTGAGGATCTGACTCGGGACCAAATACTGAAAATACCATTAATTTCAGTTATTTAAAATAGCCAAGAGACATGAGAAACCAACACTCTTTTATGAAAAGAAGGTAACGAGAAAAATAGAGCTTAACATGTTAAATCGAAAGAAACAAATAGTTTCGTAAAAAGAAACCACAGTAAAAGAGCCAAAAATAAATATAAAAATAGAAACGGATTTTGAAGAGAATCATTTGGTGGGTAGAGGGGTTGAAAAAAATCATTAAAGGGGAATATTGTTTTTAACAAGAAATTATATCTATTAAAATCCTTGCACATTTTTTTTTTCAAATTAAAAACCTTTTAATTTTATTTCCAACAAATTAACATTGGGATAAAGGTTACACTATACCAGGTTGCTTTATTCTACCTACTCTTCTGTTGATTTCATTATTCCTTTCTATTCTAATCTTTTTCTGAATTTCAAATTAATGACTCTATTTTAGACTTCTTATTCTTCCTCTAGGTTATTAATTTTGTTTTTGCTTGCTTAGCATGTTTTTTTGAAGGCTTTCGTTGTATATAGTTGTCCAGTTTGTTTTATATTTTTGCGATATAGATTACATCTCTAGATCTTTCCTCCAAATATGTCCTGTATTAGGCTGATCCTTATTGTTTTCACTGATGTAATGAACTGGTTTCGACATTTTTCAGGTATTATTTACTGAATGTATTAGTCCTGTATATTTCGAGGCTCTTAAGTAAAAGCTATAGATTGTTGTTACAATATAATCCCGGTTTATTACATAAGAAATTGTATCTACAACTATATATAAAGCAAGATTATTGCTTTAAATATCTTGATTCTTCAATCTTTTTTTGCAAAAATTTTAGCGAATATTAAGAAGAATTTTCACCATAACCACTGTAATCAAACCAATTTTTTATACACAATAAATATATCAATTGAAAAATTCAAATTTAAACATCAAGTTTTATATGATATATATTTCAATTTCCGCATACAGATTAAATATATTTTTAAAAGAAGTACTCACAATCTGTTTTATAGAATTCAACTTATATTTTTTCATAAAAGTATATGTAAGAATCAAACCACTTTATTTGTAATCTACTGTAATATAAAAATCAGAATATAATTTCAGAATTTTTTTTATTTAAGTTGGATGCGTGGAAAGAAGACAGACTGTTATTTATTTAAATTATATTGTTTGTTTTCGTATCTTCATAATTGTTTCATGTAAATAATTATAATTAAATACTTATTTAATTATAGCTTTGGTAAGTTGTTAAAATTCGATCGAAATACTATTCTATATTCTTGTTTAGATTTTACATAAGGATTTTATCAATAAATTAAAATTTAAAATACTATTAAAAAGAATATAGCGAGATTCTAAGATAAACAAAGGAATTCAATGTAGGAGCATAGTTACTCTTTTTCGGTATATCTTTTGATGAGTACATGCTCTCTTCGCGATCATCTTACTTTATTAGTCTCTTTTTTACATATAACTTGTGAAAATAAGTTAAATCCATTTCGCAATTTCGTTTAAAATTCGTAAAAATCGAATATTAGAATGTGATCGTTACCACATGCAGAACCTTTTTTCCTCTAGACATGGAACCAAGAAATATTATAAAAGCTATAAGGTCTTGAAAATCAGTCTTAGACATTTGCAGTCTCAATATCTCTATTTTTTTGTAAGTAGTCAAAATATATTAATTTATCATTTTTTACCGTATAAAATATTTTTAAATTAATTTAGGAAATCTAATTTATTAATTAAATTTTTAATCTAATATAAAGATACGAAAAAAAAAATATTCTGATGGACAGTAATAATTTAGCAGATCCAAAAGAAAATTTAGAAATCTCAATTGATGATATAAGTGTATGCAATTATGACAAAAGAGTTAAATTAAGCCGCTATTTTGTATTCCTTTTAATGTTCCTGTTAGAATTATTCGTTACTTGCATTTTCGGTCTATTCATATCATATAATTACAATTTCGAGTATCTGCATGAGATATTTACAAAATATTTGATTTATATTACAATCATTTATATGTATTTTCTTGCTAAAAACAGAAGAAATGAGTTAAATATTTCTACATTGATTAGATTTATTTTCTGCTGTGTTTTAAATTTAATCATTTTATTTTGTGACAGTTATTTAAGCAACATACAAAGATCAGCTGATTATATAAATACTTCGGAAATATTTAACGGAAGACATTCTTATGGTATATTATATTTTATGTCTTTTATATTACTTTTTATATTCTATTTCTATTCTAAAGGTATTGAGAAAATTATGAATACATCAAAAAGTTCGACATTGAAATTCTGTATTATATATACTTTGGCTACATTAGGTTTATTGATTGAAAATATTGTTAGATTTACATACTCTCGTACTGTTCTAAATGTAACACGTCATTTTATAATTCTATTGGTTTTAATATTTCAACTCGTGTATATCGTTTTTTCCTTGATTAAAAAAAGGAAGATTGGGACAGTGATAGTGCCTCTAGCATTGATTTATTTGTATTTTTGGAATATATTTAGTCAAATATTTTCAATTCATGTGTTGAAAAATTTGTTAAACGTATGAGATTATGAGGGAGCTCTTTGGTATAATTAAAGTTCGTTTCGTAAATCTTTTATAAATATTTAAACATATTTGATTTATTCTAGTTTTAATATGCAATATTTTTTCTGAATATGTATGAAGAAAGACATACCTGTTGAGAGAAGTACAAAGGATAAACCACCGAATAAATCTCATTGAAAAGTAGATTAATATGCAATTTGACATGCCAAAGTTCTCTCATATGACAAAAAAGCAAAACCAGGTGGGGATTGGTGATATATATTCTCTGTTATATGGAGGTAAATTCGAATTACAAAACCAATTAAGAGCTGTTAAGTATAAAAGGCTTTTGTAAATATGTAGGCGAAATTAAAATTAGAGACCATAATGAATACTTACTAAACAAGTTAGAAACTAAAAACCCGTAGCTTCAGTTCAAAAGAAAATTAAACGCTACTGGATGTTTAAGCAGAAATTACCTTTTAAAATTTACTTAAAAGATTTGAAACCTCAAAAAGTAAAACGTATGATCTATTATACAACAAATTAGTCTTTCCTGAAAACCTTAATTTGGAAATACTTTCTAAAGTGATAATTTAACATGGCATTATTGAAACTTGCCCTAGAATGTATCTTAGAAAATTTTGAAGTACAGGTTATTTTAAGACAAGATTTAAGCAGGCATTCATAGAAAGCTCCAAAACACTATTTTTTGCGCCAGAAAGATTTTAGTTTATATTTAATACGATTGAAGTTCAAAGATTATTCTGAAGCAATCAATAACTCATAAGTTCACTAAAAATTGTACCAACACTAAAAATACACGCCAATTCGATAAAAGGTGAAACAAATACAAGCAAATCCATAAATCTTGATAAAGAGACCACTGCGAAGAATTAAAGCGGAATAAAAATAAAAATTAAAGAATGGCCGAGCAACCTTAGACCAAATAAGCAAATAAATAAGGAAAACGCAATCAATTATTAAATAATTTTTATTTAAAGAAAATTTCGAACAAGAATATATTCAAACAACAATGTATGTTTTTTATTATAATTTTATGTTCATAGAAATAATAAATACCAATATTTATTTCTTTGTCTAAAAACAAAACATATTCTCATTGTAATCCCTTCAGTTTTAATTCATTTACAACCATTTTAGAATAGAAATGCTTGACATCTTCAATGGTTTTAGGATTCAATGAAACCAATCGTATAGTTACAGTTTCACAAGCATCCAAAACTTCTTTATACACAAAAGACTGGTCTGAATATGTACTTCTAATTTCATTTATTGCTAACTGAACATTTTTTAAATAATCGTTACACGAAGGATCACTAGATTCTTCCTTGCTAACATTTAAAGTTTGATTATTACGTGTCATATTAGAAGTATGAGCTCTAGTAGATTTTGAATTTTTATTCATATATTTAACAATGGTATCCAAATACTGTGAATCATGTTCAATATCAATTACTGGTCCGTCAAAAGAAGAAGTAAATTGTGTTGCTTCGTAATTTATAGTTTTATCTGGTATATGAACAATAAGAAATGAAGTATTGAATCTTCTAGAAATACAATAAAATTCATATCTTTCTGATTTATAAAAAGCTCCGTTAAGAATAAAAATTTTTTTACAATCAACCAACGATAAAAGTTTGGATTTTATTTCTAAAAAAGTTCCATCTAAAATATGAATTTCTGATTTTGTATTGGTTTGTGTTTCAGTGATATAATTACACAATTCAGTATTAAATTGTGTAATTTTTTCTGTATTAGCAGCGATAACTAAAATCAGTGGCATTGTAAGATGGGTAACTATTATTTTAGATAAAATATCAATGTAATGAATAGTAAGAAAAAAAGAATTATTTTACTAATATTTTTTTTGTGAATGAAGCAAACAAAAACGAGAAAGAAAAAGACCGATGGCTGAAAAAATTTTATGATTTAGTTTATATATCTTAAATTCTATAACGCATAAATAATTCAACAATGTATCATAATTTTAAAAGACTATTTCTATTCACTTATTTGCAACTAAGTATAAATTGCTTTATAAAGACAAATATTTAAATTTACCTTTCAAGTAATGTTTCCAACCTTAACAATAAACTAAGTAACGTATAAAAATATCTCTGAATCGAATGATATTTTCTTAATTTTATTGTTGTTTGGAATTTAAAATCAAAATTTGGATTTTTAGTAAAGAAAGATCAAATTATAAATAATACTGTATTTAAATTTTTCACTGAAGGTGCTAATTATTTCATCAGATATAGACCTAGCACTCAATAATAGAAAATAAAATAATTTTTTTATGAAAGGCTATTTTAATAAGATATTAATTTAATAAGCTCAGGAAATTAAAATAAAAAAATGACAAAATTGATATTTTTTACATGGTTTAGATTCAAAATAAAGCATTTTAATTGGAACTAAATATCTAAGTTGAATCGAAACTTTTGTTTCATATGGTCAAAGAGCATGCGATAGCTATGATTGACAACCATATCAAAAATTGAAAGATTGGTTGTTTAAGTATCAAGAAATTAATTCATAATTATTTTGTTTCAATATTCAAAAAGTATAAATGTAGTTTATAAATATCATATTCTCTTAACTGTCAGGCACAAATATTATTTCTTAAATTCTCGAATTATGTTCAAAGTAAATAGTAAATAATTGCTAGAAAGGATGTAATATTATATTACCCGAAAATTTTATTGAGAAATTTACTAGAATTGGCCTCCTGTAGTAACTTTATAAACTTAAAATACAATTATATTAAGAGTTCTAACATATTATGAATTTGAAAAATACTGATTTGGGGCATCTAAGCCCCTTTCTGTTTATAGACTAATGATTTAGTTAAATATCCAACAAAAATCCCCTACCATACCGGGAGTAGTACTGGCTGGAAGTATTCCCTGCTTTTTGTCAGAGGAGACTAAAAGAGGTTGGTCCTCTAGTTTGAGGTTGGGCATAAGATTAAAAACCCTCCCTTTAAAACCAACTTGTTACGAAACCCGAAAAAGTAAGCAAACTTACTAGAAAATGTCCGGTTTACGGTATTACCGAAGGCGGCCAAGGCTACTGCAGGGCCGTAGTGCCAAGATTGAATGAATCTCACGAAAATCTTTCGCTAAATATGCGAAGGAAAAAAAAATTAAAAAGTAATTTCCTACTGAAACTCTAAATTGTTAAACTATATTAAAGAATGAAATTATGCTTTCAGCAAATATTCAAACAATATTAAATTGTTTTATTTACGGCATTTAAATGAACTAATTAGAAAAATATTTAGATAGAAATATGAAAGTTTTCTCGGTTCAGAATTAGAATGAATATTTAAATGAATAAAATAACATTGTATTTACTGCAAAAATACACCGAATTTCGAGAAAATTTTACATTTTATGGAATTCATACTAATGTTTATGAAACCATTAAGGCTTATAAACCAATAATTTTATTTTAATAATTACTTATAAGTGACTATAAAAAAGATCACTGCAATAATTTTCAAAATTCATCTTCGACAGTATCGAACAAAACTAGAAAATTAAATCTGAGAGAATTTTCCCAAAGGAAACAGAGACTTTATCAAAGATGAGTAAACAGCTGTTCCAAAGACAACAAGTGAAGAGAACAAATCCCATTAATAGAACTAAAAAAAACAAGGCATCGGGGAAGAAAATATTATTGTCGAGCTTTTAAAAGCGGAAGAGATTACTTTGGAGATAACATTCAGCATGATGAAGCGAATAACAGAAAAAAAAGAAAAAATACCTGAAAAATAAATGTTAATCAGATACTTCTTAGCCAAAAAAAGAATTAAAAAACTGTTTTCTCATCAAAAAAAATATCACACCTGTATATCAGAACAATTTATAACTATAATGATTGCAGGCTACTTGGAAAAATATGTAGAAAACGCCCTTGGCAACTACCAATATGGATACAAAGAGGCCAATCAAACGACGATGAAATATTCGCGATTAGAACTATGCTTGGAAAATACTAAGAATACAAATTTTCAAAAACCATCTTTTGTCGATTAAAAGCAAGCCTATGAACGCATTGATCAGGAATTATTATACAAGATGCTTGCACAAGTAAAAATCACCTGAAATATTATTCCTTTAATTAAAACAAAATTGGTCGGAAATAAGATCAATAATTTAATCGTAATATATTTAGCGATTACAATAATTAAAATTTCAAACGGAAGGATACATTATCTCGGATAAATGCAAGTCAGCACCGGTGGAAATAATCCTTAAGTATTAACAAACTTCAGCGAATCGAAATGAGGTAATATCTGCGTATCATATATCGAGAACCTTGCTATCGAAATAAAGAAGGCTTACAAAAATAAATCTTTTTTATAATATTCGTAGCGGAATCAGAAATGAATAGATCAAAGCTCAATCAAAGAAATATTTTATATGTTAATGTTTTCCTTTCAAATCCATCCTGTAACAATTTCAAAATAGACACCCAAAAATATTAAAATGTATCTAATTTCAAATATCTTGTGATACTTTTAAATCAGAAGAAAAAAAATCTTGCGAATAAAGAAAGAATAAAAGCAATTAAGGTACTATATTTTTCTGTAAACCATACTAAGTCAAATATGATAAACCTAAACACGAAAATGCAAATATATAAAACTATTATTAGAACCACATTAATGAATGGTTCCAATACAATCATCAAATACAAAGGCGACAAAATATAGTCAAAAAATTGGAAAAGAGAAATACTACGAAGAATATATTATGTGGCAATATTAATTTAAATGTGAGAATTGGAACTCATCAATAAAAATGTGAATTTTATTAGAAAGCTAATCTATTTACGGTCATAAAAACCAATAAAAACAAAAAGAGCATGAAGATATACAGAATATATCTGCATCAGGGGCTGTTACGTATAATTAAAAATTTTTTCATCCGAAGAAAAGATAAAATGCGGTGGTGCGTGAAAAAATGACTCTATATTTTTGAAAGGAATATAAGAAAATAGAATGTATGGAATAGAGAATTGATGCAAAATATGAGAGGATGTAAATATATGTATAAGGGGTCAAGAGATATCAAATAACCATATTTCCACCGATTAACTAAGTATGAAGGCTGCAATATCCATATAGCTCATATTTAATATTTTTAAATAATTTGATGTGCGATGCAATGAGTGGAGAGTGTTGCAGTGTTTGTTTCTATAAGTATTTCATTCTATGAATCAAGAAGATTTAATTAACCATTGGTATACCCTAGTTTACAAAATAATACAGAACATTAATAATTGATTTTTTCTTTAGATTTAAATTATATTAGCAATAAAGGTTCTATAAAAGGTATTTTTGTTTATATCAAAACCACGAATAAATTTTCTATTATATTAAATTTATATGTGTAAATTAGTGTTCAAAAACAAGTTTGATTTTTTAACGAAAACCCCCGATTTTATTCAACAATAAGCTATTCTTTGTAGCTCAATACTTTTTCTTTGCATTTATGCAATACTTTACAAAATTTCTGGTTTTATAGCAATGAAGTTTTTTTAACAAAGTCTCTTTTTCAACAAAAATCTGCTAGTTGTACTGGACAATCTTTTATTTTTTTCATTAAACACCATATTCGTAATTGGATTTAGATAAGGTAGCTTAATTACCCGTTTAAGTACCAAGATTTTATTTTACGGAAAAAAATCATTGGAATTCATTATATTGGAACATTAATTTCTTTTGAAAATTCAAGTTTGAATTCTTATTAAAATTTTTATGATTTTAAAACACATTCAGGAAAATTAGATTGAATCATACACTATCTAAAGCTGTATTTATTCATAATCTTCCTCATTACCTCATATAATCTGTAAAATCGTGCCATAATACTACCTTTTCTGGTTTTTTCGGATCCGAATATATTTTTATGTATATTTTTTGTACCGAGAAAAGAGATTCTTTAGCATATATCATATTCAATAATTTCAATACCAAAAATATCGCTAAAATTATATTCTTAGATCTAGATTTGACTATATCCTCTATATTTTTGCAATTTCGGTTCTATAGTTTTGTGTCTAGATAAAGCAACTACACAAAGCAGGCATCGAGAAGAAACATGGAATTTTTTGAGTATGTTTCATGATTATTCTAGACAAATTTGCATTTTCCGTTTCTTCATCTTCAATAATTTATTGAAAAAAATTTAATTATAATTTATAAAATTTTTTTATTTTACCGTTTAGAAATTTTCAAGAAACTATGTTACGATGATCTCATTAAAATGTAAAAAAAATCTTTCTTCTTGAATATTTTCGTTGATATTAAACACCCCTGACTTTGTTTGCGTATTATAAATTATTTCTTTGGTTTGAATTTTTATATCCTTAAAGCGAATAAATTAAATTCAGGCTTTGCCCGCTGTGTATAATCTTCTAAATTGAAGAAAAACAGGATATCTAAAATTATAAAAGAATCGCACTAATGTCTTGGCCGAATAGGGAAGAGTGTAGAATTTTTTCATTTTTAGAAATATAAGTTTAAAAATATAATTATTGAGTTAAATTTTTTTGTGATAGTAATTTTTTAAGGTCGAAAATCATGCATTTGCCATGAAGCATGGAAGAATTTATTTTTATTATCAATATAAAACAGAATTAGAATTTTACATTTTTTTTGCTGCGTTGGTATATTAATGCTTATTTTGATTAAGTAAAATCCGTTGAGTTATACAAACACGGAAGAGAATTAAAAATACATGTTTAAATGCTACTATTGACTTGCTGAAAAGCAGCTAAAATTTTATAATATATATTTCACCATTTCATAAATAGGCCTATGATTCTTTTGACAGTAACAACATTCTAAGTTTTTCATAGATGAATCCACTTACTTTATTTCATCAGTATATCCTAGATGACTAAACCGCAATAATTTTCATCAAGTATGTGTGCAGAATTCAGTGTATCAGAGAGGTAATTGCCATCAGTGCTTTTATTATTTGTTACTTGGAATATAATGCAAGTAAAATCTACATTACCTACCAATATCTCTTCCAGAAATAAAGTTAATATCTTAGCTTTATTAAAATACGAAAAGATGACACTACATCTAATATATTCTTAGGCAATATATTGAATTATATATGCGTTAAAATACCATACCAACAAATGTTTGCTGCAATTTAGCTTGGTTGGTATTGTAAAAAGGTCACTGTAATAAAACAAAGAAGACTTAGGTGGCTCGGAAACGTAGAAAGGATGTCTACAGAGAGAGTCGCTAGTAAAATATACAAAACAAGTCCTGAAGGTAAGAGAAGAAAAGGAAGACTGCGAAAGATGGCTGGATAATGTCGAGGAAGATCTAATGAAACTAATGTGTTGCGATGAAGAAGTTTGGTGCAAAATAGAGAAGAATAGAGAAATATCGTTAATTAGGCCTGGGCTCTTCAAGGGCCGTAGCGCCGCGGAGTAAGTAATTAATGTATTGTAAAAAGATGGTTTTATAATCTCCTAAGCGCTGCGTCAATAAAATGTAAGTGATCAAGGCTAGATTTGTATGTGCTTGCATAGAAAATTTTGTATTCCCATCTTGTTTTCAGTCTAGGTTACTAGAAAAATCTTCTCAAATATTGATCTTCTTTTTCATCAAAGGATTCACAAGAAAGGCCGAAAATGCGGCATTCTTTACACTATTGGAAATAAGAACGATCATCCCTGTACACATTCCCCCAAATATTTTACAAACAAAAAGTTTTGTGTTTGAAAATTCCTCAGGTGCTTCACATACTTAAAAAATATGCATTTGTAGCCAAAAAAATATTTTCTGTTCAAATTAATATTTCGCATAAATATTGAGTATAATTTTATAATTTTTATAGTTTTAACGTATTTTAAGGAATTGTAAGTGTCTTGAAAAAAATCGCAGGAAAAAAGATTGAAGAATAGCACAAGAAAACACTATGTTTATATTTATATATATCCTGACATAAAAAACCGGTATTTTTCTTATGATTTGATTCTCAATACTATATTGTAAAACCTTAGCATTTCAACAACCTTAAACATATGAATCATAGCGAAACAAAATATTATTCCTGCGAACTTCCCGATGAAAAAATTTAAGGAATTACAACAAAATTTCTCACTGTTGATAATTTGCAATGAAAAACTAAAAAATGCCGAGATGAGTAAAGACAAGACAGGTCTCAAACTCCGAAATAGCTTATTCTTGATAAATCAACCGTAATTTTTTTACAAAATGTTCTCAAAACAAATAACTAGAGATTAAAAAACCCACAATTCTTGATATTTTATAGTATAAATTTCTCAAATATTGTAAAATCTCGATTCCCATCCCAGGCTTCTACCCAGGAATCCAAAATTACACATATTCAATTCTAGCATGTAAAAAATTGTTGAATTATAAATTGTATATCAAAACAAAGATTTTAAACAGATTATGTTAAAATTTATGTAAGTATTGATGTAAAAATTGATGGACATTAAAGAATTCACCATTCTCTAGGAGAAGATTTCTTTTGAAACTAATAATTAAAAAATGGTTTATTTATGTAATGTAATGTTTTAGGGTGTATATAATGTTAAAATTTTACTAAATTTAAATAATGAATAGAATCCGCGACAGTATCAAGTATATTTTTTCTTCACATTTTTTCAGAATCAGCATCGATATAAAGCTTAGAATATAATTTTTAAAAAAGCTACCGTATCTTACCATAAGTCAGAAAACATCAAACAATTTTCTAAAAGTTTTAACCTTTCTTGGTCGCCTTACCCAATTATTAATATAAACCCGATTAAGCCGTTCGTTTTATATGAAGACTACATTAAATCCACCTTTTTACTGAAAAGACGAACATAGTATGTAAAATTAATAAAATATGCTATTCTATCGATATATTTTATTTGAAAGCATGGACTAGTGTATGGTGATTTATAATTTTTGATTTATTAAAAGGTGAATATGCAAGACATAAAATTTAATTTCGATTTCTTGATATCAGAATATATACCGAAAGTCATTTAACAAAATTTTGAAGTGACTTTGGGGCAATAATTCAGGAATTATTCGATAAACTTATATTTTCTTTAAAAGGTTTGATTCTAATGAAATAAGTTACAAATTATGATTAAAATTATATTTAAAGTTAATGAAAAAGAATCCCAAAATGTTTTCTTGCAACAAATGTACATGTTCATAACTATTATTCCTTCAAGTCAGATAAACAAAATACAAATTAGAAATAAAAGTAAAATAGAATTGAAATATGGTGTAATATAAGTAAAGATTTCGAGATTTATGAAACTACATTTAAATAAAGTTCCCAATATTATTTTTGAACAATATCAGATAAATTAAAATTCTAAAAAAAAAAGTAAAAAAAAAGATTGCAATCAAATAAAACTGTTATATCAAAATATATATTTCTAAAAACCGAAATACACATAAAAATTCTTAAAAAATATCTATAAGCTTAATTTTAAAGCATTTGTAATTGTATGATTAAAATATAAATATTTGAAAGCAGAATATTTGCAATATTTAAATCATATTACATTTTTTATTCATTCATTTTATGACATATTTTACAAAAAATATGTTTTACCAACAAAGAAATTAATTAATTTAATGGAATATTCTAAATTATAGATATTTTTTTATAATTGTCCTTAAAAAATGGATAAGGATGATGTCATGCAGACACTAACTGCAGAAACAGTGGATACTATTGATAATGATGATTTAAAAGCAATTGAGATAGAAAAAACAGAAGAATATGTCAGTCAAGGACAAAATGAAATGGGAAATGCTTATATTTCCTTATCTAAGGCACATTCTGAAGTCGAAATCGGTCAAAGTAAATGTAAAATATGGCTTAATGATTATAAAAAGAAATTAAAAAGCAAGAAATGTTGGAAAAGTTTTTTTTCCACGTTTTTTAGACTATTGGTCTTTTTCCTGTTCTGTGCGGGTATGTTTTGGTTTCTATATACTTTTGTTCTTTGTGATATCATAAAATTAATTTATGATAAAATATCAAAAGCTTTATTTAAATTATTCAATCCTAAATAAAATTAATTTATTTGATTGTGAACTTTTAATCTATAAAATGATTTTTTTATGATTTTAATTATTTTTTTTTAGAAAAAATTTTGTAAAACTTTTATTAAATTAAAATGTTGTAGATTTTTAATTTTTAGGATTTTACACCTGTCAAAGTTTTTTAATTTTTTTTGTATAACTGGCATATCTAAGGCCTTTTTTTGTTTTATTTTTTTTGAAATTAATATGCATATGAAAACATTTTTGCTTTTTTATAAAAAACAAAAATTAATTTATCTAATCAAATTGAAAATAAAAATGATGATAAAATAATGAGGATTTTGAGTTTGTATTTAATATATATGTAACTGTCAATTTGAATGATTAACAAGGTGAAAAGGCAATTTTTTTAATTTTTTTTGGAATAAAAACAAGAGTATTGTATTAAAGAAATAGTATAAAAAATAAGTGGTTAACAAAAAAAATATAGATTTTATAAAAAATGTCAAATCAAGGAACATTTTTTTATAGCAACTTCCAATTCGGGGATATTTCGAGTTGCAAAGATTTTTTTTCTTACGAAACCTACAGTTTCAGATTTACATTTAAATTTGCGGCTACATCGACTATGTCATTAGCGCTGATTTTGGAGGTCATTCTTGCACATTCTCTCAAGGAATCTGCGGCCATTGAAATCTATCGACGAAATAAACTAAGAATTAATTATAGTAAATTGATTCCACGCGTAAAGTTGATTTAGGATTTTATGTTTTTACCTAATTTATAGAATAAGCATTTGATATTTCCAGAACAAAGCCATGATGTTCCTTGCATCATTCGGCTTCTATAGACATCAGGGGCTAAATCTCGCCGCTTCACCTTCGTAGGCGGTAGGATTTAGAATTAAAGTTTAATTTGTTTTGTAAACTACTTTTTAGATTTCTTGCTTAAATCTCCCTAATTTTTAATATGTCTGAATCTGTTTTTTTGTTCAAATTAAAATCCTCTGGGAAATTACCATAAACTTTATTTGCATGTTTTTATTGACCAGAGACCGAAAGATTAGATGGCTTTAAAATATTTCTTCCTCTTTCTTTGCTATAAAAATCAGAACTTGGTTTAAAAAGAGAAGTTGAAAATTTAAAGTAAAAATCAATAGACAATTTTTCCTTCTTCTTATGTTCACTTGTTGGTATTTTAACTTTTTTATCTAGCAGTACCTCCTTCGAAACATTGAAATTTGCTCTAATCTATTGATATTATTTAAAGTCTTCTTCAGAATTTATTTTAGCTCAAACGTCTATAGGATAAAAATATTTCAAGCCCACTTTAATTTGTCAAAAATATAGCTTCATATAGAGTACGGTTTGTACCACTATAACGAGATCTATTTTTCAAAATCAGAATAACGTGTAAGCTTTCTGCCTTTTTCTGATGTCATTGTTTGCTAGCCAAGTATAAAGCATATTTTTAACATCCTGGTTTACATTTTCTACGGAGCCTTGACTTTGAGAGTGTCTGGGCTTTTCATGTACCATATTTAACTGATCTGTGTTCTATATAGTAATTAAAAAGTTTTGTTAGAAAATCTCTACGATTACACTTTGCAAACCTGAAAATGGACCAAAAATAGTAAAGATATACGATAATACATACATCACTTTTACAGAACTTTGTTTTTAAGAGGTATAAGTTGAATAAATTTAGTACCATGATCTTGGAATAGTAGTATAAATATATTTTTATCATCTTCTAGTAATTGCGAATCAATTAAATCAACCTGATATCTTGAGTTTCTGCTTGTACTCAATATCCGTCTCAAAGAACTCCTTTTTAGATCACAGAGTTTTTTTTCACAAGACATATATAAATTAAGATAAGTTACTATTTTTTCTTCAGTGATGTTTACATACTTTGAATGGATCTCGATTTCCATACTTGCCATACCTAATTCCAAATTGAAGCATGTGCATCGCGTAAAATTAAAATATATACTCCGTATCTACATAAAACCTAATATACTATTTACTTTTCTTACAGGAATTATCAAATTTTTTTTCCTCCGAGGTGGTCACAACAAACCTATGTAACCGCTGAAAATCTTAGGTGTTTTATTCTAACTCTTCGTTTTTAGATGTTTTAACTTTTTTTATTAGCTCGAAGTATTGTTTTTTTGTCAGAATTTGACATTTTAGAATTTGAAATATCACAATTCTTTCGTTGTTCTTCTCAACGCTGCTTCATAATACTTAGATTAGTTAACATCGGTTATTGGATTTTATTTTTTATAAAAATAACTATATCACTTAAAAAAGAAATCTAGAGACAATCTCAAAATTGTTAAAGCACATGAAATATAAGATATAATCACAGCAGACTCTCATTGTTAAAAACCAGTCAATTTGTTATAGTGACGTGAGAAATCGCAGCTTTATTTATATGACTTGCAGTATAGAAATTACTGTACTGCCTTTTTTAATTTATCGAATTCCCCATTCACCTTGGTCATTATTCAAAGTGACCGTAACATCTATATGATAATTGTGTTTTTATAATTTAGACAATATAACTTTTTATAAAATCGACATATGTAATAATATTTTGATAACGTATATGAGGTTCTGGTTTTTATCAAGATAACTGCTTCTATGACTCTTTTATTATACTTGAGATATCTACATACAAAAGCTTTTTATTTAAACTATATATAAAACCATTAAATTACCGAGGCATTTACTCTGCGTGAATTGATTTATGCTATGTGTGGTGCAATTTTTGCGGATCTGAACTACTTTGAGCTCCTCCGAGAGCAGCAGGCTTTTTCACATATTATACTATTTCCAAGTAAAAGAATACCGATAATATATATCTCAGAAACTTGCATAAAACTCACCTAAATTTCAAAATTTTACTACATTTATAAGTCAATTCTTAGTTTCTGGCATTTCGAAGGGTTTTTGTATTCTTTTAGTTAATTCTTCAACTCTAGGGCTCAAGTTTAATTTTATCTTTATAAATAGCAATTACCTACAATTTCATTCGTGATTTCTAATTTAGTTACATGAATAAACTAGAAACTAAATTTTTAGTAAATTTTCAAAATTTTATATATTTTCTCCATCTTAATACAAAATGGGTATAAGAAAATATGTAGGCTGCGAAAAACAAAAAGAAAAAATAATAAAGGCGGCAAACAGGGCAAGTGAAGCGGATGAGGTAATTAGAGAGTGTAAAAACGACCAGGGAATTCCACAGCCAAGCTCATACACACCATCCACCATCATAAATAATACTTTTATACCACCAAGCGAAGCAAACACAAACACAAAGGTATGCTTGCTTAACATCATACTCTCGCCATCTAACCCTATGCATTGAAGCACCGTAACCCCTAGGCCAAATATAGCTGCTAATGGGCCAAACCTTTATACCATACCTATTTCCGAAAGGCTCGTTGTGCTCCGATCCATACTCGGATCTATAGAGGCCGAGCGTCAAGAATTTATTCGATGTGTTTTTTTTGCAGTACAAACAAGGTTTGACCGAATGCCTAGAAATGGATGGAAAGAGATACAGAGCTACTATAATGAGAAGTTCTCCTGTACCGAAACTATCGATGTGCTAAAAAGAATGGCACACAATAAGACGGAAGAGGAAATTAGGCAGGAAGAGAATGGAGAGCGACGTCGAATCGCCACGTGTCTCGCAAAGCCATTGTCCTTGCCCGATACTGCTCGATTTATAAGCCTGAGAGAAAAATACTTGAATAATATCAAGAAAATATCTGAGGAGGAAATCGGAAAAGTAGCAGTCCGAACTCGAAAGCTTCCAAATGAATTGGTTGACGGTACAGTTCTTGATCTTATTAATCGAATAGTCGGTGAATATGCCGACTCTCATGTAGCTATGACGATAACAGACGTTGCCCAAATTATCCAGACAGCACAGGTATGTTATGACGATGAAACACGTAAAGAGAGGCCAAGATCAGCGTGGAAAGAAAGCATTGAGAGTAAAATTTCAGTGTTAAAACTTTCAAAAGATATCCTCGAGAAAGCACGTAGACGGGAAGAACTCTCCTCTTCTCAAACTAAAAGTCTTAAAAAAATTATGCGAGAGTTTAATTTAGACCTAAACAAAACAAATGATCTATCGGAGGCTGTAGTTAAGAAGAATGAAATGATAACTGTTTACGAAAAAAAAACTTACGATGTACGAAAGTAGGAAGCAATTCCGAAAAGAGAATCGTATGTTTGAGCTGTTCCGAGGTAGATATTATCGTGGCCTGTCTGAGCGTGTGGAATCCGAGCATGTGGTTAATCGTGACGAAATTGTAAGTTTTTGGTCCACAATGTGATACAAAAATAATGAAATAGTTACGTATGATGAGTATCTGATACCTTTCGTGCCGGATACTCACCAGGCCACGTTTCCTTCACTTAATGAATTTGTAGATATTATCAATTGGCTTCCTAACTGGAAAGCCGCCGGAATTGATGGGATCTACAATTTTTATATCAAGAAACTTACGACTCTTCACAAGTATCTTTATGATATTGTGAAAGCCATATGTTTTGAAGGAACACCACAAGCTAATTGGTTTTATCATGGGCTAACGTATCTCATTCCAAAAAGCGTACCACAAAAAGGCTCCGACTATAGGCCAATAACTTGTATGTCAAACCTTTACAAGCTGACGACAAAGTGTGTTACAAAAGTTGTTCAGCTTGAGGTAGAAAGGCGAGGGTTACTAGCAGATAATCAATTGGGTGCAGTGAGAGGTGTGCAAGGAGCGAAGGAGCAGGCCCTTCTAAATTTTGCTCTTAATAAAGAGTATGGAAACAATCTTAAGGCAACGTGGATTGATGTCAAAAAAGCGTATAATTCAATAGATCATGCTTATTTGACACAAGTCATCGAAAACCTTAATTTACCTGATTGGATCCGTAAATTTATTAAGGTAACAATATCAAAATGGAAAATTGAAATTTCGGTAGGGTCTGAAAAAATTATGAACAAGAAGATTGATAAGGGGATTCTACAGGGAGATAGTTTGTCACCCTTATTGTTTGTGCTGTGTATGGATCCATTGAGCCGTAAACTCAATGAAGAATACGCAAAGGTGACAATACAAACGGAGGATGCATCCCACTCTACCAATCATCTCTTGCTCATTGATGATCTTAAGCTCCTTGCCAAAGATGGAACAACGCTTGAAAAGATGACGGAGGAGGTAAAAATGTTTATGAAAAATATAGGATTAGAAATAAACAGAGAGAAGTCGGCCACAAATGATTCGTGTTGTGAGAATACTGCTACTCTTCTTGAAGGAATAGGTGTTTACAAATACCTCGGAATAATAGAAGATAGCAGAGGAATTCCAACACGTAAGTCGTTTGAGGAAGTACAAACCAAACTGATAGCGAGGGTAGAGAGACTTTGCCGCACGAGATTGAATGCAAGAAATTTATTTCAAGCTATCAATCAACATGCGATATCGCTAATAAACTATCATATAGGTGTACTTCGACTTGAACCTGGCGACTTCTCAAAGTTGGATGACGCAGTACGTGCAGTTTTAGTAAAGAACAAGATACATCTTCGCCCAGGATGTAAAGAGCGTCTGTACCTTCCCAGAACAGAACTTGGGAGAGGTCTTCATAGTGTTGAGTTCAAAAGCGAACATATGCTTTTGCAACTCTTGGATTGTCTGGAAAAATCTAAAGAAACATCGACCAGAAGAGCAGCAATCCTTAAGGTGGAGAATGATAATAAAACCCATCTTGCACTAATAAAAGACTTTTTACAAGTAAAATACGGGATGGCAGAGGAGGTCACTAAAAATAAATTAGATGAAGCTCAACTAGCTAACTTATATAACGAAATAGAAAAACGAAAAATACATTCAAAGTTATATTATGCTAGAAACAACGAGCTAGTAAGTGTAAATGACTCCTCAAGATGGTTAAAGAAAGGAAGTGTAAGACCGCGTGATGAAGCAGTGTTCTGCTATATCCAGAATAGAAACGTATTTTGGGGAGCAGAAGGTGTGTGTCAACACTGCAACACGTCTAGAAAAACAGTAGACCATTTAGCAACGAGATGTGAAAAAATGCTTGGTCATGACTATACTAGACGACACAATGAAGTGGTACGATGTATACATTTGCTCTTGTTAAATAAATATAAATTCAAGTCTTCAAAACGAATCAGAAGCCACCCAGTTCAAGAAATTCTTGATAATGAGTATGCAGAGATAAGATTGGACACCAGAATTAAAACTGATGTTAAAATTCGGAATAACAGACCGGACATTTTTGTTTCAGATAAGAGAAAAAATAAGATACCACTTATTGAAGTAGGAATCACCTCCCAAGACTCACTTCAAATAGTGGAAACAGAGAAACTTAGGAAGTATGACCTATTAGCAAATGAGCTGGGTCTTATTTACAAATGTAGTGAAGAGATAATTCCTTATGTGATAACATGGGACGGTATTGTGACAAAATACCATAAGACTTATCTTAAAAGATTACAAATACCCATAAATGTGGAGGCATACATTCAGTCCATAGTACTTAAGAAAACAGTCGAAATGATTTCCTTCGATAGACGAAGAGGAATTGAGTCAGGAACAAGTGCCGAAGAGAGCTGGGAGAGAGCGTCATTAAGTGTTATTATAGGAGCTGAGATGCATAAACAGCCAACACCCCCCTTAAAAGAAGTGAAGAACGAGGAAGATAGTGTTAAACAAGTAAATTCAAAAAATATTTTACCCCTTATTTTAGATGACGTAACCAGACCAGAGGAACCGACGATAGACATTAATGATAAGTCGGATGTAGAAAAAGAGAATAAAGTGGTTAAAGTGATGGAAGAAATTAGTTAAACGAGAGAAAATTTGTTAACCCAGAATTTTATTAAATAAATAATAAATAATTTATAAATTAGATTTCCTAAATTAATTTAAAAATATTTTATACGGTAAAATATGATAAATTAATATCTTTTGACTACTTACAAAAAAATAGAGATATTGAGACTGTAAATGTCTAAAACTGATTTATTAGACATTATAGCTTTTATGATATTTCTTGGTTCCATGTCTAGAGGAAAAAAGGTTCTGCATGTGGTAACGATCACATTCTGATATTCGATTTTTAAGAATTTAAAACGAAATTGCAGAATGAATTTAACTTATTTTCACAAGTTATATGCAAAAAAGAGACTAATAAAGTAAGATGATCGTGAAGAGAGCATGTACTCATCAAAACTATACCGAAAAAGAGTAACAATGTTCCTACAAAGAATTCCTTTGTTTATCTTAGAGTCTCGCTATATTCTTTTAAATAGTATTTTAAATTTTAATTTATTGATAAAATCCTTATGGAAAATCTAAACAAGAATATAGAATAGTATTTCGATTGAATTTTAACAACTTACCAAAGCTATGATTAACTAAGTATTTAATATTAATTATTTTCATGAAACAATTATTAAGGTACGAAAACAAACAATATAATTCAAATAAAAAAATTCTGTCTTCTTTCCACGCATCCAATTTAAATAAAAAAAATTCTGAAATTATATTCTGATTTTTATATTGCCTTGGATTACAAATGAAGTGCTTTAAATCCTACATATAGTTTTATGAAACAAATACAAGTTTAATTCTATAAAACAGATTGGGAGTACTTCTGTTAAAAATATATTAAATCTGTATGCGGAAATTGAAATATAAACCATATAAAATTTGATTTTTAAATTTGAAATTTTTGAATTGATATATTCATTTTGTATAAGAAATTAATATGATTACACTTGTTGCAGTTGAAAATTCTTCTTAATATTCGCTAAAATTTTTGCAAAAAAAGATTGAAGAATCAAGATATTTAAAGCAATAATCTTGCTTTATATATAGTTGTAGATCTAATTTCTTATGTAGTAAACCGGGATTATATTGTAACAACAATCTATAGCTTTTACTTAAGAGCCTCGAAATATACATGACTAATACATTCAGTTAATAATACCAAAAAAATGTCGAAACCAGTTCAGAAAGAACATCAATGAACATAATAAAGATTAGCCTAATACAGGACATATTTGGAGGAAAGATCTAGAGATGTAATCTATATCGCAAAAATATAAAACAAACTGGACCACTATATACGACGAAAGCCTTCAAAAAAACATGCTAAGCAAGCAAAAACAAAATTAATAACTAAGAAGAGGAATAAGATCGAGTCATGAATTTCAAATTTAAAGCAAGAGTAGAATAGAAAGGAATAATGAAATCAACAGAAGAATAGGTAGAATAGTGAAACCTGGTATAGTAATCTTTATCCCAATGTTAATTAGTTGGAAATAAAATTAAAAGGTTTTTATTTTGATAAAAAAAATGTGCAAGGATTTAATCCATAGAATTTCTTGTTAAAACCAATATTCCCCTTTAATGATTTTTCTTCAAACTCTCTAGCCACGAAATGATTCTCATAAAAATCTGTTTCGATTTTTATAGGTATTTTTGGTTCTTCTACTGTGCTTTCTACTTCAGAAACTAGTGTTTCTTTCGATTTAACATTTAAGCTCAATTTTTCTCGTTACTTTCTTTTCTTAAAGAGAAGGATGGTTTCTCATGTCTCTCGGCTCTTTTAAATAACTGAAATTAATGGTATGTTCAGTATTTAGTCTCGAGTCAAATCCTCACCTTCGAATAAAAAAAATGTTTAAACTGTTCTGCTTAGGTATTAATGACTAGATGTATGCCTCTACATTCATAGGTATTTGCAGTCTTTTAAGGTATGTCTTGTTATATTTTGTCACAATACCATTCCAGGTCATCCCATAGAGGATTATCTCAACAATAAACTTATTAACTTGATAGATTTTGCTAACAAAATATTCAAATATTTATAAATTTACCGAATATTTTTGTTCATTCTTAACCAATCAACATCACTTAATTCAATTATATTATTAGTCTTGAACATGAATATTAAATTAAATTCTTTATTTTTAAATTCATTTACAAATTCATCATTATTATTAAATTCCCAGGGCAAGTTTTCTATTTTAATTTTTAAATCAAAATAATTAGTCATTTTTATCAAAATATATTTATATTCTTTATTATTGGAATCTTCTAACGATATAGTTGGAACAGAATCGAAAGTACCATTTAAATATTTAACTTTTATATGGTAACCACTTGCTAAAATAGAATCGTTTAAAAATAGTTGTCTTATTACAAAACTTGGGATATGTAACTTACTGTTTTGATTAAATTTATCCAGATTGATCTTTGAATCTTCTCTATTTTCATCTATAATTTCAACATTTTTATTAAAAAGTACTGCATTATACGAAACATGATTTACAATTAATTTACAAATATTATTTTCTATATTTTGATAAACTTCTGCTATTTCATTTTCTGATTTAGTTGGAATAAATAATTTTAAATGAATTTTAGACAAAATGTACAAATAATATTTATATCTTTCAGATTTGTGTACAAGTAAATTCTTATAGTTTGTTAGTTTAAAATACAAATCTTCTCTAAAAAAACATTGAGTTGAAGTATTCGTTTCGAAGCTTTGATCTACACCGATTTTTTTATTTAAATTTTTTAATATGAGCTTATCAATTTCTTCAGAATAACTATTAAATTCTTCATATGTGTACAAAGAACATTCAAGAATATCAATTACAATATTCCAGTAATTATTTGTAATTGCTTTTGCTTTAATAAAACTCACCATATTTCCAATAAATTCTTGATTTTTAAAACATTTTTGATAGAATATTAAAGGAGATACTGAATCGATAGAGAAAACTAAATCTTTATTACAAAATGAACAGAAACAATCATTTTTTTCCGAAATAGAATCTATATAATTATAGAGTTGATTGTATAAATATTCTAATCGGTTTTCAGAAAGTTTTAAGTGTTTTAAACTCATATATGCGATGGGTAATTTTTATTTTAAAATAAATTTTCCATTCTGTTTCCAAATTCTTTACGACAATTTTATTTGTATTTTTCTATCGTCGAAGAAGATTTAAGTCAAAACCAAATATAGAGGAATTCATTAAAAACTCATCAACCGAATATATGCCAAGAGCCGAGGAGAAACCAAACTTACTTCCTTTAAAAATATGTATCAACAAGAAAAAAGGTATTAAAGTAATCAAAATACAAAATATTAAACTTATAATTTTTAACGATATAACCACTAACGAAGGTCAGTTTAAAGATAAAAAATTAAGTCGAATATATAAGAAAATTACTAAGAAGATAAAGAAGGAATCAAAATAAAATAACACTTAAAACAGCATTTAAATAAATTCTAATTAAATTTTCTCAAATAGTAAACAAATTTCTGTTTAATTTAAAAAAATAATTTATAAAGAAATAAATTTTTAAAATAGAAAAATTTAAAATAATTGTAAAATTTATTTTTATGATTCGAATTAAATAAATTCCAAATGATTGATTAAATCAATTCAAATAATTTTATCTTTCATTTATAAAATATTTCTGTTTAATAAAAAATTTGCGCCTTTTTTTATATAAAATTTAACAGAAATAAAATATGCATGGGGTCTGTAGAATCAACACTAAACAAAAAATATCCATTAAAATATGAAAAGAAGCAAGAAAATGGAAATATTTGTGCTAAATACGAACAAAGAATTAGAGACATCAAAACCCAAATAAACAGTCGAAATAGAAACGATTCAAGTCTTATTCATGATGAGAAAACCTATATAAAACTTCTTAAAGAGGTTCAAAGTTCTTTATAAAATTTATGTTTATGCAATCTTTTAACTTATTTTGAATTTTAATTTATTTTCTTTTTTTTATTCGTTTTTCTTCGGTTTCTTCAGATCATTTTTGATTTTAAAAAAATAAATATTTTTTTTCCTGTTTTTTTATTCTTCTTTAAATTTTCTTTACGACAAATTCTTCCCATTTTTTTAAATCAAATATTTTTTTCCTATCTTTTTATTTTCTTTAAATTTTCTTTTCAATTATTCTTCCTACTTTTTAAAATCAAATATTTTTTTTAGATTTTTTCAAACTTAAATTTTCTTTTCAATTATTCATCCTATTATTCTTCCTATTTTTTAAAATCAAATATTTTTTTTAGATTTTTTCAAAATTAAATTTTTTACAAATCCAATCCCTTTAATGTCCTCGAGAAATTTCTTAGTTCAACCAAGCGAACTAAACCATATTATTCGTTTATTCAATACAAATATTAATGGTACAAGTCTTGTAACACATGCACTTACCAAAATTAAAGGAATTGGAAGAAGATATGCAGATGCAGCAGTAAAAATGGCAAATATTGATCCAAGTAAAAGAGCAGGTGAATTAAACAATGAAGAGTTAAATGCACTTCAAAATGTTATAACCGATCCACTTTCTTTCGGAATACCAGAGTGGTTTCTAAACCACCAGAAAGATTACACAGACGGTACCACTTCACATCTGATCGGTAATCAGTTAGATGCTGATATTCGATTACTGATTGAAAGAGGAAAGAAAATTAAAAATGTTAGAGTTTGTAGGTTAGCAGCGGGACTTAAAGTCAGAGGTCAAAGAACTAAAAGTAATGGTAGAAGAGGAAGAACAGTTGGTGTTAGCAAGAAGAAATAAATTATTAAATATTTTTAAGGAAATTGACTAATTTTTCGCAGTTTAATAATATTTTATGACTTTTTTAATATATTATAATTATTAAAACTGTTTCACTTAATTTTCTTCATTTTTAAAAATATTAAAAAATTTCTATGTCTGAAAATGAAGCCAAATATAAATTCTTACAATATAATTTTATTTAAGCTTTTTGTAATAAAATAATCTTTTTGTTGAAACTCTCGAATTCGAAAATTAGAAATCTTAAATTTTAAATGAAACTGTTTTTAAAATCAATAACACACATAATTTCTTAATATTAAACATTATAACCTTCTAAAGAATGAATAGATCAAAAATTTATTTGATAAAATTCTGGGTTAAAATATTTTTACCATTTTTATATGTTTTCTTCTACCTCTTTAACCACTAACTGTCTCTTCTTACAAATCCTATTTAAGTGTTTATGATTATTATTCTCAAGTTATAATGTTTTAAAATTTAAAAAGAGAAAAGATTTAAAGAAATCAACGAATGTTCTAAATGCAAAGCCAAATCTAAAAATTTCACTCGTAACACTTATTTAAGTTTTTGTGGTTTTTAATAAAGTTTTTTTAATGAATGAACAATGACTAGTGTTATTCAATTAGAATGTTTAAAAACTTTATGTTTTTTTGACACAAAATATAAAAGAAAGATTTATTTGTAAATATAAACTTAACTTAAATAGATTTAAGTGATGTAGAATCTCTACTTGTCTCGCCATTTATTTATTAATAAACTTCTTTTTCATTTAAAACTAGTAAGAATAGTGAATATTTAAATTTTCAAGAATATATTGAAAAACAAAATTTTTCTTGGGTCTTGAATTTTTTGGTCAAGGCTATTTAAAAGTTTTCTAAAATCAGTTCATAAATTAAGCCGTCCTGTTTACTTACTATGTGGGTGACATCGCGAATCCTGACAAGTTAAAATCTTATTAATCTTGTCTTTTTGACAATTTAAATATTGACTTCATTTATTTAGATTATCGATTATGTTTTTCGGTTTTTTTTGAATCCTTATAACAGCTTTGTATTTTAATGACAGAGTTTCGGACTAAACTTAAAACCCCCTAAAATCTTTTTCATATTAAATAGGTTATTATTCGGTTTATGACATGATTTTGAGTATCAAATACTGTGGTCTTATAATGATTTGAGTTTAACATTTGTACTATAGTAATCAAATCTAATAAACAAACATTAAGGCTTATTCTACTCTTAGGTTAAAGCGAAAAAAAAAAGACGATTGGAGGAATCAATACATTTCTTTATGACAGTTTTTCATTTCATATCTTAAATGACTCGAGTAGTTTCTGTCTGTACACTAGGAATATCACTGTAGTATTAAATCTTCATTTAAACTATCCGAACTATCAGAATGAAAATGTTAATCATAAACTCTATCATAAATATGTAATTTATGTATCTATATATGAATACATAGTAAAGATTAACCACATTAAAAACTATCTGCCTGACAATGAGCGTTTGAAAATTATTGTTGAGATTTAAAGGGATATAAATCCCCTAGATCTATAGGCCAATCTCCTATAATCTCGAGTTTCACTCATTAAAAGAGAAAAATGGTAAACATTCATTTGTTAATCCTCGCCCCGAAAAGTAAAAGAGGAATGGAATATGTGAGTAAATAAATAAACTATAAATTACTGGAAAAGTATGAAGATCAACATTTGTAAGTATATCGAGAGAAACCATACCAAATCTAACTTTTGAACAGAATCCAAGTATACTTTGAAATAATATAAATTTTATTTTATTGCAAAAATCAAAGTGGAGGGAGGATAACCACATAAAAACTTTCTGCTTGGCAATGAGTGTGTGAAACTGGTGTGAAAACCATTGTTTGGATTTTTGGTGGGCAAAAATCACATTACATCTTCGGTTGTTTCATGGGAGTTGTTATGAGGAGGAGAGGTCTAAGAAATGGCGAAACTTTTGCTTCAAATTTATTTGTACTTTTATGCAACTAGATTGCAGACCACTGCAAAAGATGTAGGTAATTACCATGTAAAAACATGGAAACCTAGCCTTGCTCAATCTGGTTAGAAGACTTAGCGCCTGGGAGATATAAAACAAAAAACAATTTAAAGCCAGGAAAGCTAAGTAGCAGATTATACCTGTTGGTATGACATTGCACTGTCTAGGTGGATCCCATGTAATTCTCTGAAATATATCTTAAATAGAAGTTTATTGGGTTCAGAAAGTGTAGAGTAAGTAGAAACGCTGCATAGTCTTGATAGCCACAGAATGAGCTTCGGCATTCGATTATACTTTATTCAACAGACATTTACGAATCGCAAGTAACTGCCTCGCTTATTAATTAGGCTCTAAAACCTGGTAGATGAAAGGCTTTGGAACGTAGATACCTCACGGAGTACTGATAGAGTGCTGTGGTATAAATTATTTATGGTAAATCTATAACTGCGTCTATGACATGAAAACAAATATAACACTTGTCACTGTTTTGAAAAGATGCGACACTTTTGAATAAATTATAATTGCAAGAATCATAGAGATTTATTTACGATTTTTTCATTCTAAAATTCGGTTTGATGCGTTTAGTCGTTGAATGTTTTACACAGAGAGTCAAGAAGCCGAATAACTAGTTCAATATAGCTTAATGCCTCAATTTTTTATCATTCTTGCGTTATCTTACGTATTGGAAATGATAATTAATGTCAGATATTCTATTTGTTCCCTATAAATATATACGTACTTTTAAAATAAATATGTTTTACTATAGGAATGTTTTGTTTAATAGAAAGAACTAGGGTATGGGGAACGCGAATGCGACCACGTTCATTGGATTGAAAATTAAAAAGATTTCCACAAAGAATTCCGCTAATAAGTACTAAATAGATGGTTTAAACGATGTTGTTCTTAAAGTCATATTTTTTTGACCATTCTAGTAAATAATAGAAAATTAAGGAAAAATCAAGTTTCGATCAAATAAAGTACTAAGATACTAAATTTAAAACCGCGTTTCTATAAATCTTGATTCTAAAATATGTACAAAATAAAAGAAAATTGCGCAATATTTCGAATATAAAATAAAGAAGTATAAGTTATGTATGATGAATGAATAATTTAGAAGCTTAATACAACTAACTAAAATACAAAATGCCGAAATAGAATAATAAAATTATATACTTTGAAATAATATAAATGCTAGAACAAGAATGTATGTTTATTTAATCGAAACATTTATTCCGTTTATTTTAAACTTTCTCAAAACATTTATATCATCGTTGGAAATTTTTGTATTAATAAGGATAATATTTTCTACACTAATAGGATTTAAATTATTATTTTTCGACAAAACATCGTCTTCAAATTTACAATTTTGAAATTCAATAATTTTAATATCTTTTATCGTCATAACAGATTTATAAAGTAAATCTTCAATGTTTGTTTGAACTAAAATTAATGTTCTTAATTTTTTAAACTTCCAAATATCATATTTATCTTCAAGATTTAGAAAAACTTGATTATCAAATGAAACTGTAAGTCGAATAAGATTTTTAAGATATGCTATTTTGAAAAAATCGGATGACACAAACGAGTTTCCCGATATATTTAATTCAACAAGCGAGTTTGATAAGTGTTCAGTGAATAAAATTTCCATATATCCAGTTTCAAGATTGCAATTAGATAAATTCAGTTCTTTGAGGTTATTAAATTGATGCAGGAAGATCATAGAGTCTTTATTAAGCCTGTTTTTCGATAAATCAATTGCATTTAGCTGATGTTTAAACGCGAACTTTGGATGAAAATCATTACATATCATATAGTTCATATGAGAAAGCTTTAAGCGCTTAAGAACCTTAAACCTACTTACAGATATATATAAATCAACATATAAAGAATTTCCTGATAAACTTAAAAACTCAGTACTCAAATGTAATGATTCTTGATCTAAAATTTTTATCAAATGTTGAAAATCAGGAAAATACTCTAAATTCAATTTTTTTGCTTTTAAATCTGTCAAAAAATAATCTAAAAACTCATCATTAAATTTACATTCAGACAGATCTAAGAATTGGAAAGTTTTTTTCCTGTCAAAGCAATCTTTATCGACTTTTATTTCTGTAAAATCAACAGCTCTTAAGCTTAAATCAATTAATAAATCAGAACAAATCATAGATTTAAATACTTTTTGATTTAAACATGCACAATTCATTTTAAGACTATTCAAATATTTATTTTTCTTAACTATCAAATTATTTGGATTATCATTATATTCACATTTCGAAAGATTTAGAATTCTTATATTCATTAAATTTATATTTTCAAAAAAATTGTTTTTCAGTGTATATCCAATAATTCCCAATATTTTTAATTTCGGGAATGAACTCGGAAGCAGCCAGAGAAAATCCATGCAGCAATCCAAATTACAATGAACAATTACTAACGTTTCTAAAACTTTTAAATCGTTTAAAAATTCCATATCTTTTATTGTCAAAACTATTCTTTCTAATTCTACAGATTTTATACTTCTTTTTTGATTTAAATTCATATTAAAAAAGATTGAACTAAATCCATTTTTGATTTCGCTTATCAATAAACATTTTTCTGATGCATTAGATTCTATCACAGGGTTTGTGCCTTCTGCCCAATATTTATCATCAACGGAAATTTTTATGCGATATATTTCATAAGAGTTAAATATAAGTGTTAATATGTTTCTTTGGGTGGCATAATCATCTTGTTGCACAATATTAAGAGTTTCTGGGTCAGTTCGAAATTTGAACATATGTGAAATATTCTGTATAAACAAAATTGTTTTTCTATTTTCTTTTTTCTTTTGTAAAGTCAATTCGTTAGTATTTTCATCAAAAGAAAGATCAATGGTATCATAAAGTACAGCTAGAAACGGAAAAAGTTGTTTTTTATGTATAGAAAATATTTCTCTTGATTCTTCTGGCATTTTACTATTAATGTAAGTCACATAGGAATACAGAAAAGGGAGTAAGTTCTTGTAAAATGTCTCCAATGCATCATATTTAGAGTAACAAGAAATATCATTTAGAAACCAAATAAATTCAAGAAAATTTTCATTATTTAAGTTAGGAAAACCAAAATCTAACCCAGAAGGTAAAATGAATAGAAGCATTTCGCACAAAACACCATCGATTTTACACTCTGTTATATCTTTAATGTTAAGATGTAGTTCTTCGATGTTTGTTTCATTTAAACAGTCCAAATATTTTGATCGAATAATAAAATCAGAAGAATAATCAAATGTTATAGAATCTATGTGTTCTTCTGACGAAACTTCAGTATTATCTTCAGAATTCGTTAAATTACTATCGTCTGCAATAATTTCCGACCAGGGTATAAATTGTGAAGTAGATAAACTAGCATGGTTTCCATCTCCCGAGGAATTTTTTATTATGATACCTTTACCTTCTTTTATATTGTCTATTGACTTTTTTAAATTATTTGATGGCGGAGTATTAAGATATTTATTATTTTTAATTTGCTCCATGTATTTATTTTTATAATTAGATAGTGTTTGACCTTTTCGATTGACAGATATCTCTGGATTATGCTTTCTTCGCTTAGGATAGATGGAACTAGGCTGTAATGAGGGTAACTCTTTTGAATGCTTCTCATTGGTAAATGAAATAGTGATTCGAATACAGTTGCCTATATTAAATAAAAGAATAATAAATGGTAGGAAAGAGACTTTTCTAATTATTTTACTAAAATTTATTGATGTGAAATATTTGATATTCATTTTGTTTGTTTTTTTTGTGTTGGAAGAGGTATCAGGTAAAACGAGCCAATTTTTGTAATTCATTCTGCTGGGGAAAATTTCTTTCCTACCATTATTTATTTCTTAAGATAAAATATTTTAAAAATATAATTATCGTACCAAATATTAGAAATAAGATCTATCGTATATTTTCAAGTCGATATAGATTAGATATTTATTACAAATAATATTCGAAATTAAATTTATCTGGATAATATTAAAAATATTTTTTTAGAAGGATCTAAATCCCTTTTATTTTTGTAGTAAAGAATTCGCCATCGTTTCTATACTTTCGAATCTATAATCAAGCAATATAACAATTAAAACAAAGATTCAACTCGAAATGTTTAATGAGTTCGGAAAATATAATATATTAATTATAATATTCAAATTAAAAATATGAAGCTTTAGGTTTTTTGTGTTCTTACACAATCTATAATAGTGTTCAGAGGAAGAACTTAAAATTTCTTCAAACTTATTTTATGGTACAAAAAACTTTGGCACTAACATTTTTACACAGCTTTTGTGTATTCAGTACCCTATTGAATAGTACAAATACAAATTTTAGCACTGATTTAGTTAAAGCACTTTATTCGAAGTTTTTAAGAAAAATTTCTACTAATACAATAAGAATACTAAATTAAATTTGAAATGTAAAAGTCTCTTATTGTGACAATTATTTCAATAGATAACCAGTTTCAAGCCCGTACAAATCGATTAATTTTACATTACAAAAAAAATGCATATAAAATAATTAATATTCTTAACCTAATTGAAAAATCAAAATGTTCATTGGGATTTCACATCCATACTTGGTTCGTTTGCTCGAATTTTTTAGTCGTTCATATCTGAATTTTTATCAGTCGGTCTTTGACTAATTTCCTAATATTCATTCAGAATATTTTTTACTTGCATATTTTTACTTATTATCATTATTTACTATTTTTTTAGTGCTTCATTTCAGCTCAAGATTTCTTTCATTATGTTCGATTTATATGTATTTATATTGCATCTGGTCTTCTTTCACGTATATATTATTCGTGTGAAGTGTTTTCTTTGTCCGCAAAAACGGCTTGTTTGGCGTATGCTTTATGAGTTAATTTATTAAATATAAATTCCAAGTTTCTTTTATTGAAAAATTTTATATATGATTATATATAAAATACCATCGAGTTATTTAAGCAATATTCCCCACCATGACGGAAGCAGATTGGCTTAGAGTATTCTCTGCTTGTTGTAAGAGGCGACTGAAAGAGGACTGATCCTCCATGTTGGGGTTGGGCATAGGGCTAACAACTCACCCTCAAAACAACCAGTTACGAAAACCAATAAGTAAACAAACCCACTGGAAAAAGACCAGAGGGCGGTATTATAAAGAAGGCCAAAGCCGCACAAGGCTGTAGTGCCAAGGATGAATGTATTTAAGCAATAATTGTTTAATTAAATGATTATAGATAATATAAGTATAATGCCAGAGAAAGGGATTGTAAACTAGAGTTATATTAACTATTTATTTATCTATTTGTAAAAATTACTTAAGAAAAAACCCGAATTTAGATCTAAGAAATGAATATAACTTTAAAAATATTAGTATGCACATATATCATAGGATCTAACCTTCTATGGATTCACTCATATACGAAAATAACAGTAAATAACTTTTAAAAAACAAACATGATTCAAAAAAAACGCAGGAAAAAAAAGAAGAAACCTATTAAAAACAATAATAAAGAAGATGGATAAGAAAAATAAATGAATAAAAAACTGGATTTTGATTTAAAATTTGTTTAGTCTGTTTTAACATAACTTAAAAATTCAAAGATTTTCTTGATCAAAGAGTTTAAAATTTTAAGAGTTCGGCTTCTATGCAACAAATCAACTTCCTTTTTCATAAAAACTTTCCCCTTTGTTTTTTCGTTCAACTGATTTACCGCAAAAATATATCCAAATAAGTATTACGTCTCTTATATTAAATGTGATAAATGATAATGAAACGCTGCATCGACTGTTATTCTCGAAAATAAATATTTTTACATCATATGTGAACTCTTTCGGAACCAGATACTGTGACTCGTAGTTCCGTTCCACTTAACTATTAATTTGCATGTTTTTTATTTCTTCAGTAAATTCTAAACTATATTCAATGGCAGACTCTTCTTATAGTAATTCGTAAACTTCTTTAAATTCTGTTGAGTTGGCTGCATAAAGCAATATATACCTGTTCGACCTCTAAAGACCCGAGTTAGTGATATTTATTGCTTTGTATCATGAGTATTGTAATGAAACAAATTTATCAGGAATTTGAACCGGTTTTTTCGACATCAGATATTGTTTTCGCAATTTTCCTAACCTCTGTTTTATTAAATATTTCTCTTCACTTTGTACTTGGGAATTTTTTGGTCTTCCTCTTACAAAAGTAGCGTTATGTAAACTTAGAAATTCCGTAATAACGTAATTGTGTAATTTGCTTCTGATATCGCTTTGTAAAATATTCGAAGCGCTTTAAAATTTTTATATATTTTTACGGTAGATATGATGTTTTCGGCTATTTAGTTTTTATGCAAATTAAAAGAAATTTATAATCTATTTAGTTCCGTTATTTTATTAGCAAAATTTATTAGATCAACACCATTTATTTGTACGATAGGCATGAATGTAGTGATATGATGGGTATTATATGAGAGATGCAACATAATGGTTAGTTTAGCTTGTAGGGTAAACAATTCAAGGTGTAATTGTTGTTTGTTTCCCTTTATACTTGATACGGCGAGTTTTTGTGCTTTCATACATACCCTATTTCCATGCGATCAAGTAAGTGAAGGGTATCAAATATAGGCTGCCGACCTTCAAGAAAATATCCGAAGGTTGCCTCTTTATAATTCTTTTTGTTTTTATATGAGAAAATTCTTCTTTATAAATTCTTGCTTTTTTGTTTCTTATGTAATTATAAAACAGAAGGAGCATCATTTCATCCGCTGGGTTTTATTTTATCAATTTTTTTGGAATCATAGTTAAAATAATCATCATTAGATTGAGAAATAACTTTAATTTCTTTTAAAAATATATAAAAGAAACTATCCAACTCTTATCGAAAGTTCATCGGTAGACAAATGGAATAAGAAATTATAATATAAAAAACATGATTTTTATATATAAAAAATTTTAAAAACCATATTTATTGGTTACTTATATTGGTAAAATCTACATATAGATTCGAAAATTATTGTCGACTTCATTCTACAACCAAATTTAAAGAAGAATTTTTTTTAGGTAAATCAATTTTTTTCTGCAAACTTTCTTACAATTGGGAATCAATTTTTTAGTTTATATCCATGTTGCGTAGGGAAAATATATTGTTTTTTATCGGATAAAAATTTTTTTGAATGAAATGGTTTGTGAGAAATATGGAATGAAAGACCTAAAAACATTAAAAATTGATAATTTAGTATCTAGTATGAATCGCATTTGGAAAAGCTGGTCTTAAAACTAGCAGGCGATATATACATCGAAAATGGTAAGGTATATACGAAGGATGTTAATAAAATTATTAAAAAGGTTAGAGTAGATAATGGTAAATAAGCGCAAGACAATATAATTTTGCTTCCATACATTATCCTGATTCTATTGGTTTAAAAGCAATTCCCTAGGAAATCATGAAAAATCTTACTGAGATAGCGAGAAAGAACGAAAATATTCGTTAAAACATGCCAATATTGCCAGTGTTATAACTTTAAGGCAAAACTATGCAATTCAGACAAAGACTTCGAATTATTCATTATAACGGGGTCAGATAGATCTTTTTTATATGCAGAAATACCCAAAAGATAATACCAGCTATTGATAAATCATACACATAATAGATTTCTATACTAAGTATTTATTTGGGGTACCATTACAAATCTGCCCGTCCTAATGTTGCAAATGCGTTTGAATATCATATGTTTCTCGAAGATTCGCTAAGTTTTCAAAAAACAGATAATGACAAAGAGTTTATAAACAAACGAATTAAACATATATGAGTTGATCACAAAATTTCTTTTATCCCCTGGAGATCAGACACACAGAAAAGCAAGAAGAACCGAGAGATGCAATCACACAAGTAAATGCAAGCTTGTTATAAATTTAAGGAAATCTAGCGAAAAAGATGGATCGATTTATATAAGAAAATTGTATTAGGCTAACATTGACCTGGAACAGAGCAATAAAGAAAGCCTCAATTGAGGAATTTAGGTAAATACTGTTAAATACGAACAAAACGCAATAAACGAAAAATATTTTTCGGATTCTAAAACAAAGAATACCTCGAAAATACAGATTAAAGCATCGAAATGTCATTTGATGAAGATCAAGTGGATATTTAGAATAAAGTATCAAATAAAATCGATATCCTCCCAACTATTCATTTAAATATCTTGAACAATGTTTAGCTCGTATAAAAAATGATGAGAATACACTTTTTTCGGTTAAATCTAATCAAGCCGATGTAGTGCTAGTAAAAAGAGATTCCGATAGCAATCAAAGGATGAAAAAAAGCAAAATGATTGACTTCTATCGAGAAAAGCTTTGGAAAGGAGTCGCTAGAATTTTCTAAGATATTATTTTATAGAATTTGGCGGCATGCAGAAAATTGTTAAAAAAATGTATTAAGAAGTATCATTTTGGCGAATCATCTTAGCTTAAAAACCACTTAAATAATTAAAATTCTTATTTCTACGTATACGGTTTAAATCCTTCAAAGTAATATTTTTCGATATTTACTTTCCATTTTAACTTATTAATGACTATTTTTTTATGTTTGTAGATATTTCTATTCCTTAAAAAAAATATAAATAGCAACAATATTAGCCGCTTTAAAAACGGTTTAATAAAACATTCCGAGTAAATAGATGAACCTGTTTCACATAAAACTGTCATAATATAAAATTTTGAATTTTTCTGTGCTTTTTTTAAAATAAAGATCTGCAATCGGTTTAATAATTAATGTATAAGAATTTCCCAAACCCGAGTCGCAAAATGTTTTACAGTCCTACCAGTTTTATTATACTTAAAATATATTACACCTCAAAAATAAATTTTAATCCCCGGCGTGAGAGATCACCGCTTAGTCCCGCATTCTTGGTTTTTCTCACTAAACCATTCATTAAGATTCCCTAAGACCTGCTAACTCCTTATTTTAAGATTAAAAAACTTTTAATGCAGTTTTTATCTTTCCTTTTCATTATATAATTTAAGTATTTAAGTTTCTATAAATTTCTTTTTCTGTGCTTCTTCCTCCGACCTATATTTCACTAAGAGAAAAGTCTTTATAGTGCAAGATGGTTCTTATTAGTATTTTTCACAGCGAAGATCATATAATTTCATATGATGATCTCTTACTATTTCCCACACAATCAAATATTTGCAGAAGCGCGATTTTCCAGATCGACACTATGTAAGCCTTTTTAAAGTTATGTTGTACGAAGCTACATATAGAATTTGCATCCTAACCAAATACACACCCTATTCTTTGGTAAATCTGAACATATTTATTAAAAATACAGCAAACAAAAATCCTTTATTCTCATTATAGAATTAAATATCTTCTTACTACGCATAATTTCATAACAAATTGTTTATAAAATGTCTATCAAACTCTTAAATGATACACATTTGGAACTCAAAAATGGTTATAAAATATAAGAAGCAATCAAATTATGTGACCAACATAGATTTCAATAAAAACGTTACTTTAAAAATTTTAATATCAATTTTTTTGTTCTACCCCATGATTCAAACTAAAAAAAAACTTAAAAAAATTATGAAATGTAAACAAAATGAACCAAAATTTTAGAAACCAATTCTTTATCATTCGTACTTTAAGTTATTAACACAAAATAAAAGAATGACAAAGAATTGTCAAACAGATTACTAAAACTATAATCCTAACCAAACGAAATTAAAAAAACCCAAAAGAAATTAAACGAAAATTAAAGATTAATATTCATAAAAAATAATTTAGAAACCATTCACTCACATTAGAAAGTTACTAAAATTAAAATTAAAACAAAAAAGATAAAATCACACAAAATTGATAATTTCTATTACCTCTCATATATAAAAGATATTACTACATAAATTACGGAAAAATTCAATGCAGAAAATTTTACAAAATATTTTTATTTTTTATTTAATAGAATTCTGGGTCAAAATATTTTTACCATTTTTATATTACAAAATTTTTTATAAGAAATATTTTTTTTAATTAAAAGTTCTTAATTATTTTTTAAAAAAAATAGAAAAATTACGTATTTGGAAGGGAATCAATCTGATATTTAGAAACAAGTCCTTCGGGTATTATTTCATATTTATAAGGTAAAAGCTCTTTATAAGTGTTTTTTATTGTTACATCCGTAACATTTGTTACGTGTTGAATATCTTTTTGTACTTTCCTTTGATTTGAAAAAAGATGTGTAACCATATAAATGACAGCAGCTGCTACAGAATCAGGACTTTTACCCGCAATACATCCACTTTGTTGTGCACCTCTAGAAATTTTAACTGCAACTTTTTGCAATTCGATTCCTAAATTTAAATCAGAACAAAATCTAGCAACAATATCTTCTGTAGAAACTACTGCCATTTTATCTACGTGTGGAAATATAAGTTTGTAACTTCTACCCACCTCTTTTTTAGGAACAGCTGTAAGAACACTTACCTCTTTAAATGTACGAGCACAGTTCTCTTGTCTGCAAGCAATATAAATGCAAGCAGCAACGACACTCTCGGTATTTTTACCTTTTAATATTTTTTTTTCTTCCACTGTTTTAAAAATAAATTTTGCTCTGTCCATTACAGTTTTAGTGATATTAGAGCGGTCACAGAAGGCAGATATAAGATTAAAACCGTGTATTAATGCTCTCTCTGGGCCACGAAGGCTACTCTTCATTTGTGTTTTAGAAAGAGTATAAGAATTTAAACCACTACCAGAAGATATTAATGTGTCAAGCTGTTCACACTCCAATAACGGATTATTTGGACCTCCGACACGTGAAGGATCCATAGAATTGGAGTCACCAAAAGTTCTCCATTCGCTACCTTCGTCTATTATTTTATCGCCTACAACCAACCCACACCGAGTACAAACAAGCTGTCCATGTTTTACATCTTCTGTAACAAACTGTGACTCGCTACAATTGTCACAAGTGGGGTTGTACGGTTTACGACGTGAATAAATCATTGAAGGGTGATTTTTTTTTCTTTTTATATTCTTTTTTTAAAAAAAAAATTGCAAATTTTGTTTCAAATCTTTGAAACTTATTGGTTCGAAAATTAAAAAGGGGGTTTTTAAAGATAAGAAAAGTAGAAAATTTTTAAGAAGAAATTTTAATTTATATTTAAATTTATTTGTAAGATTTTATAGTTTTAGAAATTTAATATGGGTAGAAAGAAAAATGTTAGCAGCGAAATATCGAATAATACCAAAATAAAGGCTGCAAACGACGCTGATGAGGTGAAAAAGTGATAGGAGATACAAAAGTAAGCTACACCACGGCGATTCCACCTTCCTCCCAACAACAATAACACCCACAAAGCCAAACATGCAGTAAAACAAAATAGTGGGCGACACCACCTCGCCAATGCACAGTTCCCTCTTCGGTTGAAGTCTCGCGTGCGAGCCAGTACGACAGACAAGCCGTACCAGCATTCAGAAGGTAACAGGCTAATGGCATGCGGACGATATTCGATTCCGTAACAGCCGACCCGAAGGAATGGCCTCGAATTGTTTTTTTTTTGCAGTACAGACAAGGTTTGAAAGAATGCCAAGAAATGGCTGGACAGAGCTTCACAGGTACTAAATGAGAAATTCGGCTGCAGAAACTCGAAGTGTTAAAAATTGGCACAAAGTGAGATGGGAAAGGATGTAAAATCAGAAGAGAATGGAGAGCGACGTAGAATCGCCACTTGTCTCGCTGATACATGCACCTGACCGACACCACGGAGTACATAAACCGAGAGATAAATTCTGAGTAAAATCAAAGAAATCTCGAGAACGAAATTGGAAAAGTGGTGGTCCGAACTAGAAAACATCCAAATGAATTGGTTGATAGTAAAGTTCGGATCTCATTAATCGAGTAGTCGGTGAATATGCAGGAGCTCATGTACCTGAGTCAATTACGGAAGCCGCGTATATCATGCAAGCTGCGCAGGTATGCTAGAGAGGCAACACGCAAAGAAAAGCCTAGATCCGCTTGGAAGGAAAACATAGAAAGTAAAATTTCTAAGTTAGTACTTTCCAAAGATCTTCGAGAAGGCGGTAAGCAGGAAAACCACTGGAAACGAAGAGCCTAAGAAAATCAGCGAGAGTTTAATTAAACTGAGCAGCGTAACGATCTTTCGAGGCTTTAGTTAAGAAGAATGAGTCTTGAATGTTTACGAGAAAAATAGACAGAAAGTAGGAAGCAATTCGAAAGAGAATCGATGTTGAGCTTTCGAGGTCGATTTTATCGTGGGTTATCTGAGCGTGTAGAAATTGAGCATGTGGTTAGCCGTGATGAAATGTGAGTTTTGGTCTACAATGTGGAACAAAATGATGACACAGTCACGTACGATGATTATTTGATTCCATTTGTATCAGATAATCATCCGACCACGTTTCCTTCACTGATGAATTTGTAAATATCATTAATTGGCTTCAATTGGAAAGCTGCGGAATGATGGTATTTACAATTTTTCATAAGAAACTTACAACTCTTCACAAATATCTTATGATATTGGAAAGTTATATGTTAGAAGGAACACCTCAAGCGATTGGTTTTACTGCGGGCTTACGTATTGATACCGAAAGGAATTCACGAAGAGGCTCGACTACAGGCCAATCACTTGTATGTCCAACCCTACAAGTTAACGACAAAGTGTGTAACAAAGGTCGTTCAACTGAAGTGGAAAGGCGAGGGTTGCTGCAGAGAACCAATTAGGGGCGGTAAGAGGTGTGCAGGGAGCGAAAAGCAGGCTCACGAATATGCCTTAAATAAAGAGTATGGAAATAATCTAAGGCAACATGGATTGATGTTAAAAAGCATGATTCAATAGATCATGCTTATTTAACCAATGCATGAAAACCTTAATACCGATTGGATCCGAAATTTATTAAGGTAATTATATCAAAATGGAAAATTGATATACCAGTAGGGCGAAAAAATCATGAGCAAGAAGATTGATAGAGGGATTCTACAAGGAGATAGTCTGTCACCTTGTTATTGTGTTGTGTATGGATCCATTAAGCCGAAAGCTTAATGAAAAATACACAAAAGTGACAGTACAAACAGATGCAGAATCCCATCTACTAATCATCTCGTTTATTGATGATCTTAAGCTCCTGCAAAAGACAGCTCCACATTGAGTGCTATGACAGGCAGGCAAAGGAATTTTAGAGGTGATTGGCTAGAGATTAACAAAGAGAAGTCAGCCACAAATGATACGTGTTGTGAAGATACTGCTACCTTAGAAGGTGTTAGTGTTTACAAATATTTAGGAATAATAGAAGACACAGAGGAATCCCAACAGTAGCTCATTGAAGAAGTACAGAGCAAACTTATACAAGAGTTGAAAGACTTGTCACACTAGATTAAATGCAAAAATTTATTTTCGCAATCAATCAACATGCGATATCGTTAATCAACTACCACATAGGAGTACTCGACTTGAACCGGCTGACTTCTAAGTTAGATGATGCAGTGCGTGCGGTGTTGGTTAAAAAGATACATCTCCGCCCAGGATGTAAAGAGCGGTTGTATCTTCCTAGAACAGAACTGAAGAGGCCTACATAGTGTTGAGTTGAGAAGCGAACATATGCTTCGCAACTCGGATTGTCTGGAAAAAGTAAAGAAATATCAACAACGAGCAGCAATCCTCAAGGTGGAGAATAATAATAAAACCCATCTTGCACTAATAAAAGGCTTTAAAAGTAAAGTACAGGTTGGTAGAAGAAGTCACTAAGAAAAGTTTAGAAGAAGCTCAACCAAAACTATATAACGAAATAGAAAAACGAAAACCCATTCAAAGTATATAATGCAAGAAAAATGAGCTGGAGTGTTAGTGACTCTTCAAGGTGGCTAAAGAGAGGAAATATTAGGCCACGAAATGAAGCTGTGTTCGCTATATCCAGGATAGAAATGATTCTGGGGAGCAGATGGTGTGTGTCAACATTGCGGGAAGTCGGTAAGACTTGGATCATCTACAACTAGATGCGAAAAATGCTAGGCCATGATTACACTAGACGGCATAAGAAGTGGTCAGATGCCTACACCTCTCTTAAATAGATATAAGTTTAAGTCTTCAAAACGAATAAGGAGCCACTCAGTTCAAGAAATTCGATAATGAGTATGCAGAGATAAGAGTGGACACCAGAATTAAAACGATGTTAAAATTCGGAATAACAGACCGGACATATTTATTTTAGATAAGAAGAAGAATAAGATAACACTCATGAAGTAGGAATCACTTCCCAAGATTCACTTCAAATAGTTGAAACTGAAAAACTAGGAAGTATGACCGAGCCAATGAGTTGGGTCTTATTTATAAGTGTAGTGTGAGATAATCCCTATGTGATGACCTGGGACGGTATTGTGACAAAATACCATAAATCCATCTTAAAAGACTAGAAATACCCAGAATGTAGAGGCATACATTCAGTCTAAGTACTAAGAAAACAGTCGAAACAATTTCCTTGATCGACGAAGAGGACTAGTCAGGACTAAATGCGAAGAGAGCTGGGAGAGAGCGTCAATGGGTGTTATTATGAGATCAGAGATGCAGAGGAACCAATACCCCTTAAAAGAAGCGAAAGAGAGGAAGATGGTGTTAAAATTTTAAAACCAAAAAATAATACACCCCTTATTCACAAGGAGGAACCACTGGAGGAACCGACCAATAACATAAATGAAGAGTCGGATTTGGAAGAAGAAACAATAGTGGTTAAAGAGGTAGAAGAAAACATATAAAAATGTTAAAAATATTTTAACCCAGAATTTTATTAAATAAATTAGAAATTTAAAAAATCATTTTTTATAAGAACTCATTATATAAAATTTATTCGTAAGATTTTGTATTTTTGAAAATTTAAAAAATCATTTTTTATAAGAATTTTACTAAATAAAATTTATTTTTAAATATGAATTCATTAGATTTAAAACTTTTTATAAGTCGACTTGGGGTTGAAATTTCTTGTGGAAATGTTTCTTAATCTTATTTTATTATAGTGCGAATATAAAATATTTAATATTTTTACTTTTCAAATATTGATCAGGAATAAAAATTTAAATAGATATACCTTATTTTAATAATTCAGATATATTTCTCTTTTAATTCTTTTTTTTCCTCTAGGTATCAGGGATTAACAAAATAAAGTTTCTATTCGTTTCTTTTAATCTGTTAACTCGAATTATAGAGGATTGATCTATAGACTCGTGGGACTTATATCCCACTAAAATGGTAGCAATGATTTTCAGACAAATTGTACACACTTATTGCCAATCGGATACTTTTTAATTTGGTTATCTGCCTTATCTATCTATAATTCAGATATTTTATACTAAACTGTTCGCTTAGGAGTAAAAACAGCGAAGTTTTAATTCTGATGATATATATGTGAGATGTTTGTTAATAAAAATAAAATCTAAAGCAATATATATAACCTAGGGCCAAACTCTTTAATTAAAATTTAGAAATTTATATGAAATAATCCAATAAAAAATTTAATTTATTTAATACAAACTATCACTATATCTTCAATTTAGGATTTATATCTTAAAAATACTCTAATAAAATAATTAAATCTAATTAGTAAAAATTATTGTTATATCTTGAATTTGGTTAATGAAAATTTACTAAAAATAATTCTTACATATTGAATCTAAATTCATTAACCTAAATTGAAATTTAAAAATTATGCTAAAATAATTATAACTGATTTAATATAAATTGCTATATCTTAAATTAAAAATTGAAAATTTAATGCTAAAACAGGTGAAAATACAAACATGCTAATAATAAACCATTCTTAGAATTTTAATTTCTAATTATTTAATATTTGAAACGAGTTTAGGTTTAAGGATGTCAATACTGTATTTTATGATTAAAATCTAAAACATGAAACATTTTGTATTAGATTCAAATATCTAAAGAAAAAAATTAAGAGTAAACAAAATAAATGAGAAAAGAAACACTTTACATTAGAATTTTATTAACTTCTATATGTCTTTGGCTAGCGATTATTACATTAAAATCATATTTGAAAAGAACAAATAAGAATCCAAGATTGGTGAAAAATAATGTAAAAGATAATCAATCATATGCTTTTACAGAATCTAAAGTTCATACAGGCGCAATGACAAAACAAGAAATAAGAAAAAGATTAGGAAATTCGACATGGGTTCTTTTACACACAATGGCAGCCACATACCCAGCATTTCCGACTCAGGAACATAAAAAAGATGTATTAAAGTTTTTAATATTGCTTACCAAAGTATTCCCATGCGGTGATTGTGCCAAACACATGCAAAAAATGTTCAGTGACTACCCACCACGTATATCCTCACATGATGATTTTGTTCAGTGGTTATGTGAATGTCATAATATGGTCAATGAAAGACTTAAATTACCACAGTTTGATTGTTCCAAGGCAGATGAGATATGGGAATGCGGATGCGAGGTTTAAAAAATAAATTACATTTTTAATAAACTTTTTGATTTATTTTAAGTTTTTATTCGATGAATTGTCCATCATTCATTCTTTGTTTTATTTTTCAATATTATTCAATATTTTTAAATTCTATTATCAAATCAAACTTCGTTTTCACTTCTGAATTTTTGAATAAATCGTGTTTTTTACGACTCATTTTTATTCGAAACAAATTTTTTTAAAAAGTTCTTCTACAAACCCCTAAAATGCCATCAAATTCACCAAATAATTCTTTTTTAGGAACTTGTCTTACATTCTGTCCACCTTCAGAAATTACAGACAGAACTCTTAGAAAAGATATTTCACCGTTTGAACAAAAATGTTTGATAAAAAGGTATCAACGTTCTTCTGCAGGCAAAAGTCAATCAAAACCAGAAGACGTCAGGCCATTAGAAGTGCTTATAGAAGTAATGAAATATTTATTTTCATTTTTAGACCAAACAGATTTCACTAAAAAATCAGAATCTTCTTCATATTTTATTCACGATATTTATAAATTTATAGAAGATAGAAGTAGAGCCGTTCGATTGGACATTGCAATACAGAATTTAAACTGTAACAAAACAATTAACGAATTAGAAAAGATTTGTAGATTTTATATTTTATTTTACAATATTTTATATTCACATCCACATTTTGAACATCATTTGAATATTGAGCAGCTTAAAAAAACAATTTTGACTCTTTTAGAAATTTATAATTTTAAAAATAAGATTTCTCCTGAATTCCTGAGTTATTATATTCTTTTACATTTAAATGATCCAGATACCTTTAGTAAGGCAAAAATATTTTCTTGTAAAATAACACCCTTTAATATATTAGGAGACTCTTTTAAAGTATTAAAGGTGTTTCAACAAAATGATTATAAAAAATTTATTTTTTTTATGCGAAGAAGTGATTTTTTTAGTTCTTCGATTCTTTTGAATTTCAAAGAAATGGTTAGAAGTAAATATTTCAAAGTATTGAAAAGAAGTGTTGTGGATGGAAAAGTGGATTTGTTTTATGTTAAAGATTGTATGGGAATAGAGAATGTGGAGGAAATAAAATATTTTTTAAGTAAGGAAGGAATTCCTGTTAGAAACGAAGAAGGTGATATTTCTTTGGATGAAATAAAATTTGAAGAAAAATATAAATTTTTTATTGATTTAAGAAAGAAAAATTATGAAGAACGAGAAATTAAAATGGTTAGAGTTTTAGATGATTGGGTTGTAAATAGAATATGTAGAGACAAAGTGAAAATTATAAAATATGGAAATTTGGATTTTTATATTTTAAAGAAATTTCTAATTTTTTTTTCTAAAGAAATTTTTGAAGAAAAAAGTAAAAATTTTAAAATTGAAGAAATTAAGACAGAAATTAATAATTCAGACCGTAAATATTGTGAAGACAAAGATTTGGAAAATAAATATCGTGAAAATACAGAAATTTGTGTTGAAAATAAATATCGTGAAAATACAGAAATTTGTGTTGAAAAGAATGATTCAAAATATTTTTTAGAATTTATTTTAGATAAAGAATTAGAAGAAAATGTAAAGATAATTTTTAAAAGAAAATTTGTCAAAAAAAATATTGAAAGTATTGTTTTATTCTCAGTAATGAAAGAATTAACTTGCAATTTTATAAGTTTTCAAAAAAGAAAATCAATTGAAAAATTTTTTTACGATATTTTTATAAAAAAATGGATTTCTAGTAATTTTACAACTGAAAAAATTAAGAATTTATTTGATAAAAAAATAGTAAATAATCAAAATAAATCTAAAAAAATTAAAATCAAAAAAACTGAAAAAAAAGGAAAATCTTTGACACTGAATGAATCAAAACAAGTTATAGTTTTAAATTCTGATAAATATAATTTTAAAAATATACAATTTAAGAGACTTTTAGTTGTTCTCGATAAAAGCATTTATTCCACTGTTTTTAAGACAAAAATTTTAAATTGTAAAATATCAGAATTAAATCCTGAATTTGTGGTAATGAAAAAAAATATTAATTACGAAGAACTGAGTATTGAAGATATTTCTTTATTAGATTATAAATGTGTATTGTTTTCTGTTGATAAAAGGTTTCACAATAAAATAAATGAACATTTTTTTATGATAAACAAAATAGTAGATTTACCATGCAATATGCTGATTAAAATAAATAATTATGAAGAAATGTACGAATGGATTATTTTATGTAAAGGAATTTTTAAAATAAAATTGAGTGATATTACTGATATTGGTTGCTTGTTAAAGAATAGAAGAAATAAAGAAAATGAAGTTGTTAAAACTTCTAAGTTTCGAGGTGAAATGTTTGTATATTTAGAAGAAGATCAAATATAGATTTGTTTGTTTAAATTACTTTTTTAACTTTAATTTTATATTTAGAAGAAGATCAGATATAGATTTGTTTGTTTAAATTACTTTTTTAACTTTAATTTTATATTTAGAAGAAGATCAGATATGGATTTGTTTGTTTAAATTACTTTTTTAACTTTAATTTTATATTTATTAGTATTTTTGCCTGGCATATTTAAGATAAAAAAATTTAAATTATTAAATTAAAGAGGTAGAAGAAAACATATAAAAATGGCAAAAATATTTTAACCCAGAATTTTATTAAATAAATTAAATCAAAGATATTTGAGTTTTAGAATTTTTCTTTTAAAATACAGTTTATATAAAAACAAAGCTGAAATAAAACATCTAAAATATTAAATCCATAATTTGACTCAAATGATTTTTTTAAAATTTAAAAATATATTAAAAATTATTTTGAAAACCTAATACATGGTTTCCTATACTCAGACAAATGTAAATTCTATATTAAAAATATATAAAAAATAATTTTGAAAGCTTAATACATGGTTTTCTATACTCAAACAAAAGGCTATTTTATATTAAAAATATTGTTTTTTTAATTGAAATGTTAATATAGGAGAGATTATATAAGAATACCAGATTAAACAACTCTATTCGTTAGTATTCTATATTTTATTGTAGTTGCATGTCTATGTTCTTCTATAGAAGTTAATATATTTGTATTCTGAGATTTAATAAGAAAATATTTTTCTAGGATTGTCTCGTATATCTTAAAATTTTATAGAAACATTAGAATTACAATTGAAATAATAAAATTATATTTCTTGATAAATAGTAAAGGATAAGGATTTAATAATCATAGAAGTCTTTTCTTATTTATCTATAAAAATGTTGTGATAATTCCTTATGTGATGACCTGGGACGGTATTGTGACAAAATACTATAAAACGTATCTTAAAGAAGCTCTAAATATATTAAGAAAAGTTATATATTCAGTCGAAAGTACTCAAAAAACAGTTAAAATTGTTTTCTTCCGTATTAAAGAAAATCCTAGTATATAATTATAATCTATATAAGTAAAAGAATAAATTATTTAGTATCATTGGTAAAACAAATATATATAGACTTTATTGAATTATTTAAAAAAAATGTAATAATTCTTCAAGTGTGTAGGCAAAAAAACTACAAATTCATATTTAAATTATTCTTTTAGAATAGTAATTAAGGTATTTTGATTGAAACCAAAGCATATAATTGGTTTGGAATATAACTTTGAAGAGAAATACCCGGAATTTCATTCTTAAAAATTTATATTTCATCATAACTGTGGTTTTAAAAAGACTTTCTAAAAAAAATATATTTTGAGTATCTGCCTTACCAAAAGTTATAAAATGTAAATTCAGAATTTAAATCTTGTATTTTACTACTTTGTTTCAAATTATATTTTGAGTATCTGCCTTACCAAGCTTTATAAAATGTAAATTCAGAATTTAAATCTTGTATTTTACTACTTTGTTTCAATTTATATTTTGAGTATTTTCTTTTACTTTCTTTTTAATAAAAGTTGGGGGTTGAATATTAGAATTATTTTTTATTTAATTTCTTAGTTTGAAACTCCTTAATCATTCCTATATTCATAGATTTTTTTAGATATTTTTTTTGTGTTTAAATCTCAATAAAATGTAAGATATCTAAAACCCATATAATGGATGAGACTAATGATTTATACAATTTTTTTAATTTATTTGAGTCAGAAAATTTGAATGGAAATGATTTTTTATCGTATTTTCTTCAATATGATGGTATTCAGACTTTGAAGTATTTAAATCCTAAATTTGATTTTGTAAAGGAAATATTTCAGACTAAAATTACAAATAAATCTTTAAATATTCACAAATTTTTGGAAATATTAATTTTACTGGAACGAAAACACTTACAACTGTTTTCAAACGACCCAGAATTTGTTTTAAAAATCATTTATAAATTTACAAATCAAGAATTAAAAGAAATTTTGTTAAATATTTACAAAATCACACCAATAATAATTGAAATATTGAAAGTTTTAGATGATTCGAATGATTTAAATCGATTTCTTATAAATTTTTATATTTTTTTACAAACAATAAAAATGGATTTCAAAGAGGCGTTTATTTATTTAAATAATCATAAAATCGATGTAAAAATTTTACAAAATTCACTTTTAAATTCTTCGTTCGTTGAAATAAGAAATTTGTATCATTTATTCGTTAATTATTATCCAGAAACACTCACATTTTATTCTTTTATAGACAAGAACAACAGAGAATTGATATTTGAAAATCCTTTATTTCTTTTAAGTCTCTTAAATACAAACAGTTGCAATACAACCAAAAGAAACAATAAATTAAATTGTTTTAATTATAAACTTATCAGAACATACATAGATTGTATTAATATTTACTTACAGCAAACAAAAAAAGATACTAAAAATATGGATATTCTTCTCAAAACAATAATTTTTTACAAAATATTAAATTTTAAAAATATTTGTTGTAGAAAATTAGGATATAAAAAAATAATCCATCCTTTGATTATTGAATGTCCTATTTTAGTAAATATTATTGTAAGTCGTAAGTTTAACGAAAATCTAATGAAAGAAATCATTGATTTCGTACCTTCTTTTCATATATCGTTTGATATTTCTTTAAAATTTGTTCAAAATTCTATTTTTCATAAAAATCTTTGCAATTTTTTACTACAAAAATATCCTGTCCCTGAAAATATTGAAAAGGCAAAAAAATATAAAATTATGATTTAATTTTTTTTAAATTAATTCAGACCATAAATTTTATGATATCATATTTTTTTGATTTATATATTTTTTTAGGTATGGCAGGGGTACTGATGGAGTGTTGTGGTAGCAGTTATTTATGTTAAACATAGAACGGCGTTAATGTCATGAAAACGATATAACACTTGCCACTGTTTTAAAAAAGATGTGATACTTTTAAATAAAATATTTATTTTTTATATAAAAATAACTGTTTAGATTTCTTTTGATACAATTAGAAAGGTAATATGTAACAAAACAAAGAGAAACAAATTAATTTTAAATAAAAAAAATTTTGATACAACCTCCGGTTAATATAAAGTAAGAATAATAGTTCGGAATTAAATTTAAACTTAAAAATCTTTTCGAAATGAAAAGATAAAATAAAGCAAGAATAATAATCAATAAGTAATCATATAAAGAAATACACGGTTTTCTAAGCAAAGAAAATTGATCATCTGATATGAAAATTATCAGTTATAAAACAATAAAACAATAAAACTTTAAAACTTTTTATTTCCCAAAAAAATATTTTTTATCAAATTTTTTTATATTTTTTCCCTTAGAATGGCTGGAACATCTTCAAAGAAAATTTTGAAAAGAAACAATGAAATAATAAAAAATCTTAAAAATCTTGAAACATTTGTTTTAATAGTGTCATGTATATTATACAGACCATTAAGTATAAATAAAATAATGATTTTTATATTTAAATCATTTCCAGAATTATTTGGTATTTTTTTTATTTATAAAAGTGGATATAGAAAAGAGAAAGATAAAGAATATTATGTATCTTTAGACTCTAAAGGTATAATTTCTATGTTATTTGATTTTGTTTATATTTCTCAAATAACAAAAATATTGACGTATTTTTATAATAGTTTCTATTTTTTATATTTTATATTGATAATTTCTATTGTTTATGAATTCTATTTTAGATTTAAATTAAGAAAATAAATATTTTTAATTTTTTTTTTAAAATAAATCTATTTCTACACTTTTTTGTTAATTTTTTTTTTAATTTTTTTTTTAAAATAAATATTTTTTTAAGTTTTTTTAAATTATTTTTTTTTTTAAAATCTGATTAAGTTTTTTTAATAAGAAACTAATTTATTTTTTAAGGTGTGTGGTAGTTAAATAGAAGATGAAAATATTTAAAAAACTGAAAAACATTTTGACCTATAATTTAAATTGATTAAAATTGTATTTTTTAAATCGGGAATAGTAAATTTCCAAATAAAGAAAATATTGAACCCTGATTTTTGATAATACATACTACTAAAGACAAAGATTCAATAAAAACTTAAATTTAAGTCTGGTGATATATTGCAACGATCTTTAATAGACGTCTAATGATATATTTTATTTGGTTTTTAAATCATTTTTTTGTAGAGTAGGTATTTCTTGAATAAAAAAATGAAATAAAAAAATTACAATTTTAGATAATTTTTATCAAAAATTTGTAATACAAAGAAAATTCTGTCATTTTGTGTAACATTTCTTTAAACACAAAACGTGTTATTATTATTTTATCTTAAAAAATATAAAAAAATGTTTACGTAAATTATTTTTGATGAGAATGATGTAGTTGAGATTTTCCCTCAATAATTTCTCAAAATTATTTATCTAATTTACTAATAGAAACTATCAATAACGACATCATGTTTTTATTTGACAGTTCAATAGTAAATATTTTTTGAGTATTTCAATTTAAAAATGTTTATTCCCTCAGTTAGAGAATTTCAAAAGCTTATATAATTCCTATCCAATTATTGAATTCCATTGAATAATTTGACTGAAAGACTTTTAAAAATTTGAGAATTAATTTGAATATCTTTCTATAAAAATATTTTTAAAATATATTTTTATTTTTTGAGCATCTGTATGGAACTTTTAATATTTCATTCAAAAATATTATTAGAAATCATTGAAGAAATAATTTTCGTAGCTGTGTTTAACATATATAAGAGGTTCTTAGCTTTCAAAATTTTTTATAGAAGTCAATATGGCCCGAGTGCTAAAAACCTTGGCTAGCTCTGTATATAAGAAGGTGATAAAGAGGATAGAATATTAAACAATTCAAAAGAATAATTAGATGTACCACTGCATTAAAAAATTTGGTTAATTACTTATGTATCTTCACACTCTCATTTTAATAATTATATTATTTTATTTCATACACGAAATATATAATAAACATCTCAAAAAATATTTTATTATTATCTATTTGGTGAGACAGAAGACTAAAAAAAAGAATAAAATATTTTGACTGAATTTCTCTATAAAATTTTATTATTATCTATTTGGTGAGACAGAAGACTAAAAAAAAGAATAAAATATTTTGACTGAATTTCTCTATAAAATTTTATTATTATCTATTTGGTGAGACAGAAGACTAAAAAAAAGAATAAAATATTTTGACTGAATTTCTCAATAAAATTTTATTATTCTCTATTTGGTAAGACAGAAGACTAAAAAAAGAATAAAATATTTTCACTGAATTTCTTATGTATATTTTAAAACACTCATCTGATATCTATCTTTACAAATAATTCAAATTTTATATTTTCTTAGGAAATAAAAAATACTTTCTCATCTGTATAAGATTAAAACAATATATTTCGCAAAATTAATTTCTTTTTTTGGTAATTGAAAATTAATTATTAAAATTATTTTATATTCAAAGATATAAGCCGTAAGTTTAAATATTTTGTACTTTACTCAGTTGAGATATATAAGCCTTAAGTTTCAAATCTATAAATTTACTTATAAATTATTTGATGATCTATAAATTTACTTATAAATTATTTTTAATAAATGATTATGAATTTACGAAAATATAATGTTGCTTTTAAATTTAGGAATTTACGAATTTAAGAATTTCTATTTTCATATTTGAATTCTTTCGGATTCTGAAGAATAAAATACCTGATTTTTTAAAATTTGATATTTTGTAAAATAGAAATAATTGAATAAGTGCTATAAAATTTATAAACATGAACTTTTAATTTTGTTATAGACTTGGAGTTTATATAATAAAATTCTGGGTTAAAGTATTTTTATCATTTTTATATATTTTCTTCTACCTCTTTTACCACTGTTGTTTCTTCTTCCAACTGTGACTCTTCATTTAAATTTTTATATATTTTCTTCTACCTCTTTTACCACTGTAATTTCTTCTTCCAACTGTGAGTCTTCATTTAAATTTTTATATATTTTCTTCTACCACTTTTACCACTGTAATTTCTTCTTCCAACTGTGACTCTTCATTTAAATTTTTATATATTTTCTTCTACCTCTTTTACCACTGTAATTTCTTCTTCCAACTGTGACTATTCATTTATATATTTTCTTCTACCTCTTTTACCACTGTTGTTTCTTCGGACTTGGAGAGTTTATAAACCTATTTTTTAAGAAATATATAATTTATTGATAACATCCCATGAGAAATGATTAAACGTCCTGTTATTGACAAATCAAAATTTTATGACTTTAAGCATGTAAATTCATGTTTTGTAACCAACAGTGAAATAATATCTGGATCGATATGTAACAATACAAATATAATTTCACTTGGATCTTCTAATGGTGACTTAAAACTTTTTACATTAAAAAACGATAAAATTGAAAATTTTTGTGATTTACAATTTATGGATTCGCCAATTTTTTGTGTTGAATGGGTTAATAAAGAAAATATAGCTTTAGGTTTAGGAACAGGTCAAGTTTTAATATATAATGTTGTAACCGATACTAACTCATTAATATTTTGTCATGAGGGTTCTATTAGATCAATTAAAAATAATTTTAGTAGAGAAATGATATTTACTGGATCTACTGATGGTTCTATAAAAGGATGGGATTTACGTACAAATAAATGTGAAATTTCACTTATAAGCCAAACAGAAAGCAGTCCAAAACCTAAACGTAAAAATAATATAATTTATCAGGATAGAAGAATAAACAGTGATGATACAGGCTGTATCAACCAAAGATCTACAATAACTGCAATGGAGTTTATAAATGATTATAATCTTTGTAGTTCCCAAACGCCTGGTTCAAAAATATGTATATGGGATCTTCGTTATACAAAAAAAGGATTTTTTACTCATTTGTCGTATGAAATAAGTCGAAAAGCCGTATATGGAATTCTTTCCTACAATAATAAAATATATTGTGCTTCAAGTGATGGAAGAATACTTATTTTAAGAAATGACGGTACTGTGTCAAGAATACTTGGAGATCCAAATATAAACTCTTCGTATGGAAATATAATATATGACAGATACAATGATATGATATTGGCTGGACTTAAAAATCGGGTATTTTTAATAAATGAAAATAATTATCAAAATATAGGATTTAAAATGCTAGAACTAGGAAATATAAATGGAGTTATTTCATCAAACAATAATTTAATTACCTATGGAACATCAAATAATATAGAAATTTACGAAAGTATTTTTGATAATAAATATAATTTATTAGATTTGATAATTTAATCATTACAAAATTAATCGATATAACTTAAATTTAATAAATAAAACACAATTTAATTCCTTTTATCTAACATTAGTTTTTTAAATCTTTAATATTTTTTTAGAACAAATTTAATTCTGTTAAATTTTTTTTCTGATGATCAACTTAATTTAAAAAATATTGTAATTTAGATATCTTGAAAAATTTATATCGGAACTTGTGTTGTTACAAGATTTTACAACGCATATTTTATTTCTAAAAAAATACAAATTATATTTTATGCACAAAGTGTGTTCTTTCATATCAAAATATCTGTGTTTCTTTATTATTTCAAATAAATTATTCACTGTGTTATAACTATTATAATCTTGAAGATTCAATGAGGATTACGTTTTTTTTAATTACAAATCATTTTTTTAAAAAAAATATTTAAATTTTTCTATTTTAAGAATTTTTAAATTTATAAGAATTTTTCTAAGTAGAACTACCAATTTATAAATAAATTTAGTTTAATAAAACAATTGGAACAGAAGGAAAAAGTTTGATGTTCGTTTAAAATTATTTTTTTTAATTAACAATCATACCCTCTCATGAACAATGAAACATTTAAAAGTGATTTTAGTATCTCAAAAAATACTGACTATATAACTACAAGAAGTACAGAAGATATGGTTTCTGATATTCTACCAATATTTGAAAATATAACGATACTTTCTGTCTATAAACAGAGATGTTTGGATTTATTTAAAATCTTAAACAAAACACGAAAATGTAAATTGTTCGATACACCAGTCATTTCACCAGAAATATCGATATTTACACCGAGATTATTTTTAGAAAATATTGAAGAAGCTGGACAATCGAAACTTTTAGTTTTGGATGATTGTCATTTATTTATAGATTTTGGGTATTTGGATATAATGAAAGAAATTAAAAACAGAGGATACAATTTTATTGGCTGTACCAAATTAATAACGGACATGGAATTTATGAAAAATCCAATCATTTTAACGAATGGATTTTCTTATTTTATAAAATGTCATAAAAATGAAGCTTTTCAAGCTTTGTTTGTTATTTTTAATTTTAAAATGCTCAAAGGTAGTGTTTGCTTGGTTGTGGATCAGAAACTTATACGAAAATTTTATATTTTTCTTCAAGTTTTTGGAGTAGATTGCTGTTACTATAAAAAGGGGAACCAGGCTGTTTCTATATGTAGTGAAGAGGAAGTCGATAGTGATTTTAAAGTAAATAATTTGATAATAGTTGGTAAAAAATCTGTAGATTGCCAATTCGAAAATATAATTTATTTATCAAATCAAGAAATCGAAGGTATTAGACCATATAACCTAGATTATACTAAAATAGAAAAGTACAATTATAGAATAAATGATGTTTTAAGATCAATAACACCAAGTGTAATAAAAGGGGTGAAGGATTTTGATTATGAAAGATTTAAAAATATTAAGTCTGTAATTGACTATAAAAGTCTTTCTTGAAATTTAAAAATAAATTTATTAATTTAATTTCATGTCAGTTTAATACTGTAAAATTATTTATTTGATTGTCATCTCGAGAAATTTTAAGTTCATTTGATTTGAATATTTATGAGATGAAGGATTCTAAGGTTCATAATAGGTTTATGTTTTTTAACTTATATGTATTCTTTCATCCAAGATCAATAAGAGATATAAAATTATAATTTGGTTTCTATTTATAGGTTATAAATTTGTTGTGTTGAGCTAAAGATGAATTGCAATATTTTGGAATGTCTTTTAAGAAATATGTAATTATTCTGAAGATATACATTTGTTTTCAAAGTGAAACAAAATCTTTTGTAATGAAATGACGAATTATATAATTCGTTCGCAAAATTAAGAAAAATAATCTAAAATTTCTATGACGAAACTTATTTAATCTGATAGCAAATGTAAATTTTTAAATTTTATCTAATAGAAATTCTTATATGATTGTTTAAATAAGTATATCCAATTATAAGATGATTATAATGAGATGGCTTCGATCCGTAAAATTGGTTTTCGCTATATGTTGATGTAAATATCAACAAAATTTGAAACCGGTTTTTATTTCAATCATTTTTCAGGTTAATCATTTGACATTTGCTCGTTTCTTTCGAGTTTCCTCGATGTGAAATGTTTGGTTTTAACAATTAATAACTGATTTCATCAATAAATGCATGTGGTAATGGCATTGAAAAGGCATTTATGATTATAGAATAATATTACTTATCTTTAAGCAAAAAAAGAATCAAATTAACTCAATGATAAAAATTTAAAATCGAGTTAAAAATTGTTTATTATATGTTTGAAATTTAAAGAAATAATCATTCAGAAAATTTAAGCTGAAAAAGGAATATTATGTTTTATAGATTTTAAATGAATTAAAAGTCTAAACCCTTTAGTTAATATTTTTCTTTATGTTAACAAGAAATCAGAAAATGATCAACCTTGTAATTTTTTTTGATTTGATGTATATTTTCCGATATGAACTGTTATACAAATGAATGAATAACTTAGAAATCTTTATTTAAAAGTATCACATCTTTTTTAAAATAGTGGCAAGTGTTATATTTGTTTTCATGACATTAACGCAGTTCTAGGTTTAACATAATTAAATGCTGCCCCAACACTCCATCAGTAACCCCTGCGATACCTACGTCCCAAAGCCTTTCATCTACCAGGTGTGTAGAACCTAAATAATAGGCGAGGCAGTTGCCCGGAGTATGTTAGTGTCCGTTGCATGGAGTGTGATCGAAGGCCGAAGCCCCCCAAGACTATGCAGAATTCCCACTTACTCTACACTTCCTGAACCCAATAAACTTCTAGCTAAGATATTTCAGAGATTTACATGGGGTCCACCTAGACAGTGCAATGTCATACCAACAGGTATAACCTGCTAATTAGCTCTCCCGGCTTTTAATGGTTTTTATTTTTATATCTCCCAGGCGCTAAGTCTTCTAACCCGAGTGAGCAAGGCTAGGTTTCCATGCTTTTACATGGCAATTACCTACATGTTCAGCTGCGGTCTGCAATCTAGTTACATAAAAAACTACAAATAAATTTGTAGAAACAGTTTCTCCATTTCTTAGACCTCTCCTCTTCATAACAACTCCCATGGAACAACCGAAGATTAGTGTGGTTTTATTCCCACCAAAAATCCAAACAATGATCTCACACCAGTTCCACACACTCATTGCCAAGCAGAAAGTTTTTTATGTGGTTATCCTCCCTCCACCATGATAAACTATAAAAATTATATTCCAATAAAGTTCGATAGATACTTATAAATTTTACCTTTCCAAGGAATTATTCTAATGATATCGAATTTAAAAGCAAATTATTGCTTATCTATTTACTTTTTTTAGAAATAAAACCAAAAAATAAATTTAATAGATTTTTTTATGAAAATACCCGTAAACTCCTTAAAAAAAGAAAAATATTTATAAATTTTTTTCACTTTCTAATTTTAATATCATAAGATAAACCGTTTCTCAATATAGCCTGTATAAATATATTTAGCAAAAATGTATTTGCTAATATAATGAAAATCCAAATACCTAGAGCAAGATATGCAATACATTTACTTCCTTTCATATATTTATAAAATATAAAAAGAACTACCAAATAGTAAAGCGAAAAAATTGGCGTTAAAATATAACTATTAGAAGAGGTTGCTGATAAAAACATAAAAAATGTATTTTGAAAAAACAAAAACAATATATATATAAATTTTAGCTTAAAACAAAATAATTTTTTGGTTTTCAGATATAAATTCTCGATTCGAATTATGAAGATTATTTTCTATATCTAAGTTTGGTTAAAAGATCTTTGGCTTAACATTTGTTGGTTAGGAGAAGTATTAACAAATATATCATTATTTATAACAATCTCGTTGGTGTGAGCAGAGCCATTTGAGCTTGTGCTTGGGACTGTGAATACTTCTGTTTCTATTCTATAGCTTCTATTCGGAACTAAATTTTTTAAATTTTATTTTTATCCATAAAACCAATTTTTTTTCTAAATATATACTTCTCTGTCAAAAAATCAATGTTAAATTTACATAATAAGGTTAAATATTTTTTTTTATAACAATGTCATTTTAAATTTCTTACATTGCTCGGTTTTGATCAAAATATGTGATTAAAAATCGCAAATCATTTAAAAATGATTTTCAACGGTTTCTAATACGATTCATTATTTTAAAAAATATAAAAATTAGTCTATAAACTATTTCCGAACAGAATAAACCCCTTTATCTAGTAGATCTTCCTTTATCTCTAATCCATTTCTGTCTAAATACCAAAGAAATACAATAATCTAAGTGAATTTTTTTGTTTGATATCTCGCGAATAGAAAAAAGCCTATGTATTTCACAACATCCAAAAACATTATTTAAGAATATTTTAACAATAAAAATGAGTGTAAATATAAGAATACGAAATAAATTAAGATAAAACAACATTATTACGCCTTTAAACAGGTTTTTTGAACGCCATGAAGTTTTTTTATCTCAACTATCTAAATTTTGTAATTGATATATAAACTCGAATTTTTGTAAAAAGAGTCAGAAAAGTTACTTAGCTCCTTATATCCACACCGAAATTTTGTGTAAAAAATTAAAGCTTAAATATAAAAATATTTTGAGCATTATTTATTATGGCAGCCATAACTCTTGCTTTGTTCCATATAAAATGCTTCGCTGATTATACAGCGATTTTTTTCGTTAAGAGTATTATCGTTGGTGCAGTATAAAGTAGGTATTTCTAAATTATATTTAATTTTGTGCCTTTGCGCTAATCTCATGGCTTCGAAGTGTATTTGCTTGTATTTTTATCTTGGATAACGGACAAATTACCTACTGAGATTAAAGTTACACTTGAATATTTTTGTGTTCAAAATTATGGTTTGGTTCCCCAACATGCTGGGTGCAGAATTGACTCAGGGTATTCTCTGCCTGTTATAACAGGCAAAAAAGTGTCTGATCCTCCAGCTTGTGGGTTTAGAGTAGGGCTAATAATCCATCTTTTAAACCCACAATGTTACGAAACCCAAAAAATAAACGAACTCACCGGAAAGAGAGTAGTGAGCGGCATTACTGAGTGATACCAAGACTCTTACAGGGATGTAGTGTCGAGAATGAATGAATTATGGTTTTAGATGTACTGTTATAAAAACCAGATAGATAGAAGAAAAAAATAGATACAAGTGTCTTTTTACATACCTATTTTCTATTATATGTAAAAATCACATTATTTAGATATTCTATATATCGGTTTTAAGTTACGATCTATATCTAATTTGATATTTTTCTTTTTATGGTATGGTTTATAGACGCGACCTAGCCTTGGGCTTTCAAATGGAAATTACCGCCTATAAAATATTTACAAGTTGGGTGCAAAACGTCTCAGAAAATCCCATTACATACATTCAGTCGTAGGCAAATTGGTTCAAGTCAAAAAGTCAAAGCGACAAACGGTTAATTATAGTGAATATTTCATGGACTGCAAAGTCGTTTTAGTTATTTTGAAGATGCATATATAGGTTGTGTGTATGCCAATTACATCTAATACTTACAATCTTGTTGTTTTTATCAGTAAAAACCTAATTATTTATAAATACTAATCATACTTTGGTGATGTTTTTAAGTTGAATAGCTGATTTATTTTTCTTGAAAAAATATTCATGACTTATACTGTAAAATCACTTTATGCCTGTCAAATGAATGCTAAAGTATTCAGGTCTAATTCAGGCCATTACTTAATTACTTAAAAATATAAAAATCGTGAAAATTTTAAATATTAAGCCTACTTTAAGTCGGGTAAAACAAGAAAGATATTCTCGTATAAATTAAACTGTAACAAGAAAGATCATCTCTGAAGATAAGCAAGTATTTTTTTATTTTGCTAGAGCAAGGTATTTTTCCTTTTTGGGTGCGAATGGATATTAAGGGTCTGAAAAATTTTAACAAAAATTCTTTTTAGAATTTACGATCCTTAGCATTAAATGTTACTATAAATTTATTTATACAACTGAAATGAAAATTTATAAAAAAAATAGTTCGTAAAATAACAAGTAAATTTTTACACTTATATTTTACTTGCAGCTTGTGGGTGATTGGTTAAAAGCTTTTTTACTTACTTAAAAAATATTATCACTACATGATCAAAGACCGAAAACGATTTTATATCGAATGTGTAATTTTAATCCGTATTATTTCTATGTGATAATATTTTTGATTGTTTAGTAAAAAGAATGCTAAGTAGAGATGGATAGGGAATGAAAACCCAAAATACATAAGACACAATGGTATGACCTTAAAAGAATATTGCAAAATAGTTTTTAGATCAAAATGAAAAGGTAATATCAAAAACCAATAAACACGTGGATATGTAACAGCGTCGATATTTATATAATGACTTACTATGTTTTTTTGGCGAACAAAATTAGCCAGCATTTAAAGTAAATATTAAAAATCATACCTACAAATATTCTTTATATTTTATTTAAATTGCAGAACAATAAATAAAACCTTTTCACTACTATTTATCTTAAAATATAATTCATTAGGCAGTAAAAAGTATGTTTGCAAAAAAATAATTAATTAAAGTAGAAATACCAGTGAGATAAATAAGAGAAAAATATGCAAATTTCAATATATGAAGTATTGCTCATTATGAACCGCTACTCATTTCTGATGCATTCGGAATTTCGTAAAACCAAGCGAAATTTGTTTTAGCATACAAATATTAGTTTAATACCCCTAACATAGTTTCATAGACGACCTTTCTTTTATTGAAGATTTTATATGCGAATTATCTTTTAAAATACCAACCTATGTATTTATTATTTTGCAAAAGTAACAGTTAAACTTAATTAATCAATATTTGAATGCTTAAATTTAGATATGCTAGAAGAGCACGAATTTATTTGGAAGTATATAAAGATTCCCACAAACGGTAAGTTTGCCTTACAATGATTTAGATCATCAAAGCGGAAAATGATCATATGTCATTTATTTACATAAGTAATTGGTTTTAGAATGCTGAAGAAAACAATGAAGGCTGATAATAATGATTCTTTTAAGCTTAACGTGTCTTTTCATGAATATTATTTGCCTAAACGACCCTAAATAAGTCGTGGAAAAAGTATTCTATTTAAAAGAACACATGAAAAAAAAAATATGAAATTTAGACGAAGTAAGCAGGTTTCACAATAAGTTCTTAATTAGAAGTGTTGGATCCAAAGAAAACAAAACTAAGTAATTTAATTATCTCTAAGAACTACTTTATTCCGTATGACACATTTATTATAACAATTATTTAGATATTTTATCATGAAATATATTGTAAAAAAAGTCTTAAATTTTCGGATATCAACATGGTGAATAAGATTGGAAAATTTTGTAGTTCACAAATTCCCTAAAAATGCACATAAATATAGGAATGATGTTTTTCCGTTACCGAATTCGAGGAAATGGTACAATTTACCTAACATTAAATACATTAAATTTATTTTTTCATGGCTCTAATTTAAGAAAATAGTTTTGATAAGATCATGTGATCCAAGAACCTAAGATTATTGTGAAAATAATTTCAGAAAGACGAAGAATATAAGAAATTTTTCTTTATCATCTTAATTATGAATCATCTAAAACTAATAAACCAGAACATGTTAATTATAATTGAAATTTAGATTTTGATCCAAGATGAGAAAGAATAATTGCTTAGTAAATATGTGAGGGATTTGTTCTTTTTAATAAGATACAACTTAATTATGCTTTTTTTATTAGAATCGGTAATATATCATGAATTTTTTCATGACTGAAAATTCTGAACTCATCGTTCTAAATTTTTTCATTAAATAGCTCACAAAATTTTGCAAAACTCTTTATGAGATTTTAAAAGTTGGTTTTTAAAAAAAGTAGGCTAGCTACTTTATTTACTGGGAGCTTAAACATTTGACCTTAAAATTATGACACTTAAGGTTCGAGCGCGGACCGATCATCTGACATTCGCACCACTATAATTTAAAAGATGAAGGTATAAACAAAGTCTTTTACATAAAATAAAGCAAAAGGTTTTTAAAAAATACCAATACGAGCCGATATAGCCTTTACATGGATTAAAACATAAGTATTTAAAATTATTTTTCCATACTGAGCATCAAATAATTTTTGGAATAAAAAACTATGTCAGATGCCTATGAATTCATTGAGTCTACTTAGTTGATAAATCTCAAAATAGCAAAGTTTTTTCATTGAATTTCAGAAAAATATTTAGGCAAAAATACAGGGATAGAAAATCGAAATAAAAAAAGTCTGCTATATGAGTAACAATAGCTTGATTATTAATTTTGCGTAAAAGCCCTTGAACTCTATATTTAATCTATGTATGGGTATATTGAACCGATATCTTTTGAAAATACACGAAGATGCATTACGTTTGAATCTGTCCGCATATTTATTGGAACCCATATTTTTATGCTAACATGCTCTTTTCAGTTAATTTGCAATTGATTTTATCTTTTAAAAGATAGTTTAAGGAACTCCAAAGTGTTGTGTACTTTCAATTCAAAAAATAGTCGCCCACAAATAGCACATTTTGCAAATATTCTGGCCGTTTTTAAAAACAGTTAGTTCTACAAACAACTTTATAAAAAGAGAAGGTTGCACTCCGAGATTTTTACTTTGAAGGGATATAATCGAAACAAATGTAAAGAATTTAAAGGCGATATGACCTTCAACTAAATGCAAAAATTTATTTCATGCAGTTATCAACATATGATGTGTAAATTAGATTATCTAGGAGTAATTCAACTTAATTAGTCGTTTATACACAGAATAGGTAATATAGTACCATAATGGTTACAAAATAAGCTATATAAGACAGAAACCCACAACAAGCATATATCATTAATATCCGAACCGAAAAGATGCTCTTAATGTGAGATTGACAATGCAATTATATCTGTTTCCAGTCACAGGCTATCGGAAAGGTAGTGGTACTTTAAGCAGTGAACAAGAAATTAGAAAGTGGATACCAGTGACAACACTGTTATTACACAGTTTAAAGGCATATTTTTATAAAAATAAAAGATAACCGGTGGTAACACTCAAAACCGTAGGGAAAGGAAATTTATAAATGCTCTAGGTAATAAGCATGAGCGCATTAAGGTCACAAAAAATGATTTAGTAAAGAAAACAACAAGCCTGCGAAAGGCACAAGCTTTGTTTTATCATGGTTACGAATGAAATTATGAGAACTGAAATTTATTTTAACCCGTAAACACAGGAAACATATTAAATTATACAAAGGACTCAAAAATTCTGATAAATAATCATTTACACGCTATTATGAGTAGTTGAGTATTTCATACAATTCTCATAAATAATTTAAATTTATACATAGAAAATATATCGTGATGAGCATTTCAAAAAAATGTTAAAATTAGTGTGCAAAATAAAAGTTGTTACCAGCAACAAATCCAATTTCGAACTGAGAATAATAGACTGGATATATTGATTCAGAATAGTAGAAAACAATTATAAGACCCTACTTGGGATTTAAATTACTTTAAATCATTCTTTTGGTATTCTCAAAGTTTTGAACCTCAGAAAGGGTTCTTCTTGGCTTATTATAGTAGTCTTGTTAAAATTTTAGTGGGCATTTACCCCTTGGGAGATAAGTTGGAACGATATTGTTTGAAAGATCATAATATTTATCATATGCGCTTATATTAACATAAGAATAAAGGCATATATACAATCTATAGTACTTTTCTTAATTCTATAGACTATTTTTTTTAACCAAGAAACTTAAAGAAAAATAAAGTGGATAGAAGCTGACAAAAATGCATCATTTTTTATAAAAAAACCATGAAAACCAGCTAACTTAGGTCTCTTTTGGACAAGAATTACTTTGGAAGAGGATGTAAACTACTAAAGATGAAAAAAAGCGAAATTTAAATATTTTTGAGAGAAATGTCACAAAAATCACGTAAAAATCTCAGACTATATTCAAATATTTGAGGGTGTGATAAAGCTTTAAAATTTGTCGATTTAATCTAATAAAATACAATAGAACACAACTTACTTAACAAAAAAATAACTTTTAACACCGTATCTCTTCTTGCCGATAAAGATAAATTTGAAAATAAAAATAAAATTCAAAAATTTTAATTTTACTTGTTATTTCCCTTTCGTTCAAATAATTTAAAAAGATTTTACATTCTATTCATGAATATAGATAAAAAATATACTCGGAATAAACGAAAAAAATATATTCGGAATTTATAAACATATTTTTTTTTGCAATAGGAATTAAAAGCTACAAAAAATGCGATTTTGAATAATCTTTTTGCTTTATAGCCATATTTTATAACCTTTGATAATTTTATGTGTATCTGGGCGTTTTAAACACATGTTTTTTGTATTATAGATCCAATTTATGTCTTAAAATACATTTAATTTAAAATTCAGTGAATTTGAGTACGATACATAGAAATATTGGATAAATATTTTGATTTCTAGCAGAAAAGTGTGATATATGTTACGTTCACAATACCCATTTAGGATCTATAATAACGACTAGTTACTTCAATACCGCCTAAGTGAATATTAAAAAATGTAATTAAGCGAGAGACATGGCATTGACTACGAAGCATGAATAGTCCCAAATTTGAATCTTATTTATGAAAATTCACCTATTATGAACTTTAATGAGCACAAATAATTAGATTTTCGTTCAATAGAGTATTAATATCAATTAGAATCAACTCTTTATTATATTATTTTAGAAAATAACTTATAATATAAAAAAAAGAACTCAAAAATAATTTTGGATAGCAAAAACTCTAAAAAGAAAGAGCTTAAAGTATCGTAAACATCTTGAAGTGCGAGTCATACAATAGACAGTCCGATAATGATTGTGAATTGGTCGTTGAGAATTGTGGTAGACACAACTTGCTGAATTTATGTATATTTATCAAAGCGTGAAAATATATCGTGGCATCGTAAATTTAACTTGAAAAGAGAAAAAACCATAATTTTCTCAAATCTATTAAAATGTCTTGATTATTCAAATCGACCATAAAATATACAAAAAGCGTAAAACATTCTTAGAGAAACCTTGAATAGAAATAATAGAAAAAAAATATTCAAATTGATTTATCATTAAGGTATAATATTGTGATTAAAGATATTTTATTCATACCTAGCGTCTAAAAAATGTTTTTATTGTATTTTTTAAAAAAAATCAAAGTATTTTTAATTATCAAGAAAAGTTTATATGAATTGCAACTTAAACAAAAAAAATTAAAATGCATCTATTCGATTTAAGAGAGAATAAATGATTTAATCTACCATTTTATAATCTATAACTATATGAAATATACCATAATATGCAAGAAGGATTACTTTAAATAAAAGACATATGACACAAACATTTTAATAAGACATCATAAATGCATATTAATTGTAAGAAAAACTAGAAAAACTAGAATATAACTGAATAAAACCCTGGATTCAAAACATTAAATTACAATTTTCACATTCAAATATCATTTTTTTTAGACTGAAAATGATAAAAAATATCTACCATGTTTAAGATAGATATTTATAAATCGAATTTAAGTTTAAGTTATCAAATATACTTTGAAGAAAAATGGATTTCAAAACATTTTTTGTGTCAAAAGACCAAATCTTTGAAGAAAAATTTAATAAATAATTCAAGAGCTAAACATTTTTAAGATATTACATTTTATATATAATGTTTGGCACTATTTTCCAAAATATCAATAAATATCAAACCTACGATATTTTTAGTGCCATAACATAAACCTATTCTCTAATACAGCCTGTATAAATATTTGCATTAAAAAAACATTTGCTAAAATAAAAAAAATCCAAAAACCGATCAAAAGATAATCTATATTATTACATCCTTTCATATATTTGTAAAATATAAATATAACAACTAAATAATGAAGCAAGAAAAGTGTAATGAAAACATTTTTAAATACCGAAGTGGCGGATAAAAGCATTAAAAGGGTATTCTGAAGGAAAAGCATGAAAATATATTTAAATTCCAGGTTAAAATACGAACTATTATGTCGATTCGCATGTTGCAATTCTAGATTTAAATTACATAGGTTGTTATCTATATTACAGTTTTGGTTTTGAGATCTTTCACTTAACGCACGTTGGTTGTGAGAAGAAGTATTAGCAGATACGCCGTTGTTGTAAGAATATGGTGAGCGAAAATGTATCTATCTGTTGTTTGATTTCTGATTGATTCCATTCTATAGCTTTCATTCGACCTTGGAACATTTAAGATCGTATTTTTATCCATAATCAAAAGCTTTTTTTATATTATATAAGTTAAGCCCAAAAAGCTTACCTTTAATCTACTTGATAAGAATTAATATTTTTTATGATTGCAATATAATTTAGAATTTAAAAAGCGATCTATTTTTTAAAAAATTATTGCTGAATGGTTTGTAATTATTAATTCAAAAATGCTTTTAACTTCTTTTATAATTATAAATTTTACTAGAAAAAATCAACAATATATACACATTATTTGTTATATTTTTTTGATGAAAAAATATTTTCTTTTAAACTTAATTAAATTAATTAATTCGATTGATTCTTAAATTATATAATAAAAATTCTAGTTGTCGATTTCACGTATGCTCATAATCAAATAGTTTTTTATTATAAAAATGTAATTTTTAATACAAAATCGACAAAAATTCTTTTAAATTTTTTTGAAACAATATTTATCATAATTCTATTATTCTTTAGAACAATTATTAAATTAAAATTCTTTTGAATGTAGTCTTCCATTTTATTGTGTCTTTTTTCGATTTAGAGAACCTCTTTTTTTTCGAAACGTTGTCTTCTTTAAATCCTGGTTCAATTTTCTCACCTTTCAACATTGTTTATTGTTGTTGCGTTCGAAAAATAGATGATACAATCCATTTTCTTTATTTTTATGTATTTTCCTTCTATTTGCTCATATTATAGAAATTAATGGCTTTAATGCCTCACGCCGTTTTTTTAAATTTAAAGAGAGGTTATGTTCTAACTATAATAAAAAAATTTTAGCAAATGAGTTTTCTTGGTCTATCACAAGAAAAATTACTCTCTTTATTAGCATAATTGACAAACGTAAGCTTTGGATCTTGATTAGTCACGGCCTTTGTGATCCATATTAAATTATTTTTTAATATAACATACCTTTTAAAACATATAGGTTTTTTTTCGCCATATTTAATTAATATTATTAATTAATAAATAAAAACTGATATATTTTTTCAGTAATTAACTTATTAATTACATGAAACCCATATACATTCAACATAAAAAATGTCTTACTGCAATTCCTTTTCCCCTATATTTTATCTTTTTACTACATGTGTGATGATAGCTTCTCTTACAAGCATATCATTTTATATTATAAACGAAGAGAACAGAATTTCAAATCTAATAGAAAGCGCTCATACTATTGAAAATATGTTTATTAGTGAAAATATAGAATATTTCAATAAGAATAATAAAATTACATTGTTTCAAAACAACATATTATCTCATGAACGTATGTTTGGAACAACAAAATATTATAATCCAGATATTATAGCACTGCCATACACGAAAAATATGCTACTCAATTCTACACTTTTAAAATCCTTATTTGATAAAGAAAAAACAACTTTTAGAGTGTTTATAAAAAATATTTCAAACTCAAATTTTCTTCTTTTCCTTGAATTGGTAAAAAAATCGAATATTCTTACTAATCAAATAACGATTAAGGCTTTTCTGGAAATCTTAAGAATTATTACTATATTAGATATCAAAAAATCTAAGCAGAGAGATCTATTTATTAAAGAATTGTTAAGAAGTCTTGTATATGGACTGAATACATTGTCTTTTGGTTTTTATTTAAATGAAAGTTATTATAATTATCTTATCCATGATACAAAGCGATCATTATCGAGAGATTTATTGGTATTTTTCATGGAATTGGTTTATTTTAAAGAAAACATGACCAAGCACTATCTTGTTTTTTTTAAAAACAAGATAACATGTTTCAAGATTGAAGGTTCTGTTTTTTATCAGGAAAAAAACAAAAAGCATCAAAGAAATAAAATTTGTTTACGAATGAATGATTTTAACGCAAAAAAATTAGCGAAGTTAAAGACCTCATATCTTCTACGAAATATTTGGGTTTTTTTTACTTAAAATCACACGAATAGATTTTATTTGCTTTGCATTTGCATTAGAAGAAACACTTAAAAGTATTTTTGAAATTTTTTCTGGTGCAAAGCTTCCTTCGGAAATATTTTATATTCATTCAATAAAAAATGCGACAAAACTACTTTTAAAAATGAAAAATCATATATTTTTAAAAACTTAAAAGTTTTGAAGTTTGAATTTGATTTCACCTTAGGAATTAAAAGAGATATTGGTGTCTTACAAAAACATGGTAAAAATTTTAATAATAACACGTAAAATCGATTTAATACTTTGCGATTTTTAATAGATTTCTGTTCTGAGAATTTGAATACATCATATAAAGTTGTTTCATCAGACTATATTTATGATAATAGTGATCCGGGTATATTATAATGTATGCCAAATAACATTTTGTGTTTTCCTATGTATTGCAAAATTGGTGGATATTTAACAGGCAATCCTCTAAACCGAACTCCATTTATAAATGCAAATAATAGGTATTTCTACGGTGATTTTCTTAGATATTGTTACGATATATTCCGTTTTGAATGTATGAATACTAAAAAAATTAAGATTTATATGCTCGAGTCATTATATCCACAAAAACTTGATAGCCAAGTTTATGTCGCTTTAAGATATTGTAAAACTCTAAAGCATATATATTTTGAAAATATAATAGTATCTAATGAGTTACTGATAGATATTTTAAAAACAAATTTATTCTTTTCCAACGAAATAAAGAATTTCGAGTGTTCCTACAACGAAAAATTGTTTGATAGAAATTAGACTTTAAATTTCAATCTAAAGACTTTAATTCTTTCTAATTCTAAATTTTGTATCGAATCGAGACTTATAGGTTATTTGTCAAAGTTTAAATGTGTTTGTAATTTGAAAATGGAAAATACACATTTTAATTATAAAAAATTAGTTTCGAGAAAGCCGTATTACAACCTTCTTGATTTTTTTAGTAAAAATAAGACCGAAAAGATATTTTTAAAATATTTGGATTTAGAATCATCGTATATGAATGATCAAATGAAAAACCTTCTTTATTTTTTAACATTTATGGTTTTTCAAGACTTAACTCGATATTTTTAACTTTCTATCGATTTACAGAAATCGATTCTGCATTTTTTCCAAAAATGAACAAACTAAAAGTTGTTGATATAAATTTTTACGGCTTAACAGAAAGAATAGCTTTTAAAAAAGTTTTCGAGAATTTTAATTTATTCGATACATTAATTTCTATAACGATACATCTTACTAAAATTAGGCCTGGGGACATCCATATTTTGGGATCTTACAAAAATTTATTAAGTTTAGCTATTGATTTAGATACAATTGATTATAAAATTGTTCAAAACATTCGTAGAAAAAACTTTAAGAATACGGAATTCGTCTTAATGAAACCAATTCGAAGTGAAAGATCAAATGAAGTTAATGCATACCTAGATTCCGAATTTATATAAAATTTCCCTTAAATAAATAATTTCTTATGCTTTAAATATTTCTAGTATATTTTAAATTTAAACAAGACAAAAATCGGTATCTATTTTGGGCTTAAATACCATGTTTTTATTTCTGAAAATTTAACATCAATTGAAATCGAACAAATACTTAGTAATCATAATGAACTTTAATTTTCATTATAGTTTAAAATATAAAGAAAAATTTAAACTGTTTAAATTTTGACAAAAACATTGTGTGAATGTTTATTTTACAAAAAATAGAAATATAAAAAATATGGTTTTATATAACCGGTTTTATATTAGAAATTTCGATGCTTTTGCGGCATTTTATGAGACAAAATATTGAAAACAATTCCATTTAAAGTTACTATTCTTAGTCTCTCGTTTCTAATTTTAGAATAAAATTAATGTTATATCGATATTTGTCTTTAAATTTTTCTTTCGAATATTTTAGGATATTTTGAAGAGGCTGTATTTACTGTTATGTTATAAATTAGAATAATTTAAATAAACGAAAATAAAACAATTCTCAAAGCTATAAAATCAAAATTTTTTTTGAAGATAATCTTTGGTCCTTAAAAAATAACGCAAATGTATAATTCGAAATAATAACACCTAACCAAAAATGCCATAGATTTTTGTTTTTTTATTTATAATATGATCGATTTAAAAAACCTTTTTCGAGTAGCATAGTTAGCGCTTTTATTCGTTTAAAGCAGTGAAACTTTACTTAATTCAAATGGCCTGTATATAGGCTTATTAATTAGAATGACACACAAAGGTTCTAAAAGCTTAATTTTTTTGTAATATTGGCTAGCAAGAATTTTTATGGCTTTTCGTAGAATTATTTCCCGAGTTATGACAAAATACACAAGAGAAAATTGAAATTGAAAATTTTGCGATAGAATATGAGAATTGCAGTTAAAGAAAATTTAAAATTTCGTATATCGAAACCTGCGAGTTAAAAATTCATTAAAAATCATATAGATGGAAAATTTATTGCTCGTAAACGACTACCTGATCACTTTTTCTTTTGAAATTCAGAAATTATGCAAAATAAAAAAATATGAAGAAGTTAAAAAACGTTCTCCCAAAAAAGTAATTTACATTTCAAGAAATGCAATTTTATATTTCTTTATGCAGTAAATAGCTCTAACAAATTCTAACTGTCTTGATTACATGAAATTATTCATCTACAGAACTTCGATATTTAAAATGTTTAGATTGTTATAAAAATAGTATATTTTTAACAAATAGTTAAGGTCATTTTAGAAAATATTTCTTATAGAGAACAAAAATATTGAACTTACAAAAGTATAATCAAAAGAAATTGAATCCATCGATTTAATATTTAGTATGGTATCAAAGAGCAAATAGAACGGCAAAAACTCGTTGTTTCATCGCGATAAAAAGTGTCTGCACTGCTACAATAACACATCCTTCTAAATTTCGATTGGATTTTACTTGGCTTCATTCATATATTTAGAAGTAAATAAGGCATTTTTATCATATAATTCCAAAAATGTTCTTTGGATTAAAATTTAGAGACCGGGAAGACCAAGGAAGTATTATGATTTCCTTTATTTCAATAATCAATGGACACCTTTGATGTTTACTTATGATTATTATCTTTCGTAAGAATACAATCGTACACTTATATTTCTAGCAGACGATTCTGAATGCTCGAAAGAATACTAAAATATTAAAACCGGTCTATAATGAGATCAATAAATACCAAATTTCCAACGCTGGCTTTTTACATGCATCTTCAAACCACAATATTTTTACCTTCGGAATTACTTCTGTGTCATATATTTGGAAATTGTGTGTTTCCCTTGCTTCTATGAAAAATAAACATTGGCATCATAATTAAAGGATCTAAGCTTGCATTCTTCACGAAATATTACACTTAAAACCTTTAGGCGAAGTAGATAAATTCATACTGGAATTTAAAATCTAGAAACTATATTTTTTTGGTTAAAAAAGGTTATTAGCAGCGGAACAGTCATATCTACTAACATTTCTTGGATGGTCTATTATAGTCTAGAAAGTACAATTAGCATTACATAATAATGCATCTAGCTTTTTGGTAATTTCTGGTTGGCTAAATACAGAATTTTCTTTTCTAAAATTTAAAATTACATTGAATATTCTAATATAAATATAGGGAGGCCGTCCAGATTCATGTTTTCAATTTGTATCCCATCATTTATATATTTCTCTAATGTTTCATGACTCGTAGACCTAGATAAAATAGCAGTTAGGATTGTTTTCTTATTGAATATCTTTAAATATAACATCACAGAAGCATCTTTCTCTCCGGCTGATTTAATAAACTCATTTAGGGTATTTTAAATTCAAAATATTTAATTTAATAATAATTGACGCAAATATTTATAGAAATTTTAAGTCGTTAGGATTTTTTTTGAATTTCAGTTCGCTATATAATAAAATATAAAATTCTGATTATAAAAGAATTCTTCCATGAAAAATATAAATATAAAATATTATAACTCATTTTTTACTATAAAAAAATTTAAATTTTCTATTTGATAAATAAAACTAGAGACATGGTATGTCTGTATTTTTTATTGACGTACTGGTGGGTTTCTGCTTAAGTAGAGCTTTTGAGTCATTGCTTGCATCTTACACAAAATTGTAAAGATTAAAAATAGAAAAAATTCGGAGCAAGATAAAATATATCCAAGTACATCATATTTAGAAAGAGTGGCATTACGCAAAAAATGGAATATTCGAGGCCAAATACTCCACCGCTTATTCGTAAAAATATAAACCCAAAAAAAATATTGGTATGGAAAACATTTAGACAAGACACTATTATGGTATATTTTTTAAGATAATATGGAGCCGTCGGAAAACTTGCTATTATTTTCAAGCTTTAGATACCTAGATATACTCTCAGTTTATTAAAATTGTTTTTGTGATCATTCACAATAATAATCATAATTCAAATTTTGTTTTTACGGTGTAGGATCTTGCCATATAGCACGACATTGAAGAAATTTTTTAAGAAAAATCGAGGAATTACTTGAATGACTGGCTTAACACCCCATCTCTTAAACCACTTTAAAATATATATTCTTTAATTAAATGAATAGTTAAAAAAATAAAATAAAGAACAAAACATATTTAATTTAAAATACAAGTTTATTTGAGTAAATATTCTTTACATATAATCGGGAATCCTTTAAGTATTAAGAATGAAAATAGTATGGAATTATAAAGACATCAAGAAATTGATATTAACATTTAAATATATATTTGCATATGTTTGGCCTAAAATTGTGCCTTTTTTAATAAAATGCAACAAATAACTGAATTAGATCCGCATCTAAGATTTTACTTACATTTAATACAAGCAAAACTATATAAATAAAAATATAATAGTTGTTCAACTCAAATTTATAAAAACAAAAATCAATTTAATATTATTTAAACATTTTCTTCGGAGCTGGACATACACTTAAGATTATTTTATAATATATATTTCTGAGTTATGTACAGTGAAATATTTAAAAATCTATATAATCATGTTCCCCAGCATGTCGGAAGCAGAATTAGCTTGGAGTATTCTCTGCTTGGAAAGAGGCAATTAAAAAGGACTGCTCCTCCAGGTTGGAGTTAGGCTTAGGGCTGACAGTAACCCGCTCTTTAAACCCATCCAGTTACGATACTCAAAAAAGTAAACGAACCCACTGGAAAGAGAACATGGGCGGTATTAATGACGGAGGCCAAAGCTCATGTGTACTTTAGTGCCGAAGATGAATGAATGAATACAACCATGACTTTCATTTTAGGTCTTGTCAAGAATCTGGTATTATCATTTTTATAAATCAGAAGAAATCTAGGATATTGTTTTTGTTTATCCTATCGAGTCTAATTTATTTCTAGGAATCAAAAATTCGGGGTATATCGCTATAAAAAAAATAATTTTTATATATCTGATACTATTTATGGGTTTCCTTATCAAGAATTATTAAGCATAATGTTCGAATTTAATTCTCTAAACGGCTTCTATAGATTTATTGTAAGATATAGATGAGGCACTACAATTGTTTGATTTTAATAGATATTATAGTCATAAAGACTCGTCGATTATATCAATCTCATATATTTCTTTACATATAATTTTAAATTCATAATGAGCTTAGTGTTTGCATGAAATAATGGTTTTAGATGTTTCTATAAAAATTTGTTTGTTTTACGTAAAAAGTCTTGTTTAAAAACCTAGAATACAGACTAAAATTAAAGCTTCTGGCTTTCATAGAAATTTTATTTTAGATGTGTTTGTTTTAAGAACATTTTATTAAGAATGCTAGCGTTCTCTACGATAGATGTTTTGACACTTTTTATACATAATTGCAGTTTTAATAAACACAAATCGGTATAAAACCAAATATTTGAATCGATATGGGTGTAATATATTCTTCTGAATTTATATATTAAGTTTAATATAAGCTCAAACATATATTTGCCTACTAATTAACCAAATCAAGCTCTATATATACGTGTGTTACAATGAAGGTCAAATTTACTTGTCAATAAAATTTATTTCGCTTTATTGATTGTGTGAAATGCTGTGGTAAGTCATTTTAAATTTAAATGATTAAAATACCAAATTCATTTTTTTTGCTAGCCGTAAGGAAGATTAATCCAATATAGGCATCTATTTGTACTTTGTCAAATATGTTTCGATTCTCGTTATTATCGTTATATTTTCAAATTATTATATTTTGTTTTATTTCAAAACCGTAAGCGTGATAATTATCCTCATAATATGTATAAGCAATCGAAGAAGTTCATCTTCTTGTTTTCTATATCTATTAGTGGTTGATATTATTCTATTGAATTAGAATTAAGCCCATATAAATAATATTTTGTGAAAAGACTAAAAAAACAAAAAACTAAATAAAAATAATCAACAGAATAAGTTCATTCTGTATTTTTAATATTATAGTTATAGCTTGAACAGTTTCAAAATAAACAAAAAATTTGGGAAAAATCGGAAACATTGGATATGGCTTATTTACTCAATATTTTATTTCAATGGTTTGGTCTCTTATACATTTTTTTTACTATAAAGAGATTTTGCAATATAAAAAATCAGAGATATATATGTAAAATATTAGCATTAAAATATACCAAATCGATGACGCAAAACTGAGGGTTAGTTCTACTTTCACAATCGTTAATTTGAACCGTGGAACATCTCTTTGAAAAAACAAGAGAAACCATCATCTTGAATACTGAACACACGTTTCAAGAACTCAAACTATTACTTGCAGAATATTTTGTATCTTTTTTTGGAATTTTGCTATTTTTTTGAAATTATACTTATTAATATAAATTCTAGCCAAAAGAAAATGATATAAGCCAAAAACGAATCGCTAATTTTTTGAAGATAATTACCTTACAATAAAATATATTATTTATATAGAATTTTAGAATGAGTCTCTATAAAAGATCAGAATCATGTCTAAATATGTACAAGGCTTAATAGAAAATGGGCAAGTAATGAGTATATCGCAATTAACTTTTTCATGGTAAATAACTTACTTTCTGACATAATAGTTAGCTTTCAAACATGAAGTCTTGCGTTCGGCTAACAACCAAACTAGCAAAAAAATGTTTTTAGAATGCTAAAACTTGCCAAACTCATGTTCATGTGTAAATCATGCTGCAATAAAAGAATTAGAAAGAGGTGTAATATAAGATAGGCTTATGATAGAAATTCATTTGTTTTTTAGGTTTTGAAGACTTTGCACTACAGATCTCATTTATTGTATGAACGAAATGTCAATTCAACATAAAAAATGTACTTTTACTTTTGGAAAAAAGTTCTCTGTATCACCTTGTGTATAGATTTTCTATACCTTTTAAAAAGTTACAAATATACCCTCAAGTAAACGTATCGATTTTTATAATTAAAGAAAATTTACAAATTTGAACTAAAAAAGAGCTTTCGTAATCTTTTTTGAATATATTTTTACAGCAGGGTGTTAGACTGTTACTTTAAAATTGAGATTTAATGTTATAAGTACTAATCATTTGGTTAGAATCCTGCTTTGCAGTTATAATTTGTATGTTTTTTTACTTTAGGTCATAAATTTTGCTTTTCAAACACACTTTTCAAAACCATTCTTCGTTTCTAGCATTGAAATTATCTTACCCATATTTTCTTTAAAAAAATTGCAGTTCTTACCATTCAAGTATTTCTAAACGTAATCTCACTTTATGTATTATAGATGTTTCATAGATTTTTAGATATAGACTTTTTTCTTTTCATAAGCCATTTACCTTATATACCCCTAAATTTTTAACCTGCTTATAAATATGTGAATCTTACAAATACTACATATAGCATTTTCTTTAAATATTCTTAATTAACATGGATTATTTCTTTTAAATCATAAATATCAAGTTTATGTTAGAATTTGAACTTGCTAACTATTTATTTTTGACTTGTTTTATTCCATTGGTCTTATATATTTATTTTCCCTGTACGTTTCCGATTATGTAGAATTCAAAGATAATGTCTATAATTTTCTAAATTTCTCTTGAGAAATTTCGTTTTTTTTTAAAAGCTAGTTTGAAGAGATATATATTTTTTTGAAAATTCAGAGCCATTACTATTTGGGTTATTTTGGGAAAGCAAATATACTATAGAAATCATGCTGTTCTGCTGGTATGAATTATGCCACCAAGTATTTAAGTAGAGACAAAGGTTTAGAAGCAATAGCACAGATAAATCTTGATTTTGGATTGGTCTGAAATTCAAAAGCACACCCGTCTTAATGAGTTTTTGTCCCATATTTTTGGATAACCAATCTAAATTTTCCCGGTGTAATATTAACTTAAACATGATTTAAATCATTACGCCGATATTATTGCAAATTTTCACCTATGTAACAATATTAAGATTTTTTTATAGCAAAAATAGTTTTTTTTCATTAGAATCTTAACATAAACAATTTATAATTAAAAATATTTTATCTTGCTATGTTATCGAAAAATTACAATTAAATTATTTCTTGTATATCTTAAATTACTTAATTATAAAAAAAATACGACAAACTTAAATTTGTATATTCTCTTTTAAGTTAGTATCGGAATTTTATCAATTTATGTCTTTCGACTATTCATTCGTTCAAATTAACTTGTTTAATTTGAGTAAAACAAAATTAATATGTTTTTAATTAACTATAAATTATAGAAAATAATCCCTAAATAAAATATTAAGTAATCGATTTATTTTAGTTGAGAGCAGTATGTAAAAACTTTAGAAGAATTTAATGATTTATTGGAAATCTGCCCAATTATTCTATTTTATCCTAAAAATTTTCAGTTCTAGATTTACATTTATTATGCCACAATAAAAATTTATATAGTTGAAATTGGTATAATTATACCAAAATACGTTATAGTTCATTTGCAAAAATATAAATCCCAAAATTGATTTTTGAAGGGAATATAAAAATTAATTTTAATTTAAGATTTATTTATTAAAGATTGAATGGAGAAATATCTTTCAATTCGTTCTAAATCATTTATTGATTAAAAATAAAGACCTAATTATGGTTAATGTTGCAAAAAAAAATTAAATCATCAAAAAATATTTTTTAATTTCAATTTAAATTTAAAAGTATATATATTTTAATTTTAGTAGATATGTATTATATTCTTATCTGGTTGTATTTTATAGGTTTTGCTGTTTCAATGGACGTATATTCACTTCTTAAATTTAATGGTATATCTACACGTAAGGAAAACATGTTTAAATTTTATTGTAATAACAATGGCTCGGAAAATAGCCACATGGGTTCGCTGTTAAACAAAAAAAAATAGAAATATGTGTTCCGAACATTATATCTGATATAGAAAAATTGGCCAAGAAAAAACCAGCTCCGAAACTCCAGAATTTCAACCATTTCACCAGATCTAATTAAAAATATCCTCTTGCTCTTTTATATTATCAAAAACATAATTTATTCTTACTTTAATAATTTTTGAAAGTTATGGTGTTGCTGAAATGGCAACTTACTCTATGACTTCGAGGCGACTTAGCAAATAGAACCTGGTTTTATGTGAACTATTACCTTTTGCTATCAAGAAACCTTTTTATATTTATCTATACCGATTCTACTTTTTCATTTCATTCAGCAATCTAATTTTCATATCAAATATAAGCTTCAACCATTGAAGTTACATGCAAGGTATTTGAATATTCAAATTTCTCTTTTTCCTTAACATAACTACGCTTTTTCCTGGTTCTTGTGACTTTATTTACAAATTTGAATTTTAATAGCAACTTTTGAAAACGATATTGCCGCATATTCTCAGTATCTTTCACATTTTTTAATGTTTAGTATATTTTCTTTAAAATGACGTCACCAAATTACTATCATCGCATCATTACATTTGGCGAATTGCTATGTCTCACAAGCATACATCTCTATATCTAAGAAGGATTTCATATGTTTCATAGTTCCCATTGTAGAATTATGATTATCGATTTTCAATTTCCTAGGAAGTATATATATGCCTTATATCCTGTATATAATCTTTTCTATTTCTCTACTATTTTCTTTAAAATTCTTCAGAAGAACACCTAGATATTTATTAGATTATATGGTTTTTTAATAGTCATTTATCGACTTAAAAGTAATGAGTTTTAGTTGCTTGACTAATGAAATATATTTTATTCATTAATATCAGACACGCTTTTTTTCATTTGTGCTCTACCGATTTATTTTCGAAATCGCCTGAATTTCTCGCGTTTCGACTTATGCCATCAGGATGGTTCAAGGGTTTTCTATTTTGTTATACATAGTTTTTTTCATGCCATTTATAAGATTCTAATAGCCTTTTTATGTTTATATTTAAGACATATAAAAGAATCTCTTCGTATCAACGCACAGCTTATTTCAAACTATTTTAAACGTACGAGTTTCCTTTTAGATTTCTATATGAAGCCTTGTTTTTGTAAGTTTCTTTTTCTATTTTGGCCAAGATTAATGTCATATCGTTTAAGTGGTTTTTTATTTGAAACAATAAATAAAATATTTTTTTACCTTCAGACTATCTATAAGCTTATGAACACTTTTAAATAACTTAGATATCAATTGCACTTTTACTTGCAATCAAACCTTGACCCTGACATGAATTATAAATATTTCATTTTTTAATTAAGCTCTGGGTTATCAAATTTTTTATCTTTTAAAGAATTTATTCACCATTTGAACAATGTAACCACCTTCCACCAAATTAGACTCTTCATTTTATCTATTGGCGGGACCCTCGAGTAGTTATGTCATCTAAAATATTACAGAAGAAAATATTTTTCGCATATAATTTTTTAACACTATTTTCTCCGTTTTACTTGCTTTAAAGAAGAGTTGGTTGTTTTGCATCTCTACATTGGTAATAACACTTACTTAAATTTTCTTTTAACTCTCTCAGCATTTAGTCCAGACTCAAGTCTCTTTGGCCGAACAAAGGAAATGGTTTTACTGTCTTATTGGATACTATCGACTGAATGTATGACTCTATATTCCTGTTTATTTGATTTATTTTAAGGTATGTTGTGTGGTACTTTGTCAAAATACATTTCAGAGTTATTCTTTGAGGGTTTATCTCGAAACCAATCTTATAAGTAAGACCCGACTCATTGAATAATCGACCATACTTCCTAAGTTTTTTTATTCAACTACTTTAAATGAATCTTAGGTCGTAGTTACTCATCAATGAAGGTTATTGTATTGTGAATCTTGTCCAGAGCGAAAATATCGAGAAGATTATTTCGAAGTTCGACATTTGTTCGATTCCGCTATCGACTCTAAATTCTCCATATTCTTTATCAAGAGTTCCTTAAACTGTGCGACTCCATATTCGTTTTGTAGAAATGCACTAATGCTATTTACAATAATATAGTGCAGACATCTTACCATTTCATTATGTCACCTGTTGTAGTCAAAACAGAGCATTTTCTCACATCGAGTCGCTAAATAATCTACTTATCAAATTATGTTTATATTACATAATTATTAAATAAGATATTTAGTTTTTATTTTTTTTGGAAGAGATTAACTCAATAAAAATTTTCTGCTTTATAATGAGCATGTTAAATGCATGTAGATATAATTGTTAGAATTTTAGGGGAGAATAAAAACACGTTAGATTTTTGGTTTATTCATGGGTTGTTAAAAAAGAGAAAAAACTTGCTGAACAGTTTGCTACAATTCAGCTTTAATGTTTTTTTATAAAACTAGACCGCAGCCTGTTGCCGAACTTATATGTATTTACAATTTTAAAAGTGGACACCTAGACTGGATTACTCAAGTTATAAGACTATACGCTCCAGAAATACAGAAATATTAACTTTAAAAACCAGGAAACCAAATTGGCAGTTAAAGATCTTGGTATGGCATGCATTTCTAATTAGACTCATGAGAGTTGGCCTGATATTTATATCTAGAAGTCTATTGAGTTTAGAAATTTTATATTAGTTAGAAATGATGCAAAGTCTTAAGAGTCTAGAGTGGTTTAGATCTGCGATCACACACCGGCAACAAATATAATAAACGAACTTCTGGCAACTTAACATGCTCAAAATAAGCTCTAAACTTTGTAGGCGAAATCCTAGGAGTCTAAGTATCGTAAGAAATCCCGATAGAGTATTGGAGAAAACAAGCATGGTATACATTAAACCTAGATTTTTCTTAATGTTATAAAAAAAATTACGGTTGCCAATGTAAAAGATGTGATATTGTTTGAATAAAATTTCATCAGATATAGCAATAGAAGGAAATATTTTTTAAATTTTCTCATAAATAGCTTGTTAGAGCGGAATATCCTCGCTACCAAACAATAGTAAATAAATATAGAACAATTTAAAAACATTTTTTATGAGCATTTGAGAAAAAAGACATAAGGATTTATTAATAATTAGCTAAACCGTAAAACATAATCAAATAACTTAATATTGGCTAATTTTGAAACATTAAAGCACAAAAGGAAAATATTAAAAAATAATAGTAATGCAGCACTTAGTTGGTGAAAAACGATATAAAAAATATAGCCAGAAAGTATTTAATAGATACTAGTACTTTTTATGAGATACCTTTAATATGCATTTAATTTGAAGAAATCAAATCTAAAAAGAAAAAAATCGTTATAATACTAATTTTCAATTTTAAAAAATGAATAAAATATTTTTTTATAAAAAAAAACTTTGAAAACATCAATAAATAATAGAACGATTTTTACGAAATATCAAAGTATATAGGTTTTAATGCAATAAAAACGTGAACTTTTCATCTAACACAGCCTGTATAATTATTTGTAGCAAAAATGCATTTGCTAATATAATAAAAATGACAATACCATGGAAAAGATAATCAATATTTTTATTCTTTTTTATATATTTGTAAAATATAAATAGAATAACAAAATAGTTGAGAAAAAATTGTAATAAAAATATTTCCAAAGGTAGAAGTTGCTGATAAAAACATAAAAATCGTATTTTGAAGGAAAAGCAAGAAAATTTATTTAAACTTTAGCTTAAAAACCAACTGATAATGTTGATTTTCATAGTGATGTTCTTGATTCGAAATTTTAAGATTATTTTGTGTAGCTAGGCTTTGGTTAAAAGATTTTTGGCTGTACGTTTTATGGCTACCAATAGAATTATTCCCAAATATATCATTGTTTATAACAATCTCGTAGGCGCGAGCAGAGTCACTTGATCTTTTTGGTATGACAATAGTAATTGTATTTTCTATTCTAAGCTTCCATTAGGTCTCAGATTATTCAAATTCTTTTTTTATTGATGCCTAACGGTATTTTTTTAAAATAAATACATCACTGTCCAAAAAATCAATTTTAAATTTACTAAATAGAGTTTAAAATCTCTTTTTGAATGCAATTTTTTTTGATAAAAATGTCAGATAAAAGATTGCATATAATTCTGTAGTAATAATGATTTATAATGGTTACTAATGCAAAAGAATTTTTTTCAAAAGTATAAAAAGCCAAAATATTATTTTATAAATGTTTTTTCGGATAGAAATAGCGAATTGTTGGATAGATGTTTATATTCTCTTATCCAGCTGTCCTTAGAGACCAAATAAATTTAATATTAAAGTTTAATTTTTTTTAAATATAGCAATAGCGACAAAAAATATCTGTGAGTTGCATTATTAGTTGAAAAATACTTTTAAAATATTTAAACCCTAAATACACGTGAAAAGGCTAAATAACTATAAATTAGATTTATATCGCATCGTTGCATCTTGAAACAGTTTTTACGTCACCTTAAACTTTATTTATCTTAACTATCTTTATGCTGAAAGAGCCCTAACGGATAAATTCGAATTTTTTAAAAACGTTGAAAAAGCTACTATATTTAAAATATTTATACTGATCTCTTTTTATTGCTAAATTATATCTCAAAAGAAAAAAATATTTTGCGATTTCTTAAATTTTGGCTTATATGTTTATTTCTCTGTTCGATTAAAAATAAATGCCTAGCTTAGTAGCAAATTACTATCATTATATGCATTTTCATGGGTGTGGCATGACAAATATGTTTCTAATTAACGTTTAATTTTGCACTTCCAAGACAATCCTAGGCATTATGGGGTTTTATTATTATTTTAATCTGTATATGTTGCATGGGACCGCTTAATTAAAGTTACACTTGTATTTTTTTTTCATATTAGGATTTTAGAGATACACAGTTAAAAAAATAGGATAGACGAAAGACAAAAATAACTTCATGTTTTTTTTCGAATATATATTATAGTATATGCCAAGACTATATTTTTTGGACAACCAATTTATCGTTATACCTAATTAAAATATCTTTTTTGATGTTTTATTTTTAATTATGATTTGTAGGTTTGACCCAACCTTGATATTTCAATTGTGTTACACCTACACTAAATTTTTTATTAGTGTAGTTAAAAACATTCAGAAAGTAAGATTTCATATATTTGGTCATGATTAAATTACTTCACTATCGAAATAGGTTAGTCATAAACAGAAAATCAAAGAATATTTAAAATCTGAAAGTCAATTTACTATCTTAAACCAGGTAATTTGTTTGTGTGTATGGATCACGTTAGCAACCGCGATTTATTCTTTTACTCCATATAAATTCAAACATTTACTTAATTTATACAAACTAATCTTATTTCAATGATATATTGGATTTATAACAGTTATTTTTTATTTTCGAAAAACTAATATAAACAAGGCTCAACATATTGATATGTAGTTAAATTTAATACCATGGTAATTTAGTCTAATTTGATCTATAAATTCATTTACCTAATGATGCAACTATCGTGATTTGTTTAAATAATAAGTCAAATTGAATTAAAGAAAAAACGAATATTCTCGTCTAAATTAACATTTAGCAACAAAGATCATCTCTTTAGCTAAATAAAGACTTTTTTCTTTTTCTAATTAATTGCATTCTCATTTTGTATGCAATCGTATATTGACAGCTTATAAAACGCTAATAAAAAAATTTTTCTTTGAAAACTTAAAATCCGTGCATTGTAAATTATCCTACATTTATTTACATAACTGAAATTCCAATTTAAACAAGAAATTAAAAATTATATTTAGAATGTAAAGGGAATTCTTACATATATTTTCTTACATCTTGTAGCTAGAAGGTCTGAAAATCTTTTTGTTTGCTTAAAAACTGCTATTTCAAAAAATTCGAAACCACAAAAGACTTAGAATTTAATGTGCCATATTTCAGTATCATTTTTATTTAATAGCTTTTTTTAGCCTTTTTGGTGAAAAAACGCTAAGAAGAGATGAAAAGGAAATGGCAAACCGGAATACATAAGACATAAAGGTATGAAATAAAAAGACACAATATAAACAAGAATTTTACAAAGAATTAAAAATAGTAAAAATAATGTAAAAACTAATAGCATTATGAATTACTAGTGACCTCGATATTAATATAATACATTTTTATATTTCTTGATTAATCAAATTATTTATTACTATTTCAGGTTGCATAATTTAAATACCATATATGTATTACTTGTATCTTTCTTTTACATCAACAAACCTTAGAAATTTATGGTTCACTATTGTTTATCTTAAACTATAATTCAATAGGTAATGAAGACTGTGTTTATAATAAAACAGTTTTCATACTTAGAAACTCTAATGATATGAATAGGATTAAAAGGGAAATGCATGTGAGAGTATTGCTAACCAATCACAAGCTACGTGTTTTTCTACATTCAAACGCGGCCAAAATCAAGCCAACTCTCTTTTATAATACAAATATCAAGCATAAGACGCCAAATTGGTTACAGAAACCACATTTTTTAGATTACAGCTTCTAGAAAGAATTATCTTGAGAAAAGAAAAACCTTTGTATTTACTACTTCGTGGAGTAACTGCTAAGTTTAATTAGATCGATCTTGCTTTCATAGAGATTTATCTACGGGAAAGGAACCAATTTGTTTTTAGAAATACAGAAAGATCCCAAAAAAAAATTCTGAGCAAGCTTAAACTGTTTTATAAAATATCAAAGCTGAAAAGAATCATACACAATTTACATCTGTGTTTGAAGGATTGATTGGCTATAAGAATGCAAAAAATACGAAGCCGATAGAGAAATAATAGCTACTTACAGGCGTTCCGTGCCACATTGAGAATTTATTTTGACAGAACACACCCTAAATAAAGCTGAGAGAAATGTATTTTGGCTATGTAAAAGACCATGGATAAAGAAAATAAAAAATTTCGATTAAGTTCAAGAGCTTCACAATTAATTTAAATAGAAGTGTTTTATCAAAGAAATCAAAAAAATAAGCTATGTAATATTTCATTAGAAGTAATGTATTTTTGACGCAAATATATTTAAATCTAAATAGATATGGCAACATATAATACAACGGAAAAAGCATAGATTTATTGCATAAGACCATAATAGTATGATTTAAATGTAGTTCATCTTAAAATTTACACGAGTAAAAATGTATATAGAACCCGGATTTTCTGTAATCAAATTTTTTAAGAAAATTATCCTTAGTCTAAATTAATATGGAATATAAAAATATCGATTTTGATGGCTTCAATTTAAAAATGGGTTGGTGTATATCATGTTTCAAAACTTACGATTTTATAAAAAGAAATTGAAAAAATCAATCATATCTGAGATTGTTCTTGAATGGCTTTATTATGAATAAATAAAATATAATGTCAAACATTGGTTAATTCAGAAAGAAATTAAAGCTGTGATTTAAAGTGCAGACGGAGTAATTATGGAATAAGTATCGAACAAATAGTTGGTTTATGTATCAGATACGTTTTTTTCTAAATTGTTTTTACTGGGTGTGTTTAATAAACATCATGAGTTTGCTTTACAACTGAGAGATGCAGACTTCATATTTTTTAAACCTTTTCATCAAATAACTTAACTCCTTTGACCAAATTCTTTATAAAGTTCAAAAAAAGGCTTCTTGATAAAAAATAATATAGGTTGGCTGCTTTATTGTGAGCTTACGTATTTCATCTTAAAAAACATGCCAAGCAGAGGTTCTTAGTCCAAACTTATCATTTGCAATCAAACCTCAATTTGATAACATATATAGGTTTGATCGGTCCCTTCTTGCATGGAGCAGAATTGGCCTAGGGTATTCCTTGCTTGTCGTAAGTAAAAACCAGAAGGAACTAGTTTTCCAGGCTTGGGCGTAAGGCTAACAAGCCACTCTTTAAAACCAACATGCTACGAAACCAAAAAACGTAATATAACTCAGTCGGAAAATTGAAAAAATAGATAACGTAGTTAAACAAAAAACCAAAATTCTACTTGTAACATAAAATAAGCGTTCCCTATATAGACTCGAGGCCCGGTGTGTATGTCTGATGTGATATCTCAACGTAATCTGTCATCATACGCCCACAAGAACTGGAATCGACAGGAAAAAGAAATGTAAATAAGAAGAGCATTTCACTTTATTGTAGCTGTCACGAAAAACATTACCTACTTGGGACAGAATTCATGCTTGGAAACAAAATAAAACCGCTTGTAAGTGATTTTAAGAGCTACAGACCCCGGCAATCTAAAATCATAATAAAAGAAAAAAATTGAACTATATTATCCTCAATGCATATGCTCTCGCAGAAGATTCAACTGGGGAGGAAAAGAAAGCCTTTTATGCTCTCTTAGGGAAAGTATATGAAGATTGTCCTAGAAAATACATTCAATTTCTGTTAGGAGACATGGACGCAAAAATAGGAAAGGATTATGTCTGTAGCAGAATTAGAAAATAATTTACATAAGGAGCATCCCGAAAATGGATTCCGATTACTTAATTTTGCAATAAGAGGAAATTTAATTTTGGGAACAATTTTTGATCGTGGGAACATACACAAGGGTACTTAAAAGACCCCGGACTAAGATACGGTCTACCAAATGGATCATACACACATTATCAAACGTCACAAAACCATCTTACAATATATTAGAGTACAATGCAGTGCAAATATCGAAAGGGATTATTTCCTTTATGTTGCACAACCAAGAGCAATAATCTGACACACCAGAAATTAAAAATAACGAGTTCTGTTGGATATAACACCCGTATGTTAAAATATGAGAAAGGGAAGAAAATATATGAGTCAAAAACAAACGAAATAGTTAGAGAACAGAGTAAGAAAGTTATAGATGACATAAGAACATCCTAAAACATAATATAGTAGCAACAGGCCGTGTATCCATTTGATTAAAGCGAAGTATTATAAGAAATGAAGGGTTTGATGAGGAATGGCAAGCACAACCAAGGCTAAGAATGATGCCTACAACTTTCTGAAACAAAAAAAATGTCTAGAGTAGATACTGATATATATATAGATTAAGCAATGAGGAAAAGAGATACCCCGAGCTAAGAAGAGAAAGTTAATGATAAAGCAAATAGAGCTAATTCAGAAATATAAAACTTAACATCTAGCAGATAAATGTTTAGAAAGGTAAATAATACCGAAAAGCTTTCATTCCGTGAACAAAAAGCTGTGCAAGTAAAACTGGTGAGCCTAAAGAGGCATTCAAGGTTTATAATATATGGTCATGACATTTTTGCGACCTACTGGATGAATGCGGAAATCAAGCAGACACAGACAAATGTTTGACAAACTAGAAGATACTGGTAGCCATGAAGACACTGTGCCTTCTTATGAAGAAGTAAATAAAGCCGTGGAAAAACCGAAAAATATTAAAGCCCCAAAACAGACTGAATTCATATGAACAGTTTAAAAAAGCTAGTAGAAATTACATTAATGAGCTGACGCATTTACTTAGAGAGAGATGATAAGAAGAGAAAATTTCTAAAGAATGGGGTAAAAGTCTCGTCTTTTTGATTTACAAAAAAAGGTACACAAGAATCGTGAAAATTACCGAGTAATATCTCTTCCGAACACAACCTAAAAAGTTCTGTCTAGCGTTATTTTTATATGACTGCTATCTTGTGTAGAGAACATCATTGGAGCATACCAATGCAGGTTCCCGATAGATAGATCGACATCGGACGTGATTTATTCACCAAAAAAATTTTGGAAAAAAAATTCAAATATAAGTTAAGTTTTATCCACCTTTTTATAGACCGCAAGCAGCCTATGATAAAGTCAATAGAAAAATGCTTTGCAGAGCCATGAAAGAATTTAGTATTCCCCATAAATTGATAAGATTGACTAAAATGACAATTTCTGGATCCAATTGCAGAATAAGACTACAGTCTACTCTGTTAGAACCGTTAGAACATTTGATAGTCTAGAGCAGGAACCTCACTGGGTTGGCTACTTTATAATTAGGCTTTTGGGAAAGTAGTCCATGATTCTGGCCTACAGATCGAAGTTTTGAATTTAACAAGCAAATTTAAATCCTAGCCACGCTGAGGGTATTGAACTTATGGCAATATCAGAAGCTAGTCAGCAAAGAGCGTTCATAGTCTTGGAATTTGCAGCCAAGAAGATGCACCTGATTATTAACATTCGAAAGACCAATAAATGACATAAAGTAATAGCCGAAGACTTCCTCAATTCAAGTTCAGAGATTATATCTTTAAACAGTAGAAGATTTTGTCTATTTAGAATCCTGAATAGATCTAAAAAACAGCAGCTCGCACGAATTTTAAAGTAGAATTCAGGCGTCGAACAATTGCTATTATTGTCCCTTCAAGCACTTTAAGTCTAAGCTCATCACTAGAAAACAAAAGTCATTCTCTACAAAACGCTTCTGCGAATTATTCTCATGTATGGATCAGAGTCTTTGGTGGTGAAGAAGATTGATGAGCAAAAAAAAGCGGTGTTCGAAAGAAAAGTACTGAGACATATTTATGAACTTAAATAGAAAATGTCAGGTGAGGGAAACGAAACAACAGGGAACACTACACTAAATTGAGGTATATGCCAATAATAGACTCGGTCGGCCTGAACAGACTTCGCTGGGTAAGACACCTGCTAAGAATGAGAACATCGCATACCTTCTAAAGTTTCGAACCTTATACCAGTCGGAAAAGGGAAGTGGGAAGACCGAGAACTGGCCGGATTGATCAAATCAAAAGACGGAACGATTTCTGGAGGTAGAAGACTGGTGGAATATTGCGCTAGAAAAAGACTGGTGAGCTACATTACTGAAGGAGGCCAAGGCTCGTGAAAGTTGTAGCGCTGAGGATAAATAAATATAAAGTATGGAGTAATAACGGAGATAGTATGGATAGAGGCAGAATCATAAGGGTGATAGTGACTGTAGTGGATTAGAAGGTGTTATTAACCGTAATAGATTAGAGGGTGTTAGTGATACTATAGATGATTATAAGGGTGTTATTACCTATACTAATACTTTACATCCTGTTAATACTAATACTTCACACCCTGTTGATACTAATAGTACTACTTTTACTCTTTGGAATAGCTTTGTCTTTGGTGACTGTAAATTATCTGAAATATTAAAATATTTTAAAAGGGTGTGGAATGTAGATATAAGTATGGTAACAATAAGAGATAATGTTGTGTTTTGTACGTTTTATGATAATGAGAGGTTTAAAAATTATTTAGAAAAATTTATAAGTGAATTGTGTTGTAAGAAAGAAGGTGATGGTATTATTTACTGTGGTGTAGAGTGTTCGTTTGATATTGATGGTTATAACTTTCCTGAGGTGCTTGTTAAGTTTAGGAGAGAGAGAAAGGGAGGTATTAGGGTTTTATGAGAGTTATTAGTGATTTGTGAGGCCATATAGGAAGTTAATAAGAAAGTTTAATGAATAGATTATGAGATGGGATATGTGTTAGTAAAGAGCGTAAACTCTTTTTTTCTTTTCTTTTTTTTAATTTATATCTCAGAGTTTATTATTTCTTTATTTATCTTTTATTTTTTTTATGATTTTTACTTATTTTGAACTGTGACATGTGTTATATTGTTTTCATGACATTAAGAAATTCTATGTTTAATATAGATGATTGATTATACGGATTTAGGAAAGATAACCACATAAAAAACTACTTACTTTTTCGTATGAAAAAAGCCACATAATTTTTCAGATCATCTTTTTCTCATACAAATCTTATGAATGTGTCAAAGATATAGCCTGTTTATCATTCGTATCAAAAATCCAAACAATAATTTCCTTATAACCGATACATAAAGTTACCAAGCAGATGCTTTTATTTATTTGTGATTATCCTACATCCACCTTTAAATAAATTATTTTTTTAAAAAGAATGACAACATTGATTTCCTACAAAAAGATAAAGTGTCAATATATTAGAAATTCCAAACGAAGAACATATATATTACGAATAGTAAATTGTTTATTTTATGAATGAGAAAAATTTGCTTTTGGTTACAGACCGTTTAATTTCCGCCCTTAAAATTTCATGAGACACACCTTAAAAAGGGTAACAAAGCTCCAATTCACATATAGACTGTCTGTCATACATATTGAAAAAAAGTAGCTCATAAAAAATTATAATATATTGTATTAGAAAACTGATTATATCCATACTTCTGTTTTTTCTACAGATTAAATCTAAAAATTGACTAAAAATGAAAAATACCGGAAAATTTTAATTTAAATTCTTAAAACCTATAATTTACATATAATTTTAAAAGGCACAAATTTATTTAAATATTTTCAAAGCTCTAAACTGTCCCTTATAACAATATATTTCGTTTTAAATTTCTCTTTTATATATTTAATAGTTTCTTCTGGTAGATTATCCGCTTGTTCATTATATTCCAGTTCAATGTAATTCTCATTAAAAAAATACATACGTATCCAAGCGTAATCCTTTCCCTGTATACCATAGCTCCATAATTTGATAAATTCAATCTTCTTTAAATTCGCAATAAATATTAAATCTTTTTCTGATATATCAATTTTATCAAACTCCATTCTTTCTATTTTATATTCCCGTGAGGCACAAAATAATTCTGAAAAACTAATATTTTGAAATTTAATACAATATATATTAAATTCTACTAGACTCAATAAATTACATAATGCTTTTACATTTAAATTATCGATAGACAAATTCCAAATACTTAGCTTCTTTATACTGCTTAGATCATAGTTTTGAAATAAAAACTTTACTGGAATTGAAGATAATTTCAAATTTGCTTTATCTTTATTTGTAGCTATAAAATCAAATTGTTGTTTATTTGTTAGAAGTTTTAATAAATAAATCATTCTATCAATATCCCAAAGATTCAACTCTGTAATATAAAAAATTTGATCTGCAAAACGGTTTAACTTTATAGTGTTTGTCTTATAAAAGTATATTTCTTGAAGACCTATCATCATATCTATCAACTTTGAAAAAATCGAATAAAAATCATTGTCATTAGGCCAGAATTTAAAATATTTTATAGATTCGTTTGTAGAAATTTCATTTTCAATATATATATTTGAATACTTTATTTCTAATCTTTCTAGCCCTTTTATATTTAAAATATCTTTTAAAAAATCAGATTTTATTTCTGAACATGAAATTTTAATACACCTTATATTTTGTTCTAAAATAGTATTTTCGGTAGTAAAAAACTGTTTCTCATTTAAATTTTTGAAAGTAATTGAAATATTATTAAAACCCCCTTTATACTCATAAAAACACTTGACTTCCAAATTATTATTTTTGAATCGAGAATATTCAATAATTCTAAATTTACCTTTAAAGTTATTTTCATTAAGTAATTTTAAATAGAAATCTTTATTTTCTTTTGGTATTTTTTTATCTTTCTTGATAGATTTTTCGATGGAACGTTTTTGGTGTTTATGCAACAGACTTTGTATTATAAACTTTGCTATATTAATATCCCTTTCTTCGATTTCAGGAACTTGATATCTTACAGATTTATTTTTTTCATAAAATATAAATTCCTCTATATTACTTAAATGCTCTGTAAATATGAAATTTGTATCAAATTTAGATTCAATAAAAACTATCTTTTTTAAATTTTTAAAATTTAAATTTGCATTTAAAGAACAAATGACATCATCAGATATGTAACACTGAAAGAATACAATCTCATCAACCATCTTTTTTAAATTTTGTAAAATAAAACACGAACTCTTCATATTCGCTCTATATAAATACCTTATATGCAAATATTTTATATCTAATGTATTTAGAAAAATTAAAAATAAACATTGACTTTTATGATTCACAACCACTTTTTTGTCAAAAAATGTATTAAATTCGTAATTAATTACTAAAGTATGTTTTTTATCATCTGTAAATAACCCTTTATATTCATCGTATGTATAATATTCATGTTCTTTTATAAAAAACGAAAATTTTAAATCTTTTCCGTTATTCAGTAGTTTACAAAATTCATGTAATATTTCTTTTACTAAATCCCGTGAAAAATAGTCTTGCCCGGTAAAATGAAACAATTCTTTTTCAATATCAAAAATTTGCATTTCATCAGATTGCACTAAAGAACACCAAATATTTTTTACCGCATTCCTAAATTTATTATCACATTCAACTCTAAAATATTCTAAAAAATATAATATTGTATAAAACTTCTCAATTGTCATTTCATGTACCGGAAAATAATATGAAATTATAAACTCATAGAATATTAAAAAATCAGATTTCTTTATATGATGACAGAGATATATTTCTATATTATTGTTTATTTTGTTAAACTTTTCGAATATATCAAACTTAATACCAATTCTCTCAATAAATTCTATATAATACTGTTCATATTGCCTATTTGAATCTCTGACAAGCATTCTTTCTAAACAGTTTTTTTCGTCATTTTCATTAGTCTCATCTCTTTTGATTTGACATAGACATTCGGGTTTGTGTTCATTATAAATTGAAGCTATGTACGACTCTTCATTTTCATTTACAACATTAAATATAATATCTCTTTCAATCGAATAATAGATAAACACAAAAATAAGTGGTTTGTATAATAACGTTATGAGATTGAAGCAGAGATTAAATTTCATAGATTTTAGAAAAAAATACGTATTTATAGTTTTAAAATCAATTTACTATTTTAGTTTTTAGTTAAAAATTTTGATTTTTTTCAAAAAACGTCAAAAATGATTTGTCCTATAAATCTCAATTAATCAAAATTTTATAAAATGTTTTAGAAGTTTGTAAATTAAAAGGAGTAAGTATGAACAATTGTTGGTATTTCTAAACGTCAAATTTTATTGAATAAAAATACTATTTTTAGAATTTAAATGAACGAAAATTTTTTTCGACGTTGACCCTTTTTTGTAGTTTAAAGAATCAATAATTGACTGTTACTTAGATTTCAGTTAAGTTTTATATTGCTAATTAAACAAAAATTAGATTCTTTTATTTTTTGAAGAATTTCTCTCGTTAAAAAATACTAAGATTTGATTATTTTTCGAATCAGAATGATATTTCTTAAAATGACAGTTTTCTTTTGTTTTGATTTTGTATCCAATGGCAAATAATGGTATAAAAAATGTAAAGAAAGTTGATAAAATGTAATAGTATAGATTGTATGTTCTCGAAACGTAAATTTAACAAATGAATAAAACAAGTCTTTGGGAAATATACCAAATATATTTTTAAACAAAAGTTTAATATTTTTTTTAATGACCTAGTTTTACTAAGAATTTTCTATTTTGTTTATATATTAAAAGTATTTTTTCATTTTTACTCACACCTATAAATTATAAAATTTATATTTGTTTAATTACATTTCTTGAGCTAATTGGAATTCTGCAATTATTATGTTATTAGGACATGTTTTCGAGAAGTAAAATTCGTTAATTAAAACAAAATTTTAAATGCTTTTGTTAGCGTTCGAAGATTTTAGTGAAGAGAAATCTAAAATACGATTATAAAATTAAACAGCAAACCCAAACAAAACGGGATAAGAATGTCAACGAAGAAACATTAAAAATATTCGCTATTAAACTTATTATATATAATATAGCCTTGTAAAACTAAGAAGTATTAATAGACTTGTTCGTATATTCAGAATACTATCTTTTATTAAAACAATTTTCATAAATTCAAGTCTCTGTACGTATAGACAGCTAAAAACTTCTAGATATTTGTATTTAAGTGATTTTTTTTAAAAACAATTGTTTATTTTGTGCCAAAAATTAGACGGATAATAACCAAAGAGCAAAAATCGCCTGAAATTTTAAAACGAATTAAAGATTATTTTTAAAGAAAATGGGTAGAAAGAAAAATGTTAGCAGCGAAATATCGAATAATACCAAAATAAAGGCTGCAAACGACGCTGATGAGGTGAAAAAGAGTGATAGTGAGATACAAAAATGTAAGCTACACCCACCGGCGATTCCCCTACCTTCCTCCTCCTACACAACAATAACACCTCCACCACCAAGCCAAACATGCAGTAAAATGCAAAATAGTGGGTTTGACACCTTACCTTCGCCTAATGCACCAATTCCCTCTTCGGTTGAAGTCTCTGCGTGCGAGCCATCGTACGACATGACAAGCCCCTGTACTCTAGCTATTCCGGAAGGTAACAGGCTAATGGCATTGCGGACGATATTCGATTCCGTAACAGCCGACCCGAAGGAATGGCCTCGAATTGTTTTTTTTGCAGTACAGACAAGGTTTGAAAGAATGCCAAGAAATGGCTGGACAGAGCTTCACAGGTACTATAATGAGAAATTCGGCTGCACTGAAACTCTCGAAGTGTTAAAAAAATTGGCACAAAGTGAGATGGGAAAGGATGTAAAATCAGAAGAGAATGGAGAGCGACGTAGAATCGCCACTTGTCTCGCTGATACATGCACCTTGACCGACACCACGGAGTACATAAACCTGAGAGATAAATTCTTGAGTAAAATCAAAGAAATCTCTGAGAACGAAATTGGAAAAGTGGTAGTCCGAACTAGAAAACATCCAAATGAATTGGTTGATAGTAAAGTTCTGGATCTCATAAATCGAGTAGTCGGTGAATATGCAGGAGCTCATGTACCTGAGTCAATTACGGAAGCCGCGTATATCATGCAAGCTGCGCAGGTATGCTATGACGAGGCAACACGTAAAGAGAAGCCTAGATCCGCTTGGAAGGAAAACATAGAAAGTAAAATTTCTAAGTTAGTACTTTCCAAAGATCTCCTCGAGAAAGCTCGTAAGCAGGAAAAGCTCTCCACTTCGGAAACGAAGAGCCTTAAGAAAATCATGCGAGAGTTTAATTTAAACTTGAGCAGCGTAACTGATCTTTCTGAGGCTTTAGTTAAGAAGAATGAGTCTTTGAATGTTTACGAGAAAAAAATTACGATGCATGAAAGTAGGAAGCAATTCCGAAAAGAGAATCGTATGTTTGAGCTTTTCCGAGGTCGATTTTATCGTGGGTTATCCGAGCGTGTGGAATCCGAGCATGTGGTTAGCCGTGATGAAATTGTGAATTTTTGGTCTACAATGTGGAACAAAAATGAGAACACAGTCACGTACGATGATTATTTGATTCCATTTGTATCAGATAATCATCCGACCACGTTTCCTTCACTTGATGAATTTGTGAATATCATTAATTGGCTCCCTAATTGGAAAGCTGCTGGAATTGATGGTATTTACAATTTTTTCATTAAGAAACTTACAACTCTTCACAAATATCTTTATGATATTGTGAAAGTTATATGTTTAGAAGGAACACCTCAAGCTGATTGGTTTTACTGCGGGCTTACGTATTTGATACCGAAAGGAATTCCACGAAGAGGCTCTGACTACAGGCCAATCACTTGTATGTCCAACCTCTATAAATTAACGACAAAGTGTGTAACGAAAGTCGTTCAACTTGAAGTGGAAAGGCGAGGGTTGCTTGCAGAGAACCAACTAGGGGCGGTAAGAGGTGTGCAGGGAGCGAAAGAGCAGGCTCTACTGAATATTGCCTTAAATAAAGAGTATGGAAATAATCTTAAGGCAACATGGATTGATGTTAAAAAAGCTTATGATTCAATAGATCATGCTTATTTAACTCAATGCATTGAAAACCTTAATTTACCTGATTGGATCCTGAAATTTATTAAGGTAATTATATCAAAATGGAAAATTGATATATCAGTAGGGCCTGAAAAAATCATGAGCAAGAAGATTGATAGAGGGATTCTACAAGGAGATAGTCTGTCACCTTTGTTATTTGTGTTGTGTATGGATCCATTAAGCCGAAAGCTTAATGAAAAATACACAAAAGTGACAGTACAAACAGATGCAGAATCCTATTCTACTAATCATCTCTTGTTTATTGATGATCTTAAGCACCTTGCAAAAGATAGCTCCACATTGAGTGCTATGACAGGCGAGGCAAAAGAATTTTTAGAGGTGATTGGCTTAGAGATTAACAAAGAGAAGTCAGCCACAAATGATACGTGTTGTGAAGATACTGTTACTTTTCTAGAAGGTGTTAGTGTTTACAAATATTTAGGAATAATAGAAGATGGCAGAGGAATTCCAACACGTAGCTCATTTGAAGAAGTACTAAGCAAACTTATATCAAGAGTTGAAAGACTTTGTCACACTAGATTAAATGCAAAAAATTTATTTTCTGCAATCAATCAACATGCGATATCGTTAATCAACTACCACATAGGAGTACTTCGACTTGAACCGGCTGACTTCTCTAAGTTAGATGATGCAGTGCGTGCGGTGTTGGTTAAAAATAAGATACATCTCCGCCCAGGATGTAAAGAGCGGTTGTATCTTCCTAGAACAGAACTTGGAAGAGGCCTACATAGTGTTGAGTTGAGAAGCGAACATATGCTTCTGCAACTCTTGGATTGTCTGGAAAAAAGTAAAGAAATATCAACTAGACGAGCAGCAATCCTCAAGGTGGAGAATAATAATAAAACCCATCTTGCACTAATAAAAGGCTTCTTAAAAGTAAAGTACAGGTTGGTAGAAGAAGTCACTAAGAAAAGTTTAGAAGAAGCTCAACTTGCAAAACTATATAACGAAATAGAAAAACGAAAACTCCATTCAAAGTTATATAATGCAAGAAAAAATGAGCTTGTGAGTGTTAGTGACTCTTCAAGGTGGCTAAAGAGAGGAAATATTAGGCCACGAAATGAAGCTGTGTTCTGCTATATCCAGGATAGAAATGTATTCTGGGGAGCAGATGGTGTGTGTCAACATTGCGGGAAGTCTGGTAAGACTGTGGATCATCTAGCAACTAGATGCGAAAAAATGCTAGGCCATGATTACACTAGACGGCATAATGAAGTGGTCAGATGCCTACACCTTCTTCTTCTAAATAGATATAAGTTTAAGTCTTCAAAACGAATAAGGAGCCACTCAGTTCAAGAAATTCTTGATAATGAGTATGCAGAGATAAGAGTGGACACCAGAATTAAAACTGATGTTAAAATTCGGAATAACAGACCGGACATATTTATTTTAGATAAGAAGAAGAATAAGATAACACTCATTGAAGTAGGAATCACTTCCCAAGATTCACTTCAAATAGTTGAAACTGAAAAACTTAGGAAGTATGACCTGCTAGCCAATGAGTTGGGTCTTATTTATAGGTGTAGTGTTGAGATAATCCCTTATGTGATGACCTGGGACGGTATTGTGACAAAATACCATAAATCTCATCTTAAAAGACTAGAAATACCCATGAATGTAGAGGCATACATTCAGTATATAGTACTTAAGAAAACAGTCGAAACAATTTCCTTTGATCGACGAAGAGGACTTGAGTCAGGACTAAATGCCGAAGAGAGCTGGGAGAGAGCGTCAATGGGTGTTATTATGAGATCAGAGATGCATGAGGAACCAATACCCCCTTTAAAAGAAGCGAAAAGAGAGGAAGATGGTGTTAAAATTTTAAAACCAAAAAATAATACACCCCTTATTTCACAAGGAGGAACCACTCTGGAGGAACCGACCAATAACATAAATGAAGAGTCGGATTTGGAAGAAGAAACAATAGTGGTTAAAGAGGTAGAAGAAAACATATAAAAATGTTAAAATATTTTAACCCAGAATTTTATTAAATAAATTTTTAAAGAAAGCATAAAGAAGATTAGGAATTTTAAAATATTATGATGATTTACTTTTATATTGTTAGGTTTAATTTACCATAAAAGATGCTTATGTTTTGAAAATATTTTAAATTAGACTAGAAAGAACGAAGAACATACATTTTCTTTACAATTAGTTATTTAACAACTGCTAGATAGTTCAATTTTCTTTAAAAAACTAACATAATTTTCTACAGGTAGCATATTTCATATTTTTTTGGATATTGACACAGTTTTGAGGTTTACTCATGACTGTACTTTAACAAAATATCATTATTCATAAGTAACATAAATATTAAACCTTTTAATCTAAAAATCTGTAAATTTTAATAAACAAACAGGGCAAGTGCCTAAAGTTTGTTAATTTTTGTTGCTTTAGTGTTTTCTTTGACGACATCAAACCTGGGTTCTCCCAGGATTTTAAATCTCTCTTATCACTCTAATAAAACGGAATCAAACAAATTTTCAGCTAAAATATATCTTGGAAGTTTTTATAAGTTTACCAGACGCTGCAAGATCATATCACAGGGTATAACCTGATACGTAGCTTCACATGTTATCATCAACATTCACCCTTGTACGAGCCTTGGCCTTCCTTCTGAATACCGCTCATTGGTTTTTTTTCCAGGGGGTTTTTCTACTCTTTCGGGGTTAGTAACAGTGTAGTTTGAAAAGGTAAGTTGTTAGCCTTATGCCTAAAACGGGGGACCGGTCCCTTTTAGTCGCCTCTTACACAAGCAGAGTATACTCTAAGCCAATCTTTCCCGGCATGGCAGGGGAAACTAGCTTTACATGCTTTATAAAATATATACTTTTCTGCGTTTTTTTGTCTCTCTTTCTCCTAATCTAAAAAAGGAAGGCTAGGTCTCTATGCTTATACATTATAATTATCATAAAGTTTAATGGTTTTCTTCATTTAATTTTAATAAAGAAAATACAAACTATGCTTTTAGAAAAAAGTTTTAGCATTTGTAGACTTTCTTCTCTTTATAGTTTTTTATAAAATACCGAATATTAAGTGTGATTATCATTCTAAAAAAAATCTTTAGATATCATTTTTGCATGTTTCAAATACAAATTTCATCAGAGTGTTTTTAAAAGTGTTATTCTCGACACAATCTTAAAAATAATATAAATATTTTTCTAAAATAGTAAGAAGAAGATAAATATTTGTGTTCAGCTTACACGAAATTACTATAAAAAAACCAGAATTAATGGTTTTTTGCTGTTTTCTTATAAAAAAAGGAATATCTTTGCGAATGATTTTTTTATTTATTCTATTTCTTTTAACACTTGCTCCATTGGTCTTAAGCTAGGTGGTTTTTATTTTATTCTTATATTTGATTAAAAATGAATGGTAACCCATAGCTTCAGAATAAACGTTTTTTTTGCATGATTTAACAAGAAAACGACACTAAAGACTGGTTTTCTATAAATTCTTATATTGACTTGCAAGTACGCAATTCGACTAGTATTTAACCTGATGATAAATAAAATGCATTCTCTCCTGCTTGGCTTCATATTTCTGGTTTTCAGATCTAAAGTCTGGGGTTTTGATTAATATGCTAGGCTGTTCGTGCTTATCAAAAAAATAACATAGCATTATGGGTTAGTTATTTTTTAAACAGATTTTTATCATTACCTGCAATAGAAATTATTGTACAATATTAAATTATCAAAAAAAAGTTTTGTGGCTTTGAGTCTTAGGAGATATAAAGATCACTCCTTATGAACTTTACGTTGTGTTAGTTGTTCTTCAACTGCTAAATAAACGCTCCTTTATTTTTTTTAGTTAAAATCTAGTGGTGTACCTTACTGTGATCTCGTTTTATTTTTATATTAGGTTGTTTCTTTCTTTATGGATGGAATACAATCCACGGGGAATTAGAGCTTCGTTAAAGGTAGGCGTACTAGAGACATGTCTTCTTTTGATTGGCAAGGTTTCGAAAAAACATAAACTTTCTTTTTAAAAGATTAAGAGCGGATTACCAGCAAACAAACCTGCATTTCAGAAACAAATTTTGATATTCTCTCTAGCTAATGCGTTGTATTTTCTTATTTCCCTAATTTAACTTAATATTCGTACCGACAAAACAAAATAGATAATGAATACAGAAAGGAAAAACAGAAGTGGTGTTGTTTTTGCTTTATGTAGTAATACCAATTTTTGTCTGAGGAAACTACATATCTAGCGAATCAATAGTATCAAATGCTTCTTCTTAAACTAATCTTTCTCTGAATCTCGGAATAGTTTGTAGATTTTAGGAACGAAATTTCAAGCTTAAAAACGAGGATGTAAATTCTAATATAATTTATTATAGAAATTAAGAGCTGGACAAGCTGTAAGATACATAAAATTTTTATGTAACAATAATTTTTTGGAAAACATGGTAAACTAATTTAAGAACTAGAATTATTTAAATCTTATCAAAGAAGAAATCTTGGGGATATTGCCTTGAAGGGTTCAATACATTTTAAATGATTTTTTTATCTCCAAACACAGTAGCAAGAAGATTTATGGACATTACATTCGATATAAATCAGACCCTCGGATAGTTTTATTTGGCTCTGGATGTGCTAAATGATATTTCAAATATTACTGAAAAATTATTTATTCGAAAATTTTATTGACAAATGGAAGGTTTATAAAGAACCATTAGATGTTTTTAGTATTCAAAGCACGGCCAATAGACAAGATATTTACGATCAAGTCGAAAAATCATAGAAGGTGATATTCAAATTATATTACAACTAAATAAGGAAAGATATAATGCGAGGAAATATGTTTTTGTTACTCTTATATTTTCAATCAGGAGATTAAGGTAATTCAAAATCATTTATAATACATTTATTATTTCTAAAAAATCGTTATATGGAGTATACTTGAAATTGTCACGGCTTATATACCCGTCATTTAACCTTCAACTATATAGAATTGCACGTACTTAAAACTTGTCAATTACGTGAGTAAATTTGGGAAATTTCCGAAGATGATTTACAACAGACTAGTTCAGTTCGCTAACTTGCCGTACAAACATTTATATGCAGTTTTAAAGTTATTGCAATCATTGAAATTTTTTCTGAAATGACTCAGCTTCTTTCTGATTCACAAAGCAATAAATGAGTATGGAAGTTGTTTTTTTGTACGGATTAATCTGAATTATTGAAGCATTTTAATTTTAAATCTCAAAGAAATAAAAAAAAGACAGAACCCGAATTTTGAATCATATTTAAAAATTCTATCAAAATAGTCTTCTTTACGCGAAGGCTCGAACAAATTTCTTATTCATTTGAATAGGTGCGCAATATTTAGCGAAAAAAAATAAAGCTGTTTATAAGACCTGTAATAAAAACTTTAGATACTTTGAAAATATATTTTGATGTAGTTTTTCTGGTTTCATTTTGCAAAAAAATCATATTTAAATTCTTTAAATCTCTTTTCGGCTGATCTTGAAAGGCTAGTACCGGAGTTTAATTGTAAGTAATAGATATGCAATGCACAAATGCTTTTTAAAAAAATAATTGAATTCAAAATTAGTTGAATTTGATAAGAGTCTTTCAGCTTCGTATTTACACCAAGTTCATACATTTTCTCGAAGTTTTATTTACGCTTTTAACAAAATCTATCTATTTGAAGAAACATTCCTTAAAATAAAATATACAAAAATGTTGAAAGCTAAATAAGAAACAAACACTTGGTTTTTTTATTGATTATTTCTCCAATAAATTTAACTGAATTTCTTACATGTTGGGGAACTCCTTAACTATATCAATTTCTAAAAAAAATATGCTATTATTATTTGTTATTATATTTTTTGACTTGAAATGATGAAAAATATGATTAATTGTTTAAAAAATGTAGAAAACCATATAAATTCTCTTTTATTACAACTTCTTCATAAAAATACCCAAATATTTTCTTTCTTTGTATAAATTTTTGTATTTATTTCATTTTATTGTGTATTGATCTATGGAGCCGAAAGCTTAATGAAAAAACCCAAAGATGACAATAAAGACAGATGCAGAATCCCGTGAGGCTAATAATATTATTATTTGATGATCTCTGCTCCCTGAAAAAGATGAACAAACATTGAAGGAAATTACGGAAGAGGTGAATGAACAATATACGATTAGAAATAAACAAAGAGAAATCGGCTATAAAAAACCCGTGTTGTGAAGATACAGCCACTCTTTTTCAATGAAAAGGTGTTTAAAAATACTCAAGAACAAAAGAATATAGCAGAGGAATCTTAAGAAGTATGTCGTACGAGGAAGTACAATAAAACATAAAGCCCGAATAGAAAAACTTTTTTGCAACAAAATAGAATGCTAAAAAATTATTTTCTGCAAAATATCAACATCCGATATCGTCCACCCACTGCCAAATAGAAGTACCTTGCCTGGAACAACTGACTTCTTTAAGTTAGATTATGCAGTGCGTGCACTGCCAGTACAGAGTAAATACATCTACGCCTAGGATGAAATAACGTCTATACCTTCCTCGTAAAGAACTATGAAGAAGTTTATATAGTGTAGACTTTAAAAGCGAAGATGCTTTTGCAACACTTGGATTGTCTTGAAAAACATAAAAATACATCGACCAAAAGAGCAGCAATCCTAAAGGTTGACAATAATATTAAAACCCACTTTTCACTAAAAAAAAAATTTTAAAAATTAAATACGAGTTAGAAGAGGAAGTCACAAAAAAGAAATTGGAAGAAGCTCAACTAGCTAACCTATATAACGAAATCAAAAACCGAAAACTACATTCAATGTTATAAAGCTAGTAATAACGAGCTTGTAAGTGTGAATGACTCTTCAAGATGGTTAAAGAAAGGAAGTATAAGACCACCTGATCAAGCAGTGTTCTGTTCTATATAAGATAGAAGTAGATTGCCGGAGTACCGAAGGTATTTCACACGCAGCAACTAAATATGTCTAACGGTAGACTTCTTAGCAACAAGATGCGAGAAAAAGCTAGAGTGACTATACTAGACCAAAAAATGAAGTTTCACAATGCAAATACTTAATCCTACTAAATAAATATTTATTCAAGTCTTTAAAACAAATTATGAGTCGATCGGTGTAAAAAATTTTTTTGATAATGAGCGTACAGAGGTAAAAGTGAACACTAGGATAAAAACAGATGTCAAAATTCGGTGTAAAATACCCGATATATTTATTTGAGACAAGAGACAGAATAGGATAACCCTCATTAAATTAGGAATCTCATCTAAAACTTTCTTTAAATAGTTGAAAAGGAGAAACTTAAGAAGTTCGAACTATTAGCAAATAAGTTCGCCATCGTTCATAAATGTAGTGTAGAGATAATTCCTTATGTGATGACTTGGAACTGTATTGGAACAAAATACCATAAGATGTTGTTAAAAGACTACAAATACCTATGAATGTAGAGGCAGGTATACAATCTATAGTACTCAAAAAGACTGTCGAAAAAATTTCTTTTTGTCGACGATGAGGAAGTGAATACGGGCTAAATGCCGAAGAGAGCTAGGAAAAAGCATCATTACGTGTTATTTAAGGAGATCTGATGCATAAAAAACTAACACATCCTTTAAAGCGAGTAGACAATGAGGAAGATGGTGTTAAAACGGAAATTAGAAAAAGTCTTTTACCCCTTATTTTAGATAGCAAAATCATAGCAGGGGAATACAATTAATGCAAATGAAAACTCGGATTTAGAAGAAAAGATGGAAGTGGTTGAAATAGTAAAAATAATTATTTAAAAGATAAAATTTGTTAACCCAGAATTTTATTGTATAAATGTATATCTCAAATTACTTTATTATAAAAATAATTTACTACAAACCTAATTTGCTATATTATATTCTAAGTTAGTATCGAATTTTATCAATTAATGTCTTTTGAATATATGTCGTTCAAATTTACTTATTTTATTTATGTAGAAAGAAATACAATATTTTTTTTTATCAAGTACAAATTATAAAAAATAATCTCTAAATAAAATATTAAGTAATCGATCGGTATTGGGTGGAGGTTTATTGTAAGAGTTTACGTGATTTGTTGGCAAACCAACCAAATAAGTTCATTTTATATTGAAATCCTCCTGTTCTACATATACATTCATTCTGCTAAAATGTAGATTTAGTAAAATTTAGATGTGTATAATCTAATCGAATTACGTTATAGTTTATTTCAAAAACTATAAAAAGTCAAAAATTGGTTTTTTAAGAGAATATATAAATTAATTTTGATTTAAAATTTATTTAATTAAACATTACATGGTTGCGTTGGGCTGAAAACTTAACCAATCCAAAGAAAAATCTATTTGGAAAACCTGTTTTTTTGGCAAATATACGATTCAATATTGGATTGTGTTTCTTACATAAGGAAGAAGCGAGCTATTAAAAAATATACATGGCGACATATATTTTCATTCGTTTTAAATTATTTCATAATTTAAAAATAAAAACATATTCATTTTTAATGTTGAAAGGAAATTTAGAAATCCTCAAAAATATTTTTAATTTCAAATTTAAATTTAAACATATATTTATTTGTAATTTTGTAACTATGAATTCTATTCTTGCTTTGTTCTATTACATAGGTTTTGCAATTTCGATGGACGTATATTGCCTTTTTACGTTTTATGGTAAATCTACACGTACACAAAACAAATTGGATTTAAATTATAACAACAATGATTCAGAAAATAACCCAAATAGTTCGCGGTTAAACAAACTAAAGCAATAAATAGATGTTCCGAGGATTATATCTAATATAGAAAAAATTAAAAACCAAAAAACGACTCCAAAACCCCGTGACTCAACTATTTCCTTAGATCTTATTGACTCTTATCCTATTTTTCTCTTGTATAATTAAAAATGTATATATTGTTTTAAAATTATTTTTTTTTAATTTAAACGTGTTGTTACTTACCAACTTATTTGCTTAATGGCTTAGAGCTGACTTAGAGATTAAACCTTGTTTTCTAAAACTTCTATTTTTTGCGATCAATAGACTGTAATATTCGTTGAAACCAAGGATACTGTGATTTTTATATTTCCTTATGCAAGTAATTTTTGTACGAAAATAAAGTCGTCAACGGTCGAAATAACATTTTCTGTTATTTTTAATACTCGAATTTCGAACGTTTCAAATATAGCACATCTGATATCTGGTTTTTTCGACCTCGTTTACAAATTTGAAATTTCATAGTATTTTTGAAACCGATATTCCCGGAGGTTTTCAGTCATCTTAATAGGTTATTGCTAATTCCTACATAAAATTAAAGATGGTTTACCATACATCCATCGTCGCTTCGTTACGTTTGGCGAATTTCTATGTCTTACAAGCATGTATTCCTATGTCTAAGAAAGGCTTGATATATGTCTTGGCTACCATCGTTTAATTGTGAAAACCGATTTACAATTTAGAGTAGGTTCATGTATGCGAGTAATACTGGATTAAGTCTTTACTTTTCCTGTGCAGTTGTAGTTATAATTCTTTTTGAGATAACTAGATATTATCCGATTAGATGGTTTTTAAACAATATCTACGGTGTTTAGGTATGGTTAATAACTGGTTAATCACATAAACGTGCTTTTATTCATTTATTTAGACCAATTTTTTTATATGTGCTCTACTTATTTCTTTTCAAGCATCGCCCGAATTTCTCACTATTCTACCGATTTTTTGAGGATAGATCAACGATCCTATCTTTTTTTTACAGAGTTTCTTTCATGCTATTTCTAAGATTTAAATGGCTTTTTAGAGCTTTAATTTAAGACAAACAAATAATCTCTTTGTATCAAAGCATGGCACTTAACAAACTTTCTGAAACCACTTTTTCTTGCCGAATTTATTTAAAATCTTTCTTAATTAGGCTTTATTATGCTATTTTTCTACGTGGCATACTATATTTGTCACTTTGTTACAATATTCATTTGAAAGGATAAATAAAATATGTCAGTTAACTGCAGATTATTTAAAAACTTATGAATATTGCAAAGCTTGGATATCATTGCACCCATATTCTCGATCAAATTTTCACAAGACATGAAACAAATAATAAATTATGTTTATATTAAATTCTAAGTTAAAAAATATTCTATCTTTTTTACAATTTTTTTGATCATTTTATACACCCTCTACTTTTCTTCAAATTATAAAGATTCTTTAAATAGGCTTGTTCTTCCAAAGATGTTATGACATCTAAAATAAAAAATAAAATATTTTTATGTATTTGCTCGTTTAAAACGTCTTTTTTGTTATTCGCTTGCCCTGAGAAGTTTTTTGATATTTAAAGAATCTAAGATTTAAAAAACAACTTTATGGCTCACTTTAATAGCTCTCTTCGGAATTTTCTTCTGCCTAATATTCTCTTTATCTATCAAATAAAAATAGTTTCATTCTCTCCTTATAAGCTTTCGACAGAATATATGCTTCAACATTCCTGAAATTTTTAGTCTTCACGCTACTTCTTTTGGTATTTTTTAAACAACACCATTTATGTTATTGAATAGAGGATTACCATAACCTTATATTTATTATGTAATCTAATCTGTTTTTGAAGCGTCAAATTTGTTCGTTTCTCTATTAAATGATATAAAATATGTCTCTAGTTCTTATTTCAATCCATATGGATCATCTATTTTTGCTCTTATCAAAAATACATTTCTAAACCCTTTATTGCAACAATCGATATCTGTTTTATCTGTATTTCTCTTTTCTACCTCTAACTCGTTTTCAAAGAGTCATTCAACGGATTTAGACCTATTTTTTTACAAGCTTAATCTATATGCAAATACATACATGCTCGAGATATCTAACCCTTCCTTATGCCGTCGAATATTCTTTAAAATGTAATTCTACTACATAATAACTAATCAATAATTTTTTAATAACTATAAAATTATATCATATTTAACTCATGAATGATAGAAAAAGGTAAGGAATATAAGAACTCTAAAAAAAATACTACTTTTTTTGAGAAAAAATATTTCTAAACAAATCTTAGTTACCCGTTGCAGATAGATATTTCGAAAATAGAAGGAGTATCTGTCAAAGATTGGTTTAATTTTGATGGCGGGCGAGACGTTATAACAATGGCATGCGTTTTATCATTTTGTTGCTAAAGCATAATGTTTAAGACTGACTACGATGTTAAATATACATAAGCTGACCATAATACATATATACTTAAAATATAGCAGAATACTCTTCTCATGTGGTCTTTAGAATGATTTCTTGACCATATTGGGGAGTAATTTACCTAATCCAGCTCTTTATTTCACAATAATGTCATTTTTATATTGGTTTTCATTGTTATTTCTTTAATAAGTTACGTGACTAAGCTTCTTCATCTCATTTCTCGAATTTTCATTTATAACTTTATTTCACCTTTAAGAAGTTTTATATAAGTACAATATCATGTTTGGTATTTCTCTACCACGTAGAATTTCTGCTTTTTTTATGATGTTTCTTTTTGTCTTTGATTATCGGAAAGTAGCTTTGAGTATATTTTTATTTTGAACTCTATACTAACTTAAAGTCTTCAAATTTTCAGCTGGAAATTTAGAAGTTCTTGACATAGTTTAGATTGATATATTTTTTTCTTTATTAGCAAAGCACTTTGATTCTTTCAAATTCAAAAATTCGCCTGGTCGAAGCCATAGTACAGCTATACGATTCTTTATAGAAAAGGTTTCCTGGTTCTTGATTGCTTAGAATATATTTCTTGATTTAATTCAATCTTATAAAATTTCTCTAATCTTTTAACGGTTTGATATTTTTTTTTAAATGAAATGCTTGCTGGGGTACCAATGATATATTTTATTGCTACAGGGTAATTTCAAGCAGTTTTTATTTAAGAAGAGGTGCTTTTTTTTATGAGAATTGATCGTTAGGTTCTTAATTCTCTCTGTATGTTTCCAATCCCATATTTTTCTTAGTCAATTACTCTTCTCAGTCTTTTTTTTTGATTTTTATTTAACTTTTGCTAGGATCTTGAAATCAATAGTGAATTTGTGATCTGTTTCTATTGTCACCTTTTTGTATTTATCGGTGGGCTTTTGGCTTAATAAATACATATAAAACACAAAAAAATGAGGTAAATACATATAGTAAAGTACTATTTTCTTTAATATGTTCTTTTTCATAATTTTTCACCTTTCTAATCTAACTTTCCCGTTAATTCTTTTTATCAAAAATTATATCTACTGTTGAAATAAATCTTTCGATGCATTCTATTAGATAACTATAAAGTACTGATTATAATCAGTTTTTCCATAGTCCTATGTTGTCTAAGGATATTCTCGTTTTCTGTATTAAAGAAATGCAATGATGACGTTGTACTTTTCTTCTCACTGCACCCAACTGAGTATCTGATAGAACCCTGGTATTTCACTCTGTTACTTACAACTTTCGTCACAATTTCTCACTTCAGCTTATACAAGTTTGAAATATATAGGCTAAATGCTCAGAACTTTGCTTTGTTTTAAATTCGGGTATCAGATAGAAGCTTATAATACTAAGTTTAGACCCAAAGGGTCATTCCAAACACAAGACTTGTAAAATTTCATAAAGTATACAGGAAGAATCGCAGCATTTTTAAAATATAATTTTGCAATATTCGGTGAATTTTCTTTGTATAACAAATAAATGATATCCGAAGACCGATCAAATGAATGAAATGGCCTGATTAATACCCGAACAAATGAAACCAAACCCTAATCATATGTACACAAGTTGTCTTTTTCGTTTTACTGTAGATTAAAATTTCGTTACGTTTGACACGAAGCTCGATGTTTCATGCCTAGATAAAAGGCGAAAAAAGCAACTTCAGCATAACATAACACAAACATTGTTTTTCTTTTATTCATCTCTTTCTACCCTCAGATTTCTCATTTTTTTTTCTTAAAGATTTCCATCGTGTTTCTTTTAAATAAGAGCAATTGAAGATCACCTAAACTGCTCATCTTAAATTATGCTTTCACTTGGTTTTCGTAAACATTTTCTCTTCGAAGCGATAGGTTTTGCTTCTTAGGCATTCTCGGGGAGATCTTTGTAAGATAAATACTCAAAACTTCCCTGATATATTTTACTTTCAAATTATCTAGGTTTCAATAAAGCATCTTCTTGCATAATACCAGGCCTTTTTATATACTTCTTCTTTTGCGATTAGAGTCTTCGGAACATAATGGTGCACATTTTTCTAGTAATTTGGTGAATAGAACGCGCTATTTAAAAAAGAACACCATTTTTACAATATTTGTTTCTGAGATGAAAAAAACCAAACGAAAGCAAAACATACAAAAACTATCTATAGTAAAGAAAAAACTGGTAAAAAGATTTTTAAACTAAATAAAGCAATCCAAAACATAACGAAATAGCCAACTTTTTTTAATAAGTCGTTCTGCCCTACGGATTGAACACAATTGAACGATGAATCATAAATTCGCGGTGTTATAGGCGCTCTAAAGAAAAATTACCTTTGATTGATTAGGTTGTCAGCCTAGCGCAAACTTTCCGAACGAAAGATAAAGAGTGCATTTACTGGGGAACGAAAAACAACTAAACTTGTATAAAATTTATTTATTAAGTTAATCTTTTAATAAGAAGATTGCTATCTGAAGATAATTTATTTTACTTCCAAAGAAAGTCCTCATTTGCAGTTATAAATTCAAATCAGTATAGACAAAGCTTTTTAAAAGAAATTTTGAAGCTATGATACAAAAAACTTTCTCTTTTTTAATTAATAATGATATGCGATAAAAAAAGGAAATCGAGCTAACATTAAATAAATTAAAATTGATTTATTTGACAGTAATATATATAGTAACAAATAAATCGGTGGGTATGAATAGGTGTCCGATTTTAAGTAGTATATCTGACAATGAAAGCTATAGGAATGAAACAAGAGCAAATGCTTTTCAATCAACAAGTGAACAGAGTATTAGCAAACTTGACCAAAATCGTATAAATAACAATATTGTTGTTACTACCTATTCTCTAGCCGAACGAACACTAATTCAGCCATCGATCCTACCAGAATTTGATAATGATAATAGCCTTCGAATTTTGAATTTTGAATCATCTAATAGTCATCGAAACAACATTTGCGTTTTAAAGCTAGAATTTAAATATATTTTCATGCTTTTGATTGAAAATACACTTTTCATATCTTTATCAGTAATGTCAAATAATAATGACATTTTTACAATTGTTTTTCCCTTTACTATATGATAATTCTATTTATATTTTACAAGTATATGATAGGAAGTAAAGATTTCAATTATCTAGTGTTTGGTCTTTCCATTTTTTTTATACTGGTGAATATTTTTATGCTACGCATTTTTTTAAATATTTTGTTAAAAAATTAAAACATCTATTGAGTTGATATATTTTTTTCTTTTTATATATTTTATTCATGCTATTTTTACAAGCGCTGACGAATAATGGTTTTTAACTGTTATTATTTTTAGAATTAAAACTGGGAGATCAAAGACAAAAAAACTGTGTTGTAATTTTACCCCCATTTTTTTTAGATGTTGATTTTTTCAATAGATGAGCATAAAAAAGATATCAAAGGTGATTTAGCTGTTAATCATTATAATAGGCACCATAGAAGCAAATAGAAAGGGTTTAAAGGCTATGTCGTTAGAGATAGCATCAAAAACTATGTTATTTTTGCAAATTAACAATATCAATATCGTTAATTATTTATCATATAGAACTGCTTTGACTTGAACAGGTTGTGCACTCTTAAGTTGAATGATGCAGTGTGTGCGATGTTGGCAAAAAAAAATATACACTTCGGACTAGTTGGAAAGAGAGTTTACCTTTTTGGTTCGGAACTTAGAATTGGCCTTACAATTTGAGTCGAAGTAACAATATGACTCTGCCGGTATAGAATTATCTGGTAAAAAAAGGTTAAGAAATATAATTCTGAAGCCATAAATCCTTAAGCTGATAATACAAAAAATTTCCATATTGTTTTTTAGAAACTTCTTTGATTATATTTATAAGTAGATAAAATAATTCTGTAGCTTCTCAACTTGCAAAATTCTACATTAAATTAAAAAAACGAAAACCTTATAAAAATTTATATACGTCAAGAAAACGAGCTTGTAAGTGTTATTGATCCTCTAAATGGCGAGTAAATGGAATATAAGAAACTGTTTTGCTGCTATATCTAAGCTAAAATATATTCCGGAGTGCAAAAAGTATGTTAAACACTGTAATAAATTTGGCAAACAGTAGAAAGTTAAGCAAAGAGATGAGAAAAAATAGTTGGTCATGACTATACTAAACAAAATACTAAAGAGAAACGATACATACATTTGCTCCTAATAAAATGATATAAATATAAATCTTAAAACGCATTAGGAATTACCCAGTTCAAAAAATTCATAATAACCAAAGGCAAAAGCAGGTATAGACAATAGGATATCAACTGATGTCTAAATTTGGAATAATATGCCTGGTATATTATTTTGGGACAGAAGATGGAATATATAAACTTCATTTAAGTATGTTTTACTTTCTAAGATCCACTTCAAATAGTTAAAACGGAGAAGCTTAATAATTATGACCTATTTGAAATGAGTTAAGTCTTAACTATAAATTAGTTAGGAGATACTTCTGTAAGAGATGATCTAGGACGATATTGTAAAAAAATACCACAAGAAGTTTCTTAAAAGACTGCAAATATCTTATGGATGTAGAGGCATACATCCAATTGATAGTGTATATGACGACGGTCGGTCAATTTCTTTTGATCGACGAAGAAAACTTAAGTCGGAACTAAAATCTTAAGAGAGCTATAAAGTGCGTCATCTAGTGTTATTATAGAGCCGAGTCGCATAATCAGCCATAAATTACTTTAAAGCAAATGAATAAACGGAATATAATGTCTAACGATCAAATACAAATTTTTATTCTTTAATATTTTAGATGGGATAGCCATGCGGAGGAACCATTAATAAATATGAATACGGTGTCGAATTTAGAGGAAGACTTTGAAATGTAAAATAATGGGAAAAAATTTTGAAAATAAAGAACTATTAACCTATAATTATATTTAATTGAGATTTAAAAGCAGTTAGTAATTATTTCTTTTATTCTCTGTAATCAAGATCCAAAAAAGAAATTTGTTTAAAATTATATAATAAGTCTCTATTTAAAAGTATCACATCTTTTTGAAATAGTGGCAAGTGTTATATTTGTTTTTATGACATTAACGCAGTTCTAGGTTTAACATAAATAACTGCTACCCCAAAATTCCATCGATAACCCCTGCGATACCTACATCCCAAAGCCTATTATCTAATAACTGTGTAGAACCTAATTACTAGGAGAGGAAGTTGCCCGGTGTTTGTTAATGTCCGTTGCATGGAGTTTGATCGAAGGTCAACCCCCCCCCCCGGACCCATGAATATGCAGAATTCCCACTTACTCTACACTTTCTGAACCCAATAAACTTCTAGCTAAGATATTTCAGAGATTTACATGGGGTCCACCTAGACAGTGCAATGTCATACCAACAGGTATAACCTGCTAATTAGCTCTCCCGGCTTTTAATGGTTTTTATTTTTATATCTCCCAGGCGCTAAGTCTTCTAACCCGAGTGAGCAAGGCTAGGTTTCCATGCTTTTACATGGCAATTACCTACATGTTCAGCTGCGGTCTGCAATCTGGTTACATAAAAAACTACAAATAAATTTGTAGAAAAAGTTTCTCCATTTCTTAGACCTCTTCTCTGCATAACAACTCCCTGGAACAACCGAAGATGTAGTGTGGTTGTATTCCCACCAAAAATCCAAACAATGACCTCACACCAGTTTCACACACTCATTGCCAAGCAGAAAGTTTTTTATGTGGTTATCCTCCCTCCATCAATGAATAACTTATATTAATAAAATACTATACAATTAAAAGAATTCTGGGAAATAATTTAAAAATAGTTAATAGGCTAGGAATTATATTTTTGTAAATTTTAAAATTATTTTTCTATTAAATATATAACTCCGTCATTAAAGTCTATGAACGAAAATAATCAAAACATTATGAATGTTTTAGTTTCTCATAAGTTTAGTATAAAATTTTTGGGTGGGAATACCTTGGACATTCCTTATGGATTTTATGTAAAAAATTTAACACCAATTAAAAGTTTTACACAGTATTGAAATATTTATGATTCTTTTTAATCGACAGTGTTTCCTAAAGTTTGACACAACACGTTTCAAAGTCTATTTATTCATAAGTCAGATTAAAAATATTTGTTTCCTTTCTCAATAATTTTTCCACTATTTGATAACTTTTTTTTCATCTGGTTCTAAATCTGGCAATTTGCTTGTGTTTATTTTCCGTTCTTTCATCTAAAATAGAAGGTATAATATTAATTTATGTTATGGTTTAATCATTCTTCTGATTACTTGCTTTTCCTAAAAGAAGTTATGGCCTAGGTGGAGTGTAAGTCCTCGCATAGTACTCTTGATTCCGTCTCTTAATTTTCTTCAAATACGATCTAACCCGAGTCCTACTCTTTCTCGATCAAAATAAATTACTTCGGTAAAATTTATGAGTACTTTGACTGGATATAGGCTTCCATAATCATAGATATTTGTATTAATACCTTAAAGATTCAAGTTAAATTTTTTTTACCGAAATACCGAAATTTTTGCCAAAAAACATTTTGCTTGATAGTGTAATTGTTTGAATTCTTAACTTTTTTGATTAAATCAACGCGAGAAACCGCCTCTTCCTTTAAAACAAGCGAGTACCGGTAAAGACCGTTTTAAGCATTTTAAAACAAAAAATAGTAAATCCCGTTATTTGTGATCGAGGAATCATATAAGAGCAACTGACAATGAACATAAATAAAGTGTCAGTGTTAAGAGAAGAACAGATAGATGTTAAAGAGATAGAAGAAAATATGTCAAAACCCTAAGTATATTTTAACCTGGAATTAATTAAATAAAATTATTTTCTTAAATAATGTAAGAATAATTTTAAGTTTTAAAAAAAATGGAAAACACATTTAGATAATACAAAAAAAAAGTAAGTTTTCTTGGCGCAATTGCGAGTAATCATATCTATTCTTATTGTTACTAAACCTGCACCAAGAAGTAAATAGAAATAAAATGCTATTATAAATAGTTGTGTTAAATACCTCTTGTTTGAAACGATCAAATAATGCTGAAGGTATTAAGCGACACTACGAATATAAAATCGCATGTAAAAATATTATGTCAATCTTCTGTCTTTTTTATATAAAATGGCAATTAGCTTATACAGGATATAGATATGTTGCAAAACCTCCCAAAAACTTTTTATTTAGCAAATAGAAAAGACCTATATTATAATGTTAGAAATAGTAATCAAAATTTCTGTAATTTTAATCTATTTTTTTTTATCAACAAGAGCTTTTTTTCTAATATATGGTTCGATTAAAAGCCATATTTTAGTTTTAAAAATTATATTTTATCGGTAGATTTAAATTAAAATTTGATTAAATTAATATATTTTACATATATAATAAAAGCTTTAATCACATACATGATAAATCCTTAGGTTTTTTACATTTCTAGTACGATCCTTTCCTCAGAGCCTCATCACCAGAATAATAGTCTTCCTATAAAAATGGAAGACAATGTAACGAGTTATTGCTGTAAACCAGAATCCAGTGGTCATGACCAAAATTATTTTAATAATGTATTTGTTATAGAACAAACCACAGTATAATTGCAAAAAGAAGCTACACACAATAGTTATGAAGATGTTTGTGATACTAAAAAAGAAATTATAGTAGAAGCGCTCATATAATGATCATCCCGCTGAAAATTCAAACAAGCTTTATAAAATTGAAGGCGAAGCAAAAAAACGTTTCAACAAAAAAATTATTTTCATCCTTATGGTACTCATAAAAAACATAATTACAAAGAAGCTGTCCGGAGGATTATGCTACAGATCGTTCCTTTGTTTTTTTAACACATTGTGATACAAATGATTTTGAAAGAGACCTGGTTTGTGAATCAATAAATATGAAAATAGTTATTAAAATCGTTCTTCCGAAGAACAATGTAATAGTTTTGAAAATTGCAAGGTTTCTTCTAATGTATCTAAAGCACAAGTCGAAGACCAGTCGAAACCTATTCGCTCGTATTAGAATTCTAAGAAAAATTAACAACACCACCTTGAAAAAAAAACAACCTAAATGTCTAAGTCACAACTAGAATCGACAAAGGAAACCTTCGAACTTAACTTAACTTCATCACCAAGGAAATATTTAAAGGGAATGATCAATACAAAAAAAGTCATATACAGTGTTTAGTGGCCTAAAAGAAGATTTATGTTTTGCAGATATACAAACTTTTGTATCAGGAGATTTATATATTGACTCAAATAATATACAAAAAGATCTTAAACAATTTCCAGATTCAATAGATTCAGTCGCAGAGAAAGAAAATTTTTTTTGGATGGATTTGGAAAATATGACATACTTGTTCATTTGAACGAAAATATGTTAGAATACATTGAAAAAATTGATCTATGTGATAATAATTCACCTATATTCATTTACTACTCGAGTTTAATACATATCAAACACTTTATAGAAAATAAATTACTTATGATATTAATTTAGTGAGAAACTCGTCTTTATGGATTTTAATACTTAAATATTTACAGTTTCTCAGTATAATTCCAATAAAAAAACTCACATAAGTATCGTACATTATCTGTAAAGACTTGTTACTCGGAATACGAAGACTATGAGGAGTATGACGAAAATAAATATATTTTTCAAGGCCTGATAAGCAATATGAATTATTTGATACAATAACGAGGCATATTATTCTCAAAACGGAAATTATTGCCGAATCTATACATATGGTTGATTTTATCAAAAAAAATCTTCAATTTTGCAATAATAACACCCATATTATCTTTGATAAGTATATTGAATTCAGCAGAGTCATATCAGATTGTATACTTAGAACGAACCAGATGAAATATTATTATCTTTCGAAAAATACAAAAACAAAGTTTTTTTGATTTAAAGTGTAAAGAATATTTTCGAGCTTTATCAAGCCTCTTGGAAAATATGTGTTCATCTTTGACTCATACGATTACAAAGATATTTATGAATGTAAAATATTCTCTGAAAAAATTATGTTGTCTTATATTGATTTCATAAAGCCTGATGCTCTACAATATGAATCGTTTTACGACGAGGATGGTTTTTTGAAGCGATCAGTTTCTAATTTAAATATTTATTTCAAATCCTCTGATATTTGAAAAATTTGCATCTAATTGTGTCGATTTGACAAGAATGATGAAAGTTTCGAAGCTCTTTGTGTGATATTTAATGATTATATAAAAGTCTATCTTAATTACAAAGCATATTCAGATGTTTATATTAATAGGTCTTTTTTAATCTTCAAAAAGAGAATAGAATATATATTATAATTCGGAAATAGGAGATTCAAAAGTAAATTAAGAATTATAAAATTTAGAAAACATTTACATTGAGCCAGAAGAATAGTTGTTTTATAAATTAAACTATCATTACTTCTAAGATTTTATATATTTAGACATTATTCTTGCTATTTTAACAAGGATTAGTAATAATGCCTTTCTTAATTACAGCCATATTTTATAAAAACTTTCTAAATTTTTTATGACATAACTAAACATTCATGTTCTTATTTGAACTGATATTCCTGCGGTATCTACAAAATAGGGAATTGAAGCTTTGTTTTGAGATTATTTTATCATCTTATTAAGTTATTTTTAATATTTTTGAAATTAAAATAGTATTTCCAAAAATACATTTGAGATAAATTTATAATGTACTGGCTTTTTATGTAGCAGTTTTACAAATATGTGCCAATTTTCTTGTTTATTATATAAACTAAAGTTTAATTTTAAGATTTACAAGAAATTTACATTTATAATTGTTGCTTGTTTTTGTATATTGAACCATAGCTTGTTTTTCAAATACACGTGGTTTTATATAAATACTACAAATTTTAACCATATCAGCTCTTTCACATGAATGCATAATTAAAAATAGAGGCTCGGTTTTCTGTATCAAATCAATATTGTTTACAAGGAGCCTAGATCTTTTTCGGGAATTTTTAAATTTTAAGAAAATATAAAAATGTCCGAAAATATTTGCGATTTGTAGCTACGTTATTCAGGAGTTTCTTTTGATGTATGTAAATCGATTTATAATCCTGAATTTACACATATATGTTCATTACTTTGAAAATTCAGACAACTCTACATATCAAACTATAAAAACAAATTTGCAAAGGATTTTAAATTTTACATGTAGATAAAATGTATACCGTTGATGCTATTAAAGGATCGAGATACACGAGAAATATATCCACTGCAAAACAAATGAGTATCCAGGAAGAAGATGTTACTTATAAAACAAAAAATAATAGCATCCTTATCTTAGTGTTATGAACCACACCAGAGGAACCGACTTTTAACATAAGTGAAGAGTCGGATTTAGAAGAAGAAAGGATGGTTGTGTATTAGGTAGAAAAATGTATAAAGGTGGGGAAAATATTTTAACTCGGAATTTATTCAAGGAAAATCAAATATATACCATACCTACTTAAAAAAATAACAGATTTTATAGATTCACAATTGCTACTAACTGATTCAAATAGACTACGATAGACTTTTGTGGTTTTTAATGCTGTTTCCAATGCCTATAAATCTTTCTTAACTAAAATACATTCTCATGAGGGTGTTTATCTAATCTCAATATAAAATTCAAATCTTTCTCTTTAAAAGACCAAAGAAATCAAAACTGCTTTATTTTATTATTTCCTTTTATAGAATTAGGAAATTATTTTCTTGTTTCAATGATTTTTGTAAGAATGGAAATTTGTTAGTGGTCTATAATACGGTTTTTATTATCGTTTATATATGTCAGTACCAATTTGATTATTCTTGTCATTATTTATAATATCTAAAGCGAATTCGCAATTTGATAATTTTTTTATTTTATTTTGGAAAAAAACAAAAAAAAAGAGGAAATATTATTAAAGTAAAAAAATATGGAAAGTATATACGTAAAACGAAAAAAATGGAATTTATAAACTATGTCCAATCCGTAATTTTTTATTTATCAGAGCAGCTTCCATTTTGGAGAAATTTGAAATAGCATAGCTTTTCCTCTTTAAACACTTGCATTTTTCAGATGTACATCCAAATTTACAACCACATCGACTATAATTTTAGCCCGGGTTTAAATGAAATTCTTCCACATTCTCTTGATGAAATCCCGGTCTTGTAATTTCTTCGATACAAATAAAATTTTATTACATATTTTAAATTGGTTCCTCGTGTCAAGTTGCTTCAAGATTCCATTTTTGGTGCTAATTTTATCCAGATTGCCATTTTTTATTTTCAGAATAAATTCAAAATGTTTCTTTGGATCAGTGCGACCTCCGTCGACATATGGAATTCGAACTCTCTCCGTGTCACCTTCTTTAGCGTCACTGTATTTTGAATTAAAAATTTTAAGCATTTTTCAGCTTGTTTGTCTAAATTTCTTGTGAAATCTCCATAATTGTAAATAGGTTTGATTTCTTTTTCAAATAAAAATCTTCATATAGATCATCATAATCTTCATTTGCAATTTGTTTCTGACCAGGGACCATAAGATGAGACGGTTTCTTAAAATTGTTTTTTTTCTTTGTTATGAAAACCAGAAAAGGATTTAGATAGCAAAGTTGAATATTTAACATAAATATCAGTAGAAAATACTTCAACCTTGATATTTTTACTTTTTGTCGCAATAATGATGTATTTTACAAAGCACCGCCTTCAGCAAATTAAAAAAGTTTTGATCTATTCATATTTCTTCTATTTATTTCTCAGAATTGATTTTAGCCAGAAATTCCATGGGTAGAAAACTTTTAAACAGACTTTTAACTTTTTTTTCCAAACATGATCTCATACAGAATACAGTTTTTCTACATTGATAGGCTTTGTATTTCAAAATTTGAATAAAACGTAAACTTTCTGACATGTTTATGTTTTTGTCTTCGCACCATGTATAAAGCCTTATTTCAACATCTTGATTTTCACCCTCTAAGAAAACCTAACTTTGAGAATTTTGGGCTTTCCAAGTTACATTTTTAACACTGGCCACATTTTACACCCCTTCAATACTATTGCACGTAAATTATCTGCCATTATCCCTTTGTAAAATAGAAGACGCACCAAAATAAGTAATACCATACAAAAGTAGATCTGATACCTCTACCGCTTTTTTGTTTTTAAGAATTCAAGTCGAATAAATTGTAAAATGATCTTACTATACAATTAAATTTATATTGATCATCTTCTTGTGATTGCATGCCGATTAAATCGAATTGACAGCATTTTTTCAGGCTTTTATTTAGTATTGGTTTTACCACCAACTTCTCTTTGGACACACAGCGTTTTTACACAAGGCATACATAAATTAAGATCATTACTATCATTTCTCTTGTGATGTTTTTATACTTTGAATTTATCTCTTTTTCTCACATGCCCTTATTCCATACCAAATTGCAACATGCGCATTATGTAAAATTAGAAATACCACTTCATGTTGTGCATTAAACTCGATATTTTCATTACTTATTTTTCCACAGGAACTTTCAGATTTTTCTTATTTCCAATCGTCATTACATAAAATCTACGTAAACTCTGATTTTCGGGGTTTTTTTCTTACACTATGTTTTTAGATGTTTTAACTTTTTTTTATTGCTTCTAAGTATTGTTTTTTTGTCAGAATTTGTATATTCAGGTACTTGGATGAGCCCGATTCATTCAGTTGTTCTTCAAAACGATTTTTCATATTCTTATATTAGTTAACATCGATCTTGTATTTTTTCTAAAAATAACTAATAATTCCAAAACAAGATTAAAATTGTAAGGCTCGGGATAGTATAAGCGATAATAAGGAAAAAATCCTGATTCTGTAGCGAAAATCGAACCAGAAGCTTTTTGTTAAATCGCTGTCGATTTTTTATAGGGACTTGAAAAAGCTTAGAAACATTATATGACTGATATGTTAGAATTATCTTAGTGTTTTGTTAAATTTATCAAATTGACCATAACATATGTTTAACTTAATACTTATACCTATCAAGAATTTTCCAAAAAGTGTGTTTGTAATCACATGTCGTTTTCAAATTACATTTCCACAATAATACCAAAGTTACCAAACCGCAATTTCGAAGAATATTTTTTTACCAAAGGTGAAGTTTCTTTGGTATCTAAATGCTCTAAGAATATTTTATTTATGTGTCTATTACATAAGATTGTAGCCATATTCATCATTTTATCGATGAATACTTTAGCTCCTGATTATTTTATAGTTACAGATTTCTAGATTGTTTTAGGAATATCATCTTCTTTGCTGTAATTTAACTTACATTTCTTCAGATTTTAATTTCTATATATTTATCCATATACGAAATAAAAATTTAAAAAGAAACAAGGTTCAAGAACCGGGAAAAATCAATTTCGCATTCATAACTCATTTTATCATTTCCTAATAAAGAAATAAACGTAAAGAGTGCCATTCCATCCCAGCAGCAATAGATAAAATTCAAGGAACTCAATTTTTTTTTTACTTTCAAGAATTGGAGGTAACATGTTTTGCGAGCCCAAATTCATTTAGAAACGTTTTGGTGCACTAAATTTCAATCCTGTCGTACTTAAAAGTATTAGGCTGATACAGAGGAACTTGATAAGTTCAATACAGTTATGGGTTAAATAGAACTAAGTATCTTTCTAAAAATTAAAAGAAATTTGATGATCAGTATAACAAATTCTAGTTTTTAACTTATTCGCCATTTTGGAAAGAGCTTCGATACAATAAAAATGCCAAAAAAACAAATTACAACCTTTTCGAGGCTGGTATTTGACTTTTGTTGAGCTTTTTGGTTGTAATTCTCTTTGAGTTAAACTAATCAAGTAAGAGCGTAATGTGGAAAAAAAATATCTTACAGAAGTATTAAATTTAGAATCCATTACCATTAAAGTAAGTTGATTACTCTTGTTATTATCTCATCTTATCTTGGTTTATTTTGTTTTTTCTTTCTATTTCATTTTACGTTATTTGAATTTTATATTATTTTACTTTTGTTTAGTTGAGTCAATTTTAAAAATAATAGTTTATTTTTTCGTACAATTTTTTATTTTATTCTTTTATAATTGAACATATTGAAAAGATGTAGGAGAAAATCAAACAAAGAACATGCAATGCATTATATTACTGTTATAGCTATTATCGAAAGTATAACTTATTATCTAAACACGTAATTTTTAAATATTTTTCTTAGTTAAATAATTTGCTTTTTTAGGAATTTTAGTTAGAAAGGAGAAAAGCTGTAATTATATGAATAGCTTTGATGTATGTAAATTGTGATATAGTGTTCTTTTATTTTGCTAAAATGCCTCAAAGTACCTTGTATTAAGTTATGGAGATGGAAATTAATATATTTTAAATGCAATCAGAGGCAAGTATTTAGATGTTTACAATATTCTTTCGCTTTGTAAAAATTGATAGAACAAAAAGACAGAAAACGACAAAAGAGACGGGAATTGAAAAAAATTAAACTTTTTATTCTTTTCAAGATTAACATATTCTAATTTATTTTATTTAAAACGAATATTAAGCGGAATATGTAGGAAATAACTGGAAGAAAAGTAATAACGGAAGAAAACTAGAAAAATGTTATGGAAATAAAAGAAATTTAACAAAAACAAAAGGCGTTATTAAAAACCGAACATTTTATAGGAAATAAAGAATGCCTATTGGATAGCTCAGGCCTATTATACGTGGTAATAATTATAGTATTTTCTTATAAATGACTCAATGAAGGTTAAATGATAACAATTTTTGTTTTATTTTGGAAAAATTACTATTATTATACAAAAAAATCTTTTACTTGGCGAGAAATTAAAAAAATAAATTAAAATATTTTGGTTTCATTACTCACTCGATCTATATTATTTGAAAATAAATATTTAATAGATAATATATGTGAAAACGGTAATTTATTTAATATTAGAGACAAAAACAATTATTTATATCTATTTTTAACACGAACCGTTTTCAAAAAAATATTATACAGAAAATAGTGTCTGTTTGAATTTTAAGAGATATAATCGGGTAAATGAATAAGTGCTGACACCGTTTTTAATCAGAAAAATAAAATACTTTAAAAGGCCCACATTAATCTTATTTTTGCAATGTCTAAAAAAAATATATACTACGCTGGGCTATTTTAATTCCCAACGAACCATGATATACGGAATATAAATCAGGAACTTTAGTAAGTAATAATAGTTCAAATTTTTCTACAAATTAGATCTTTAGAGCCTTTTTCTTAGCCTAAATAATTTATAGCGTGTTTTATTCGATCTTGACCAGATGTACTGGTTGCTATACAAAAGTTAAAATATATGAACTCAATATCTAAAGCTTGTTGAGATTTTTTCTTATTGGTATGAATTAAATTTATTCGTATTATACAACGAATGAATACCCAACACCACACATGATCGATATTAACGACTTTAGAAAATAGTAGAAATAAAATATTGTTTTGAATTTACTTTCTTCGGGCAAATTTCTCTCTGAGATCAATTTATGAATAAATGTGAAGTTAAATATGGCTCAAACTTATAAATGTATTTTGAGGTGTTTCATGACAAAAAAATTTCGAAACATTACATTTGAATGAAAAAAATGGCATTCAAGAAAATTGCAATGATAAAATATATAATTCACTTGTAAGAAACGTCCATTTCAAGTTGTGTTATCCAGAACAATAAGAAATACCGGGTATGTTAATTAGAAAATATGATTGTTAGTGATTAATCAAGCATATTTATTGAAAACCTTAGGGTTGTAAGTTAATTAAGTCGTATTTAAGAAAATTATATGCTATACATTGAAATATTAGATCTAAATGCGCTTCTGAATAGATGCATCATTAAATAAGAATATATTTCAAAGCAAAAACATCAAAATAGAAAATAATGAAAGCAAAGTGATATGTTATAGGCAGATTTTAATATGTGAACCTTTTTTATTAATATCATTAGGTATTCGACAAGTTGATAACTGGTAAAGTAGTTGCTTTTAAACAGCAATGGATTGGTTGTGCCTTATAAAACCCCTAAACCATAAAAAAAAGAAAGGCTTTATGAATTAGTTACAGCACCGTGAAGTTAATATTCTAAGTTAAAATTTAGCTTTTATCTAGTGAGTATATTGGTTGTTTGAAATCAATTATAAGCAAAGTAATAACAGGGAACCAGATTAATACATATTTGGAAATTACATTTGAGTACGTATGCCATTGATCTTTTGCGTTAAAACTAAAAATAGAAGCGTCGAAAAAGAATCTGCCATGCAATATTAAGAGTGAAATAAAATATCATTTAACATCTTTTACTATTTAAATTGTATTATGCTTATTTTCAATTATATATGTATTATCTGAGTAACTATTGATATAAAGCAATTTATTGCACAGAGTGAATTTCTTTAAACATCGTATAATCATTTTAGACTTCTATTCTTCGATACAGCTACCCTATTTTCGATCTAAAATCCTTTCATAAAATTGGGTCAAATTTTAAATTTTCACTGGATCTTTTCATAGTTTTTACGATCAACACTACCGGATCGGAATTTTGGGACTTTATTAGCTTGCAAACTGTTTCTCATTGCTAAATATTTTACATATGGTATAATTGCACATTTCATTTGGCTCTCTATATGAATTTAGTTATGTTCTCTTTTAATTTTAAATGTGCTGTTGCCCTTGACACCAGTCCTTTTTGTCAAGCCTAAAAAAAGTTTTCAATTAATTTTTTTTAATGTTATAGAATGTATATATGGAATCATCCACATGTGGATATGGTACTTTCTAGGACATGTCCTATGGTACTATGTGGAAATATTTCCTGAAGTTATCTTATAAAAGATTATATCAACAAAAACTTTATGATCATTACCAAAATCCTTGGTTGCTTGATTAATAAAGAAAAAAAGTCTTTTCTTGTATTTTAGTAATCAATTAATCTGGTTTTATTAAATTTTTTAATAAAAAAAAATATATCAGGTAAACTATTCTAAATTACATAACCAGCCTTTATTTTAGTGTTAAATTTATTCTCTCATACTCATTTTAATTTTTTTTGGCGCAAGCCGTTTCCTTCGAGTTATAGATTTAAAATTATATTTATTGAGTAAAAATAAATTTAGAATTTAAAAAACTTCATACTAACGCGTGGTCTAATTATAACTACTGCATTAATTATAAACTACATTATTGATGTAAAAAAAACCAAAAGGGAAAATTTGTATACAAAGAAGCAGGGTATTGGTAGCACCTGATATGATTAAATATTACATTGGATCGGTGTAGTAAATTATCACCTATTATTTGCCGAAAATACACTTTAATGTTTTTTTTAGGAATATTAGAAAGATTTAAAATAAGTTTTAACCGCGCAGATATCTTAATATTGTTTATATACCATTTTTGTTCATTTTTTGCTTTAAAAAAGATAAGTCGATTCATCTTTAGTTCTGATCATAACATGAAAAATTAAAATTTATAAGTATAATTTTATATTGTAGTTTTATATTTTATTTTTTGTAGTTTTGTTTAGATTTTTTTGTTTGTTAAATTAAATTAATGAATACTGATAAACACAAATTAATTGTATTTTTTCTAATTGTCTAAAAAAAGGGATTTAATGTTTTTTCTTCAGTAAATAAATTAAAAAAAATATTATATATGTCTAAAATTCGGATTTCGGAAGTTACTAAGTTAGCAAAATGAAAACTGAATTTATACATTTTTAAGTTCGGCCTATTTTTTTTAATATATTTTATATACTAAATATAAATAAGCGATAGCCTTTCTACTATATTAAAATATATTTTTCTACGCAATTCAATTTATAAGCCTTATGTTTTCTTATTTTAGATATATACTAAACTTTAATTCGCCGTATAATTGTATCGATTTGGGCATCGAATTTTTAAATTAAATTTCAAAAAAAATCCAAGTTGATCGAAAAAAAACATTGAATATAAAAGTTGATTATAAAAACAATGAACAATATATTGCAATTTTTGAAGTTTTAATTAGAATAATTGTATGGATCGCATAAAAAAATTCCTCATTAGGTTTCAAATTAATAAGACCTATGGTGTATTCATTTAGATTTTTAATTTGATAAAAAAGAATTTTGATATCAATCGAAATTTATTAACAGAAATATTTGATCCATACATGATTTTTAATGTATTTGCCACTATTATAAGTGCAGCCACGTATACTAAGAACCCAAAAAGCTCTATTTCGGATTGTTTAAAAAACCCAAATCAAAACATTGACTTGCATTTGACTTTAAATAGCGATTCATCGAACGATTTTATGGAAATGGATGGTAGTATACATTATAAACAGACCAATTGTTGTTCCATAAATCAAAATATATCAGATTGCGTAGGCGATGAGCCAATACAAGTTTTGGGTAGCAATAAATCGTCAAATGATACTGATTTGCGGACATTTAGACCAAATCTAGATATTCAATGGCAAGAATGCACCGTTGATAAAAATATAGGTAGCAAAAAAAGCAAAAAAAATGGTAGCCCTTTTAAATGTATAAATATAAAAACAACGAAATCCGAAAAAAAGCTTAGAAATTCGAAAAATGAAAGTCAGGTTAGAAAACACAGACTAAGAAATAAGATGCTTGCGCCTAAATTAATTCGAGAAAAAGTAAAAAAAAATAAAGCTGCCGAAAAATACCATATCTTATATATAGAGCGTAAAATACAAGAAAATATTCACTATAATGCTACCAAAAAACGTTTTGATACATATTGTTATTATTTTAATATGTTAGAAATTTTTCGCCTACGAAATAATAATTCTTCAAAATCGTTGACATCTATTATTCTTGATAATATAATGTTTGGTCATAATAATATTCATACAGAAGAAATTAACAAGGAAGTCTGTTACTTTATGCAAACCATGGATTATTTTGCCATCCAAAGTATTCATATACAGACAAATACACACATCGGATTTGATGAAATACTTTTAAGACCCAATGAGATATTTAAAAATTTGTTACATGATTGTTTGTTGTACGAACTTAAAGCAAAATCATATTTTATAGAAAATAAAAACCACGAAATATGCTTTTTTTTGTTCAGCCTTATTTCAAATGTTTTAATTACTGAAATAGAAGAAGATAAAAAGATATCTATATTCATAAAAAAATCGAATGATGAATATGATGTTATCGAAAAAAGTAATAATCGTATATATACTTGGAAAAAAAAATTTGAATTTTCGATAGAAAATATAAATCCTAAAAAAAACATGTCTTCGACTAAAAAAAAAATAAAATCGAATGGAACATTTAATCCGCCGAGTTACCAAAATAAATTGATCATTTGAAAGTAAGCTCTATGTTTTGTTAAGCCTTTATTTATTTATATTGTTTCTTTCTTAATGTGTTAAAACCAAGCTTCATTGAAACTTTTAAATTTTTGATTAAATATAAGATATTTCTGTTATGGAAAAAATAAATTGGATTTAAATTTTCGATTTATGACTAGTTTTTACTTTGCTTGAACGCATTTCAAAGTTATCAATATGGCCTTCTGTTAATAAAAAATAGCTAATTAAATTACGTATTTTTTAAAGAGAGATAAAGACAAATTTTTGAAATTGTTTAGGAGAAAACAAAAACAAAATTTTGGCTCTATAAAGGAGTCTTTTGCGTTAGTAAGCACTTTTCAAGGTTTACAAAGAAGCAATTGCAGCGATTCCTAAGTTATGTAATACTTTGAATAATTACTAAAATACATAAATTGTTTATGTATTGTAATTTGCGTTTGAAGGTTTTCGAGCGCATTATAAATTTTAGGAGCTCCCATTCCTTCATCAACAACCTACTCTATTCGAGGACTTGGTTATTTTGATTTCTTAGTCGATCTAAATAAGCATTACAGTACCTTGGAGCTACTGGAAATGCTCATAAAAGGGTTGGCTCAGCTGCTCTTCTTATTTTTCTAGAAAATTTTCCACTATAATTATGACAATATCGACAAATAGTAGGGCCTAGGATAAGTGATAAAACTTATAAATATTAATTAAGAAAGATTAAATACAATTTCGATTATCAAATTAAAAGCGCCCAAACCTATAGTTCTAGAGTTAAGCGTAAGAACGCACTGTTATTTACGGGCGAGTAGATGAAAATGAAATAAATCAAAAGAATAAATAAATAATTTGATGAATATCAGGTTATTTGTGGCAAATATTGGGAGATATACAATATCGGCTATTTTTTAATACACATTTGCATGAGAAATCATAGAATATCATTTATTTATAAAACAGATTTGGCGGGTTTATAATAATTTACGAAATCGGTAATGCGTGAAAAGTTCAAGTTTTTATTGAAACGGGTTTTAAAAGGTTTAAAGAATAGATTTCCGCTATTTTTATAAACAAATACATTTAGCATATATCTACCGGCCAATATAGGATTTGTCTTTGGTTCTTGAGCCATGGCCTTTGCTATTAAAGATATAAGTATTTTTTTTAACTGATTGATCATAAAGTTTTGGATATTTGATTATTCTTCTTGTATACATTAGATATAGAAGAAAAAAACCCAGTTCCCAATATAATTCTAATCTAATATTTTTATATTCTAAAAAATTTGATCGATTGTGAAAGTTAGTTTTATTGGACTCGATACTAATAAGATTATTAGGACAATGATATCCTTTATATAATGTTAAATATCTAAGTATATTAAAGCAATATTAGGAATATTAAATTTAACAAAAGCCATTTTATTACATTAATTCTTTCTTCTAGTTTAATATAAAAAAATATCTAGAAGTATTTAAAAAAATACCCTTTTGGGATTTTAAAAAAATTAAAATAGATTTATACCCATTATTTTATTTTCGTTATCAATATTTGATAAAGCCAGTATCAATCGTGCTCTGGCAAAATTTTTCTAGTAAATACTAGATAATTTAAATAATTTGGCTTTTTGTTAGCTTGAATGCTTCTATTTTTACTTTTAAGAATGAAGGGAGGATAAGATCATAAAAAACTATCTGCCTGACAATGAATAGATGTAATTAATGTATGAAATCATTATTTAAATTTTTAGTGGTGAGAAAATCACACTAAGTTTTAATTTGTTTCATAGGTTTTTGTATGAGGAAGAGAACGTTCATGAAATGGCGAAACCTATTCTAAAAATCTATTTTGTTTTTTTAAGTGACAAGATCCGTAAACACGCTTGAGATTTTGGGTAAGTCTATACAAAATTACGGAAACTTAGCCTTTCTCACTCGGTTTAGAAGAATTAATACCCATAGATACAAACAATTAAACACTTTAAAGACCGATAAAGCTAAGATGCAGGTTATAGCTGTTGCTATGGAATTTATATGTCTAGGTGGACTGCATGTATGTTGCCGAGATATATTTTTTCGAAATCTGTTTCGGTTTAGAAAGTACGGAGTAAGTGAGAACCTGATCTTAGAGAACCACAAGGTGGATTTCGACCTGCGATTGCGGCCCAGGAAACTGCTTCGCACTAAATGAGTCTTAAATATCCTTTAAATGAAATGGTTTTGAACTAGTTATAGCAAAAGGTACTTATGATGTGTTGGGGAGTAGCTATATAAGCATTACTCTAAACAGTGTAACATCATGAAAAAAATATAGCACGTGTCACTGTCTTAAAAAGATACGATATTTTTAAATAAAGATGCTTCTTTAATATTTTTAGCTACTTGGAACAAATTCCTTTGATTTTAGCAAAAATTTCGCTCAAAAACTAGATATTTTCTTCATTTGTAAATTCTGTATTCTTTTATCATTCAACTTATTTTTATGAAATAAAGGTAAGGCTATGTCTTATATCAGCATTTTTATAATATTTGCACCAATACCTTTCGGTTTCTATGCTTTATTCTTAGCAAATTTCTCATAGTCCTAAATATTCTACAGTTTGACTAATGTTAGAAAAATTAATTATTATGCGCTCATTCTAATTGATTTCAAAATTCTTTGAACTTTTCTTTAATTGCTTTCGATAGATAAGGTACAAACTCCTTATTAAATAAAAATCATTACCAAAACCTTCGAAGATACTTATGATAATACAAAAATGGCTTGTTAATTCATAATTAACAACATCTACTCAAAAGTAATCATATAGTTTTAATTAAATTTAGTTGTTCTATAAATTTTCTATATTTTAAAATAAATATCAAATCTATTATTCAATTTTTCTAGGTTTATACAATAGAATTTAATCTGGCTATCTATATTATTTTGTATACAATGTATTTGGATCCTTTTCTAGATCTTGACCCGATATCTTTTTAAAAAGCGGTTCCGGCGTTTTAATAAAAATGTAAATAAAAATCTTAAAATGATGTTTTACGTAATATAATTATTTTAAAAAATTATCGGCATACATAAATTATGCTTTTGCGTATAAAAGTACATTTGACTTTGGTAATTGCATAATAAAGAATTTTATCGCAGTTTATAATATTTTTCTTTTAAGTATTAAAAGATCATTCAGCAGAAATTGATTTTCCTGATTTATAGAAGAGAATTTATATACTCTAATTTAACGTTAGAAATTCATTTTTTCTTTAATTACCAAGTAAGATAAAGTAGCAACTTTTTTGTTGTTCTTTAAACAATATTATGCCTTAATTAATATTTTTTTAATCTATTTCATTATAAACTAATCTTCTTTTGCTTTTGTACGACCTTACTTATAGTTATGCGCATTTTCTGCCATGGCAGACCGGTTTTATGCAAATAACTCCAAAACAAAAGGTTTATGAGATTCTATTGGGCAGTTTCAACAATCTACATAGAGTTTGAAAGGATGAGCTTATAAACATAAGTCATACCAAACTTGTCTTATAAAAAAGATCCCCTGTACACTTGTTTTTTGCTTTAAATTGGCTCATAGATATTTTATACCAGGTTCATATTTCGTATACTTTAATAAGACCTACTCCACGTAGTTTATCCAGCATTTCATTCCTTATACCACTTTTTATATCCTTGATTCGGGATATAATGACCTAGAGGGAAGCATCGAAAAACAGATCGTTATAATAGCTATCGCAAATATTTTTAAAGAATTAAAAATTTCCTGGATATCTATAAAATTATCTAATATTTCCTTATTTGTCGATTTTAAAAATGTTTAACTTTGTTATTTTAACTTGCTATTATATAATTTTTTTTTCAACTATTCTTGATGCCATATTAAGCTAGATACGAAATCGATAATGGCATTCCAAAATATTCTTAATTTATCCACACAAAACTATTCAAATCGAGTTAATTTCCTAATTTTGATATTTTTTCAAGTCTATAAAGTGGTTAAATTTAAAAGAAAATACGTTTATGAATGACTGAATAACGAAATATTTGTCTATCAATGTAACCCGTCGAATTTTCTCAAGATATCTTAGAACTTCTGATTTTTTTTGTATTCTGGAAATATTCTTCCGCATTATAGTAAATGTCACGATTAAAAGTTATAATTTGCTTCAAATGCTTTCATTTAATAAAAAGTGACATCCATTGTTTTATTGCTATTTTTAGTTTTACATTTAACGAAATTGCTTGTAAAGCAATTAAATAACATAAAATAGATAAGCCAGTCGATTTGAATAAATTAATTTTATGCTCTTTAATCTTTGAATAGTGTAAAAAAATCTATTATCATCTAAAAACACAAATAATTGTAAAAAACCTTTCTGAGACTTAACTTTTGCATTTTGTTGTATATAAATAAGCTAAAATGTAATTTTTAAGGATAATTTATAGTAGTCGAAAATTTCTAATGTTTATAGGCTTGCGTACATCAAATAAGCTAATTTAACAAAATGTATTATATTACCCTTGTATGGCTTAACCCTTGTTTTGCCAAATAAAATGATTTGATGCAATGAAAGCAAGAATCGAATTTCAATGTGTATATTAAACTTGTTAACAAAACATTTTCTCGCACGTTATATTGCGAGTACCATCGATCGGTACATAACAATTTAAAAGCGCTATTTTCTGTTGACGAAGACTTTTATTGCTTGAAATATTTGTTTTTTTTTGATATTGTTGTTAATGGTGCTAAACTGAGCATTTCTTCATTCAGGATATCCCACTGTAGTTTCTAATTAAATTTGCTTGACAATCTGATGCTAGTATGTCAGTTATCTCATCAAGATAAAAAAACTATTACATAAGAATCATTTTCGGTTGTTGCTAGTAGGATATATTTTTAATCATTTATATGATTCTCTATTCATCTAGTTTCGAGACAAAAGCAATATTTTGTTCTTTCGATTTTTATAATTTTTCAAAAGCTTTGAATTGAACGATGCACATTTCAACCATTTTATTTTTTCATATTTAACCATCATATCCCATTATTTCATGTTTTAAATTACTTTTTACGCAAATTAAATCGAAATAAGTTATATTTGTATGATTTTTAAATATGGGTAGAAAGAAAAATGTTAGCAGCGAAATATCGAATAATACCAAAATAAAGGCTGCAAACGACGCTGATGAGGTGAAGAAGAGTGATAGTGAAGTACAAAAATGTAAGCTACACCCACCGGCGATTCCCCTACCTTCCTCCTCCTACACAACAATAACACCTCCACCACCAAGCCAAACATGCAGTAAAATGCAAAATAGTGGGCTTGACACCTTACCTTCGCCTAATGCACCAGTTCCCTCTTCGGTTGAAGTCTCTGCGTGCGAGCCATCGTACGACATGACAAGCCCCTGTACTCTAGCTATTCCGGAAGGTAACAGGCTAATGGCATTGCGGACGATATTCGATTCCGTAACAGCCGACCCGAAGGAATGGCCTCGAATTGTTTTTTTTGCAGTACAGACAAGGTTTGAAAGAATGCCAAGAAATGGCTGGACAGAGCTTCACAGGTACTATAATGAGAAATTCGGCTGCACTGAAACTCTCGAAGTGTTAAAAAAATTGGCACAAAGTGAGATGGGAAAGGATGTAAAATCAGAAGAGAATGGAGAGCGACGTAGAATCGCCACTTGTCTCGCTGATACATGCACCTTGACCGACACCACGGAGTACATAAACCTGAGAGATAAATTCTTGAGTAAAATCAAAGAAATCTCTGAGAACGAAATTGGAAAAGTGGTGGTCCGAACTAGAAAACATCCAAATGAATTGGTTGATAGTAAAGTTCTGGATCTCATTAATCGAGTAGTCGGTGAATATGCAGGAGCTCATGTACCTGGGTCAATTACTGAAGCCGCGTATATCATGCAAGCTGCGCAGGTATGCTATGACGAGGCAACACGTAAAGAGAAGCCTAGATCCGCTTGGAAGGAAAACATAGAAAGTAAAATTTCTAAGTTAGTACTTTCCAAAGATCTCCTCGAGAAAGCTCGTAAGCAGGAAAAGCTCTCCACTTCGGAAACGAAGAGCCTAAAGAAAATCATGCGAGAGTTTAATTGAAACTTGAGCAGCGTAACTGATCTTTCTGAGGCTTTAGTTAAGAAGAATGAGTCTTTGAATGTTTACGAGAAAAAAATTACGATGCATGAAAGTAGGAAGCAATTCCGAAAAGAGAATCGTATGTTTGAGCTTTTCCGAGGTCGATTTTATCGAGGGTTATCTGAGCGTGTGGAATCCGAGCATGTGGTTAGCCGTGATGAAATTGTGAGTTTTTGGTCTACAATGTGGAACAAAAATGATGACACTGTCACGTACGATGATTATTTGATTCCATTTGTATCAGATAATCATCCGACCACGTTTCCTTCACTTGATGAATTTGTGAATATCATTAATTGGCTCCCTAATTGGAAAGCTGCTGGAATTGATGGTATTTACAATTTTTTCATTGAGAAACTTACAACTCTTCACAAATATCTTTATGATATTGTGAAAGTTATATGTTTAGAAGGAACACCTCAAGCTGATTGGTTTTACTGCGGGCTTACGTATTTGATACCGAAAGGAATTCCACGAAGAGGCTCTGACTACAGGCCAATCACTTGTATGTCCAACCTCTATAAGTTAACGACAAAGTGTGTAACGAAAGTCGTTCAACTTGAAGTGGAAAGGCGAGGGTTGCTTGCAGAGAACCAATTAGGGGCGGTAAGAGGTGTGCAGGGAGCGAAAGAGCAGGCTCTACTGAAATTGCCTTAAATAAAGATTATGGAAATAATCTTAAGGCAACATGGATTGATGTTAAAAAAGCTTATGATTCAATAGATCATGCTTATTTAACTCAATGCATTGAAAACCTTAATTTACCTGATTGGATCCTGAAATTTATTAAGGTAATTATATCAAAATGGAAAATTGATATATCAGTAGGGCCTGAAAAAATCATGAGCAAGAAGATTGATAGAGGGATTCTACAAAGAGATAGTTTGTCACCTTTGTTTTTTGTTTTGTGTATGGATCCATTAAGCCGAAAGCTTAATGAAAAATACACAAAAGTGACAGTACAAACAGATGCAGAATCCCACTCTACTAATCATCTCTTGTTTATTGATGATCTTAAGCTCCTTGCAAAAGACAGCTCCACATTGAGTGCTATGACAGGCGAGGCAAAGGAATTTTTAGAGGTGATTGGCTTAGAGATTAACAAAGAGAAGTCAGCCACAAATGATACGTGGTGTGAAGATACTGCAACTCTTCTAGAAGGTGTTAGTGTTTACAAATATTTAGGAATAATAGAAGATAGCAGAGGAATTCCAACACGTAGCTCATTTGAAGAAGTACAGAGCAAAGTTATATCAAGAGTTGAAAGACTTTGTCACATTAGATTAAATGCAAAAAATTCATTTTCTGCAATCAATCAACATGCGATATCGTTAATCAACTATCACATAGGAGTACTTCGACTTGAACCGGCTGAATTCTCTAGGTTAGATGATGCTGTACGTGCGGTGTTGGTGAAGAATAAGATACATCTCCGCCCAGGATGTAAAGAGCGTTTATACCTTCCTAGAACAGAACTTGGAAGAGGCCTACATAGTGTTGAGTTGCGAAGCGAACATATGCTTCTGCAACTCTTGGATTGTCTGGAAAAAAAGTAAAGAAATATCAACTAGACCAGCAGCAATCCTCAAGGTAGATAATAATAATAAAACCCATCTTGCACTAATAAAAGGCTTCTTAAAAGTAAAGTACAGGTTGGTAGAAGCAGTCACTAAGAAAAGTTTAGAAGAAGCTCAACTTGCAAAACTATATAACGAAATAGAAAAACGAAAACTCCAGTTAAAGTTATATAATGCAAGGAAAAATGAGCTTGTAAGTGTTAGTGACGCTATAAGATGGTTAAAGAGAGGGGATATTAGGCCACGAAATGAAGCTGTGTTCTGCTATATCCAGGATAGAAATGTATTCTGGGGAGCAGATGGTGTGTGTTAACATTGTGGGAAGTCTGGTAAGACTGTAGATCATCTAGCAACTAGATGTGAAAAAATGCTAGGCCATGATTACACTAGACGGCATAATGAAGTGGTTAGATGCCTACACCTACTTCTTCTAAATAGATATAAGTTTAAGTCTTCCAAACGAATAAGGAGTCACTCAGTTCAAGAAATTCTTGATAATGAGTACGCAGAGATAAGAGTGGACACCAGAATAAAAACTGATGTTAAAATTAGGAATAACAGACCGGACATATAAATTTTAGATAAGAAGAAGAATAAGATAACACTCATTGAAGTAGGAATCACTTCCCAAGATTCACTTCAAATAGTTGAAACTGAAAACTTATAAAGTATGACCTGCTAGCCAATGAGTTGGGTCTTATTTATAAGTGTAGTGTTGAGATAATCTCTTATGTGATGACCTGGGACGGTATTGTGACCAAATACCATAAATCTCATCTTAAAAGGCTAGAAATACCCATGAATGTAGAAGCATACATTCAGTCTATAGTACGTAAGAAGGCGGTCGAAACAATTTCCTTTGATCAACGAAGAGGACTTGAGTCAGGACTAATGCCGAAGAGAGCTGGGAGAGAGCGTCAATGGGTGTTATTATGAGATCAGAGATGCATGAGGAACCAATACCCCCTTTAAAAGAATCGAAAACAGCGGAAGATGGTGCAAAAAATTTTAAACCAAAATATAAAGCACCCTTTATTTTACAAAGAGGAACCGACCAATAACATAAATGAAGAGTCGGATTTGGAAGAAGAGACAAAAGTGGTTAAAGAGTTAGAAGAAAACATATAAAAAATGTTAAAAATATTTTAACCCAGAATTTTATTAAATAAATTATGATTATTTAAGAATTCCCTAAATATATTAAGGATTTATTCTACTAACTCTTTTATTTTTCTAATTTTTTTTGAATAGATTAAATAAATTCAATAGATTAAACATTTGAGGAATATAATTTATGAGAAGGGGCAAAGGTGTTGTATATGCATGTATAAATTTGATTCAATCCGATGATTGATTAAAATGTTCCATGGATTTAACATTGGCGATTAAATTAAATTAAAACGGAAAAAAACGAAGTACATAATCTATAAATGGATTAATATTTTTTGTAGATTAAATATATAAATATATGAATGTAAAAATATTTGAATCTAAAAATAAAAAGGACTCAATGAATGATGTAATAAACAACGTTTCTGAAAAAATTTTATTACCAAAAACGATGTCAATGAAAGTACTTCTACTTTTATTAATAGTTCAAAACTGCGTAGATATTAAATTGTTTTATGTAGATAGTAGAGATGATTTTGACAAAGGCTTAGAAAATACAATTATAATCAATTCATTGTTAAGTAATACCATCATATTTGTTAAAGATGAAAACAAATGTTACCAAATGTCTGAATTTATAAGTTATATAAAGGCAAAACATCAATTCCAGGCTATCCATCATTTTACAGTTCAATATAGTTCAAATTCCAATTTTACTGTGGGATTATTTGAAAGAAATCGAGAAATAAATACTATTTTCCTAGGAAATTTTTTAGAAAAACAGGTAAATCTCTTTAATCTACTTTTAAATGACAGTAATTTCTTTTTGTACGAAACTTTGGGTGGAAATACATTTTTAGATTTTTTACGCCTTTCAAAAATTTTTTGAATCCAAGATGACAAAAAATTTGAAACTTGTTTGAAAGAATTAATTCAATATTACAATAGAGAACTAAAAGATGAATATTTTCAAAATTTAATGATAAATTTTCAAACATTTCAGCAAGAAGTAGATAATTGGGTTATTTTAAAATCTTTTAATATATTGGGTTGTTCACTGTATAAAAATTTTTCTATTCACAGTACTTCTCCCTCTGAAACATTCGAAGGTGAAATTTTAGATAAGAATACCCTATTTTCAAACATTGGAAATAGTGTTAATATCATTTTATCACCAACATTTGCAAATACTTGGAAAATTTTCTATCCCTTTTTTTGCAAACATGCGCTTTTGAATTTCCTTTTAAAACTTATAAATGTTGATATATAATCGAAATAAAAGATTTCCACGAAAATAATATTCCCGATTTTGGATTTTTTATGCCTCTTATGCCACAAAATGCAGTTGTCCTGTATATAAATGATTCATCGACAGATAGAATATTGGATATATTGTGTATTCTTTCTTTTTTAGACACAATAAGAATTTTAAAGATTAAAGACAAAACATTGAATATTTCTTCTGTTTCTAAGTTCTATAAATTTAGGAATTTGAAAAATATGATAATTGAGGTTGAAACCCTAAAAAATTCTGCGTTATACTCAATATTAGACGTAGCGAAATGTATGAAAATAGAATCTTTAAATATTAAATGTGAAAATGTCTTGAAAGATTTTAATAATTGCTCACTTGGAATACCGATTGAAATTCCTTGCTATTATTTTTCAATAGGTAAATATATTAACTCTAAAAACGAAGCATTCAGATCTATGATAGTAAAATCTTATGGAAACGTTATTACATCTACATCAGTAGAAATTTTTAATTCTGAAGCAGAAGATCTTATAAATTTTCTTTCGGTATTTCCCAACCTTAATGAATTGTTTATTCTTAACAGGGGACCGATCAAAGGGAGCGAAGATTTATCCTTTAAATTTTTAGAAGAATAAAGAATAAAAAGTTTAAAATTACAAAATTTTGTTATTGATTCTAGGCTCTTAGACAAAATTTTAAATACTTCTATCTTACAAAACCTTACTCTTATAGAATGTCAGATACAAATCGATGGGGATTTATTTCCAAATCCATATATTTGTAACAATTCATTGGATACATTGAATATATTTGATTCGAGTTTCACACCTTCATTATTTTATAACAATTTTGTCTATAAATTAAAAAATTTGAAAAAATTTGATTATTCAGGCAAATATATGATATTTAAAGTTACTAGTCAAGATTCTAAATTAGGAGGCGAAATAGTAAATTCGGATTTCTCTTTGCGTTCTTCTAATCAAGAGAAAAGCGGCTTATCCAACTTAGATCCAAATAATCTAGAATTCAGTTTAGTAGCTTTATATTTTAAGAATTCTAGTTTTCCGACATTCACACTTAAGGATGTTGAATTGAATTTAGATGAAGTTTTGGCTTTTAAATCAATGAACAACATAGTAAACCTCACTCTAAATAAAATAAAATCCACTGAATCAATACATTTATTGGCTGATATCTTGCAAAATCGTGATCTTTCTAGAAATATAAAATCTCTTTGTTTGATCAACATGGATTTGGATTTAAATGATGTCAAATCGCTAAATTTTTTATCATTATTGGAAAATCTAAAGCTACTTGATATTTATAAAGACGATAGTAAATGCTATTTTTGGGCTATAAAAAGATGCCATTTAAGAAAATTAAAAGAGATAAATATTATTGGAGAAATTTCTAAAAATAATGTAAATTATTTGAAAGAAGAATTTCCTTTAAGAATGTTGATCTTTGAATAAAATTGATATTTAAATTTTTGTATTTATTCTTCTAATTAAGCCTATTTTTTGAAAATATATTCGTAAAAGTAAATATTAATTTTTAATTTGACTTCTTGTTGTAACATGGTGCAGTACCCGCTGTTTTAATAAAGAACAAAATACATCACAGCCAGAATGTAAAGAACGTTTATATATTCCCCGTAAAAATGACGGAAGAAGTTTACAAGAGCATTGGTTTCGAGATGAGCCTAAGATAAGCCACTCTTGAATTTTCGTGAAAAATTTAAAGATATTCTTACCAGAAAAGTAACATCACAAAGGTCGAGAATAATAGTAAAACTCATCTTGCACTAATAAATTTTTTTTAACAAATAAATTACGGACTTGCAGAGGAAGTTACAAAAAACAAATACAAGATAGTCTAAAATCTCTCATGTATAACTAAATTGCAAAAAAAAACCGCATTCGTAGTTGTGCTTAGATAGAAACGATAAGCTAGTAAGATCAAATGACTTTTTCGGATGGCTAAAGAAAGGAAATTTTGACTCAAGAGAAAAACCGTGTTCTGAAATATCCGGAATAGAAATGTATCTCGAAAGCAGAAGGTATGTATCAATGCTGCAATCAATTTATTAAAAAAGTAGAAGATTTAGTGACGAGTGTAAAAATTTCTTGGTTTAACTATACTAGCTACAGAACAAAGGGTTATCATGCATACATTTACTCCAACTAAATTAACATAATTTTAAGTCTACAAACCAAATTAGAAGCTACTAAGTTCAAGAAATTCTCGAAATGGGTATTCAAAGAAAAAATGACACACGAATGACCTCTATAAAGAAATTCAGAACAATAGACCAAATGTATTTATTTTATAAAGAAGAAATAAAGTATAACGCCCAATGAACAAAAAATAACTTCTTAATATTCATTTGAAATAGTTGAAAGCTTAAAAATTAAAAACTTTGAAAGCTACGTAATGAGTTAGGTCTTAATTATGAGTCTATTATGCAGATACTTTTTTAAGTAATTACCTGGGATGGTATCTTGGTAAAATATCATAATTAGTATCCGAGAAAACTAAAAATACCGTAGAAGTTAGAAACAAATATCGAATAATGGTACACAAGAAGACATAAAAAACAATTTTCTATGATAGACGAAAAGGATTTAAGTTAAGAACAAATGCTAAAGAGAGCTAGTAAACTGCGTCAATGTGTGTTATTTAATAAGCCGAAATCTATGAGAAACAAACACCGCCAAAAAAACAAATGCATAACGAGGAAAATGACCTCAAAATGTTAAAAAAAATCATATACTGCTTATCAATATGAAAGAACCTAAAATATATATTAAAGAAGAGTCGGATTTAGTAGAAGAAAGGATGGTGGTAAAGAGGGGAAATAAAATCTCTAAAAGAGTGAAAAGCAGTTAAACCCAAAATTTTATTAATAACAAAGCAAAGATTTAAGTACCATTAGAGGCGGTCTATTTGGCAAGCAATAAATTTAATTTTTGGCTTATTTTAAAAGGGGCGTATGGCATGAAGTAAAATACCTTGGACGTAAGAAATAATATTTGGCAAGACAGAAACGGCATATGAAAGACAATAATAAAATGTGGTATTATTATAAAGGTAATGGTTTATACATACATGTACAGTTCTTTTTATGATTGTTTTAGACCATTCCGAAGCTTAGGAAATTTAAAATGAGGCATATGACGAAAAAACCAAAATATTTTTAGATTTTACCCAAAAAAACGAAATTAAGCAAAAAATAAAATTAATATGACTAAGAAAAAGAAGTTTCTATCGTTTTTTAAACATTATATTCCATTTCATTTGAATTATATTTAAAATATTTAAAAAAATATTTGCGAAAAAAACTTTTCTTTTTTGCGCGTTTGACAAGCGAATATATTTAAATCTATATTTATCTATTAAAATAGATTTTTAATATATTATAAATCCTTATCCAACATCATATAAATAGTCTGAGAAGAATCCTTAAAAATAAATTGAATATTTTTAATTTTGTCAAGCAGAAAATAAAAAACGAAAGAAGTAAATCTTGAATATTATAAAAAGAATTCAAAGTGCGAAAATAGAATATTAAACAAACAAATAACTCGAATAATCAGCTCCATAATTATTTCAAGTTTTTAATATAGAAAAAACACTATTATTGGTATAAAAATTCATACAACATCTTAAAAATTTATAAATTTCTATTATAAACAAATTCAACATCGAAATTTTGTTTTATTTAGATTAGCTTCTTTTATTTGTTGTTTTATTTATGTAATGCCACAATAGATTATTATTGTCTTGTATTTTTGTTGAATACAGGATAAGTTCTCATTACAATTTGTTCAAAAATTTTATATTTTGAATTAAATGCATCTTTTTTGAGTTTCTCCTTGAGTTTAAAGATTTATATTATTTCGAATATGAAGGAAACAGAGATTTCTGCTCAAGATTCCGCATATTATTTTTTTTTGGTTATAAATGGAAATGGTTTGTTAACCCTCTCTATTTCTTCTATCGATAAAATGATACTTTGCTTAACATCATTATATTTGACTTAAATAAATATTCACTCTTTATTAATTACCATTTTAGAGTGTTTTTAATATTTTATAGACTATTACGGTTATTTGCAAATACAAAGTCTTTTAATATAATTATTATAATATTTCGGGCAAATATCCTTCAAAGTTATGGTAATAATATACATTTTTGTTAATTCACTAAAAAAAACATAGTATATTTACTTTCAAATTATTTTTATATGTTTCTTTGCTTCAATGATTGCAATCTTTGCTTGTAAACCGATTTCAACGTAATTTTATTATCCTATTAAAATTTCTTACAAATTGTATTTCATTTCTTAAACTTCCTGATTTTATACTGGTTTTTATTATTTTTTACATTTTATTTCCGAATTTATTGTGGAGGGAGTATAACAACAAAAACTATCTGCTTGGCAATGAGTATAAGAAATTAGTGTGGTTATCCTTTTTTGGATTTTTGGTAGCAATAAAACACTTTAGATCTTCGAATTTTTTATGAAATTTATATGAGGAGGTTTATCAAATATCGAAACTTTTTCTACAATTTTTTTTAGTTTTTTATGTAACTAGATTGCAGTCCGCAGCTGAAAATGTAGGTGAATGCCATGTAAAAGCATGTAAATCTAGCCTTGCACACTCGGATTAGAAGACTTGGCGCCTAGGAGATATAAAAATAAAACATTAAAATGTGTATAGCTAACTAACAGGTTATACTTGTTGGTATAGCATTGCAATGTCTAGGTGAACCTTACGAAAGCCTTCGAAATATATCTTAGAAAGAAGTTATATGGTTCAAAAAGTGTAGAGCAAGTGGGAGAGCTTCATGGTCTTGTGGGGCTCAAGAAGGAGCTTCGGTCTTCGATCATACTCGATGCAACGAACATTAACGAACTCCAAGCTATCTCCTCGCCTATCAATAGGATTCATTAAACCCCGGTAGACGAAAAGCTCTGGAACGTAGGTCTCTCAGAGGGTACTGATGGAATTCTGGGGTAATAGCTATTTATGTTATACATAGAACAGCGTCAATTTTATGAAAACGAATATGACACTTGCGAATGTTTTTAAAATATGTGATATTTTAAATAAAGCTTTGTTTATTTCCGAATAAATGCCTTTAAGATTTTTTTGGAAATATTGCGCAATGTTTGTTTCGTAAAAGTCGAAGTCAGAACAAAGACTTAGCATTTTGTCTAATTAATGTTCCATATAAAGTTTTATAAAATTTTTCCACACCGTACGATCAAATTGGAGTAGGCAAAATGTTCTCGGTTTCTTTCTATTCCTTTGTATAGTTTTTATATTTGATGCCGGGTTTATCTTTTCCTGGGTATATAGCTTTTTTTTATTTTATGCCATAGGCAGGTACAACTAATACTCCCTGTAAAATTGCTTTGGCAATATTTGCGAAGAATATAATTCGTGATTTCATATTACGTGGATATATTTGGTAGCTGGAATCAAAAAGAATAACTTCGTTTGCTCCCTTTCTGTCTTATATTTCTCACTGGAACATTTTCTATTAGAAATATAACTTTTTAGTATTTTTCATTTTTCGGAAGCTTTTTTTCTAGTAAAATTATTTTGCATTTTCAGACAATCTAGTTGTGATAAAGTAATAAGTTGTTTTGAAGGTGTGACTCCAAGACTTCTAAAAATTTCTGATACAACTTATCAGTATATTTTTACAATCCATTTAAAATATACCTTTCTTTTGTTCATACCGCGCTAATGCATTACCTACCATTGATTCTTCGCTTATTTAAATGGAACTACTACTATAGGATAATTTACTAACGATAGTGTGTTGTTTCTCTAAAAGAATACTTTTTGTGAATAATCTAATACTTATAACAATTTCAACTTTTGATGGTAGTTTCTGCCGTATATCCTCAGTAAAATGACTTTCGTTTTGATTTTCTCGTACAATCTTTTATTATCCTCTCATAATTATACACAGGCAAATTTTTACGAATAACTAAGCATTTTCGTTAAGATATCTTTTATGGCTTAATATGCTATATTAATCTCTAAGTTCACGCTTTAAACAAATTTCAAAATGACGGATTTACTCGAAAATTGAACTATTTACTGGAGGAAATCTGAATGTTAACATACAAAAGCTAATCCTTTTGTTACAAGAAACTATATTTATATACATTATAACGGCCTGGTGTTTTCTTTTTATTTAAAGCCCAACCGATCTACACCCACCTAAATATGAAATGAAATAGAATATCACCGTTGATTTAATCTCTTAATCTTCTTACCTATGCTCTTTTAGAAGCTTGAATTAGCACAGATTTTTATTATGGTACAGTAACTTCATAAAATTTAAAATTGCATTAATAGATCGAGTTGCAATGCATTGAATGAAAATATATGACTATCAAGCCATGCTTTCTTTTGAAATGACGTTGGAAGCCCAAATGTTGCTTCTATGTACAATTCGAACGAATAATAACAAAATCTGTATTGCGCTTTCGGGCCATTCGTTCAGTTTTAAATGGTTTTTTATATAATTTACGTTCTTCATCAACATACAACAGCGTTTGTCACACGACTTGTTAACTTACAGATGATCGACATAAAAGAAATTATTTTATAGTCGGAATCACCATGTGGCATCTCTTCTAGTACTATATAAGTTTAATTACATTGACCGTAAGTAAAAATAGGCCTTAATAATAAATATAAGCTGTGCATAATATTACTGAAATCACCTAAGTTTTGATAAAATAAATATGTATGAATAGCTATTCATGCGAAATCATAGTTAGGAACTAAGCATAATGTTTTTAAACGTACCAAGCAAATCCAAGAGCTTATTTGACGTATCTTTAACGAGTTATAGCAGACATGCATCATACTAAACTATTTCATTACCTTTTTTTTTAACTTATTATTTGTAAAAATTTGAACCTCATACGATATAATACACGCATATGTTATAGAAAATAATACAGCATATGACATAGTATACGTTGGAATTGGACAATATATGAGTGTTTTTTTCATTTACTTTTCACTTTTATACATAATAAGTATGTTTCTTAGACACACAAAATTTGTTCGTTTTATTTTGAGTTTCGATATATTATCTTATACATTATATGTAAATGAAACAAACCCATGTTTTAGAAGAACTTGGTTTCTCTGTGATAAACTTCTTACGTATATTTAAAAAGTTACGACCCGAAAAATTTTATTTTAATTTTTTAGTTCAGACATATCTACAATAATCAAAAGATATGCCTCTTAATAACATAAAAATGCAGTAGTTATTAAGCGCAGGGTGTCTGTAATTGATCTAAGCATATAAAAACTCATATCTTATAAAACCGGGCGATTTAAGGTGTTAAATCATAGCTACCAATTGTCTTGAAAATTTTCAAACCTGAACTACATCTTTACAGTTCTATTGTCGATAGTATTTTCTTTAATTTTCACACATACATAAATATCAAGATTTTATGGCCAGGTATATAAGCTAAGGGAATGTATTGATGAGAAAGGTGAAGATTCTATGTCAATTTAAATTAGATTCTTGCTGTAATCACCATAATATTTTATTTTAAGCTAATTTTTTAACGCATAAAGAGTTAAGATTTGACCGATTTTCTAACCACAGTACTCAATAAGTAATTTCCAGCCACTTCACGCATTGTTTGAAATTTTTTCTGCACTGCGAAAAAATTATAGGTATTTCCTGCGAGTCGGCTTTTATCGAACCGAACATTATCTATAGAAACATTAACTAGTTGTTTTCGGAAAAAGCTAAAGAAAGATATGATCCATGAGTAAAGATTTATAGCATATGGTGACCTCAGAAAAAAGAAAGAGGAAAGTAGCAAGCAAGATTTATGCACAAAACCCGTAAATTCATGTTCAGGCAATGCTCAATATGGTCTTGATCTTGTTTTTTATGCAGATACAGAATGAAAGGGGTAGAGAGAAGATATTTTGATAATTTTGTATCCTGTATTTACTTTATCAGAGTTGTTTGCATAGTATTTTCTTTATTTTCTTACTGTCATTTTATTATCCCTACACCAAGAACTATGAACAAAATAATTATTATTAGGAATCATTTTCCTGTCAATATTGTATATTTTTTTAAATTTTTAATTTATCTGGTTTTTATTTGATTTTTACATAAAAACGAAGGGGTTTATGTCGTAAAATGAAATTAAGTTTTGTTTTATCCTTTTAAATCTAAAATAATTTTCTCAAACATTTAATTTAGAAATTACATTTATATTATGATTACTTTAGATATAATCACTTGTTTTTTTGTTCGTAAGCAAAATTGTTGAATATAAGGCATAAATTGCCTTTTAAGTGCTTCAAAAAAAATTCACAAAAGATAATAATTAGATCAAAATCAATACATACAACCAAACTCTACAAAAAATGGTGCTTTTAAGATAATACAGAGTTAAAAAATTTAAGGAATATACAATTTAGATTCTAATCTAACCAATAGTTCTATATACTTAACTAGGCAATACGACTTATTTTTATCCATAAATAAGTTAATATTTTTTTATTGTAAAAGAGTCTTCCACGTATAAAGTCAATCTTTATAATGCAGATCTTTTATTCATTTCCCAATTATTAATCTAAATTTTATAATGAAAATACACTTCTTATTTCCTCAAAGAAGGTTTATAAAACATCATTCATAAATTTTAAGCTCATATAAAAATAAATATCATCAAATCCAAATTAAAAAAAAATGTTTTTTACATTTTTTTATAGTGTATAGAACAAATGAAACTTAAATGGCATTTAAATCTTTTCGGGTTAGATCGAACAATTTCAAATATGTTTTTGTGCTCTCAAATTATATCATCCAAGAAAAATATTTGCAAGATAGTGAATTATATTTATTATTTGTCATTTTTTCATCATCTTTTATATTACAAAGAAAACTTTATGGGAACTTTATTATATAATTTCATTTTTTTTACTTGAATTAATTATAAATTTGTATCTTAAGATGTATAAAATCCGAGTTTAGGTAATTTAATTATTTTATGAAGGAACATTATTCGTTTAAAAACTTGAATTTCTAATTATTTACTTGAAAATCACACTAATAAAGATTAACAAAATCTTATAGGTATTTATATCACATTTAGATTAAACTTAAAAGTATTATGATTAGATTAATTTCAAAAATCAAGTGCCATATATAAAAATGTGTAAAACACATTGTGTTACTTCTTTAATGAAAAATTTTCGTAATTGCATTGAAAAAATATATTCTATAAAAGAGAAAATAAAATAGAAATTTTAATATCCAAATTGTTTGGCAAGAAAAGCTATTAGTATCATTTTTCTAAACCCAAATTAAAATTTCATCAAAAAAAGAAGAAAGAAGATAAAACAACGAATTATTTTTCTTTAATTTAGATTTTGATTTTTTTAAAAGTAAAATAAAATTTGTTTTAACATGTTTTTCCAATAATTTTTGAGAGGAAAATGAAATAAATATTATAAACTATGGTTTTTAGGTGGGAAAATAAACTATTGAAGAGATGTATCTCTAGTTTTCATTAAATAGAGATAAATTCTTGTATTTAGTAATTACATAATATTTCAATGATAGAAGACAAAAATAAACATACAAAGCCTATAAAATATAATTTGTAAGAATTTATTTATTTTTGTGGAGGAAGTCATAGCAAGCATCTTAATACAATTTGTGTAGAAAATAAACTAATTTTTTGTAGCCTCATAATATGTGCAAAGAGATATAGAACGTAAATCTGATTGGAAAAATAAATTGATTACATTTAGAACATGAATATCATTTTTTAAATTTGCATTTTCTTTTAAAGGAAATATCGCTTTAGAAAAAATATCGATCAAATGACCTACAAGTTTCGGGTCTTCGGAATTGCATTTCATATTCATAATCAGATTTTTAATTTTTTCAATCATTTTGATTCTTTCATGTCCGATCGCAAATTTCATTAAATCTAAAATACTATCCAATTTTTTCTTATCATTTTTTAATTTTTTGTTTAATAAAATTTTTCTATAGTGATGAGGTATAATACCATTCATCCTTTCTCTTATATAAAACAAAACAACCCCTAAATTTGTTAAAACATTAGTTTCTTCTATTTTGTAATATTCCTGCTTTTCAATTTTTTTAATCTTTTCTTTTACATCAGCGTTGTTGATTTCCTTTATAAAACCGTATGTGCATGAAATATTACTCATGATTAAAAAATCAATGAGCTTAAAAATAAAGTTATCTATAGAGTTGACTAGTCTATTTCTCTTTATTCTATAACATCCGAAAAGAGATTTGAACCATTTTTTTACACCAGATTCGTTTTGTTCAATTTTTCTATCAAGCAATTTTCTATAATGCTCTTCAATTTTAATCCTGTCCTCTCTATCTAATAAGGAAGCATCAACACTCATCACATCACTTTTTTTAAATGTCAAAATATTCTTTTTTAACATTCTTTTCTTGTTATAAGGAGGAATATGGACGTTTTCGCGAGCTACGATTTGTTTCAGCACCCTTTTATATAAAATTTCTTGTTTTTCAGAACGCCTTATCATATTTTTAGATTCTGATTTTTCATTCCCAGTATATTCACATTTAACAAAGGAATCAACAGGTATAATCTCTCTGATATTAGGCTTATGAAAATTTTCTACTTCTAAGCATGAATTTTTATTCATTTTACATTCTGATCCATCAAATTCGTACTCTGTCTCTTTATTAGTATCCTTTTCTGTGCCTATGCAGTATTCCTCTTTTAATTCTGCTTGAACATCAACTAATTTCGTTTTCTCATTTATTACATTTATTAAACATTCTTTTTTGGAATATTCACCATCAAAATTATTATCCGAACATTGTTTACTATCAGTTTCTTTGCTTAAAGCTATAATATTAGATGAATTAATCATCAGAATTTTGTCAATAAAGGATTCTTCATTAGAATTTTTATTTTCGGATTCAAAATTTTCAAACGCTTTTTTACATTCATTACTTTCTTTGTTCTGGTCTATATTCAAATGAACAATACTTAGCACTTTTTTGGTTTCCTCCAGTTCGTTTATTATTTTACAGCCCAAATTTCCCATACGCTCCTTATTTTGTTGAATTATTTTTTCGGTTTGGCTTCCTTCAATCCCCTCATCTTCAATAGGTATTATTTTAGCTTCATTACTTCTAATTTTAAAATCAGATTCCATTTCTTGCTTATCACTATGGTTCTTATCCCAATTATTATATTCTTTTTTAATGTTAATTTTCTTTGCCTCTTTAATAAAAAATTTTTGTATCGTATAATTATTATTTTCTCTACCCTTGTCTAATTCCCCAGATACATTGCAATGAACGAATTCTTCCTCTTTTTGTAAGTTTTCATAGTTTATAACACATTTTTGCTCTAGCATTATATTCTTTACATTCCTATTTAAAGGTATACTTCCGCTATCAACAGATTTTTTATTCTCCGGTTTTACATTTTCCTTCAATCCAACAATCTCCTCGGGCTTTATCCATCGAGTCAATCTTCTTTTGGCCTTTTTCCTTTTTTGATTCTCTACCTTATTAACCTTATAAGGCACAATGGAAAATGTATTTGTGGTTTTTGCGGCCATATGATACTCACTATCGCCGGGGATTTTTTCTATCTCTTTAAGTTTAAAATATTTTATTTTTTCCACTGAGGCTTTTGGACAGATATACTTTTTTGCGATTTCTGATACAGATAAAACACTTTTTTCGTCTCTGGCCTCGCCGTTTAAAGTATCTGTAGATATATTTTGAATATTAGAAATTCTTTTATCTTCTAACACCTCGTTGCTCATAATTTTCTTTATTAAAAATCTGGCCACTGGAAGATTCTTGTTTATAAGACCACTATCATTTTTGTGAAGCCCAATCATGATCTTGAACTCATTATTTCTAAAAAAATCATCTTTTTGCGACGACTTATTGGTTTCTACACACTCACGTAATTTTAAACCATTTTTCTTCACAGAATTCGCCGCAACTTCTTCTTCGATTTCAAATTGACACCTCATTTGTCTTTCCGCCAAATTATTATCAATTCCTTCATTGGATATGGAACCAACTTGGTTCTTTCCCGTGTTTTTTATATACCCTGTCATATATTTGTTTATTGATAATTTTTTATTTATCCATTTTGTTTTTTGAAATTTTGAAACAGTTTGAATTAAATGCCAATTGATTTCACCTTGATAAGGCATGAAATTGATTAAAAAAATCACAACTTTCTTGATCCTTAATCTCCATGAGAATATTAAGTATTTAGAATAAATTTTCGTTTTAGATAGCCTTTTTAATGTATAAAACATATAGATATATCTAAATTATACTAAAAATATCTGCTTATATCTATTTTTTAATCGATTTGTTTGGAATCAACTTAAATAATCAATACAAACTTTGTAAAAAAAGTTGTACGAAACTTTATAAATATTGTTCCATATAAGGAAATTTATAGGTATTATATTCTTTATTTTTTGTTTATATATAAAGAACAAATTTTCAATGTTTTAAATACACAAAAAAAAGTGTATATAAACTTTTAAATTTACAAAATTCAAAATTTTGTGCACCTGGCTTAAAAATGAGGTTATATAAGTAAAACTTTTATTAATTTTCTAAATAATCAATATAATTGCAGCTAAATATGTGCTTTGGTTTCTAAACCAAATTTTCACCGAGATTTAATTTATATTAGAATATTTATAGTTATAACACAGACAAAAGATTAAAGATCGAAGTTTGATCTGCAAAATATGAATTAGAAATTAGTATTTTTAAGATTTATTTAAAACTTTGTACAGTGTTTGAGTTTATATTGCCATTTTATTGTAATAGATAGCCTTTTCTTTTTTGTCTTTTGCTAAAATAAAAAGTCCTGTGTGTATTTAAAACAAGTATTTTTAGTAGTAAAATATATGAAAGGCATCTCATTTTGTAATCATTTGATATTTGATCTAAAAGGCAAATAATTCTTGATCTTACTTGCTCCTTTGACTATGTTTTTCACTTGGGAAGTTCAATAGTCAATTCTTTTCTTAGTACCTTTTTTCATACAAAAAGATACTTTGTTGCCAAATTTCTATGAAAAGAGAATATTTTATGATATTTCATGTGCAAGAGATGCTTAAAAAGCGGCTATGGACCCGATAAATACCATTCTTTTTTATTGTCTTCAAGTTTAAAAATATACGTAGAAAGAAAAATGTTAGCATCAAAACACTAAAAAATAAAATAATAAAGGTTGCAAACGAAGCCTATGAGGTAAATAAAAGTGAGTGTGTCATACAAAAATATGAGCTACACCCACCGACAAATTCCCTACCTTCCTCCTCCTATACAAAATAACACTTCCACCACCATGCCAAAGATGCAAAATGGTGGGCTTTATACCTTACCTTCGCCTAATGGATTACTTCTCTCTTCGGTTAAGTCTCTGCGTGCGAGCCATCGTTCGACATGACAAACCTTGTACTCTGGCTATTCCAGAAAGTAACAGGCTAATGGCATTGCGGACAATATTCGAATCTGTAACAACCGACTCTAAAGAATGGCCTCAAATTGTTTTTTTTTGCAGTGCAGAAAGGGTTAAATGAATGCCAATAAATGGCTGGACAGAGCTTCACGGGTACTATAATAATTAATTCGGCTCGCTGAAACTCTCGAAGATTTAAAAAAACTGGCACAAAGTGAGATGTAAAGCAAGTAATTTCAGAAGTAGATAATTTGCGACGTATAATTGCCACTATTCTCACTGATCTATGCACTCTGACTGACACCACGGAGTACAATAACCTGAGAGATAAATTTTTGAGTAAAATCAAAGAAATCTCGGAGAAGGAAATTGGAAAAGTGGGGTCCGAACTCGACAGCTTCCAAGTGAATTAGTTGCAGATGATTTCTGGAGCTTACTAATCGTTTTATCGGTGAGTATGCTGATTCTTGGAGCCGATGACGATAAATGCAGTGGCACGGATAATCCAGGCAGCCCAGGTATGCTATGACGAGGCAACAGGTGAAGAAAAGCCTAGATCCGCTTGGAAGGAAAACATAGAAAGTAAAATTTCTAAGTTAGTACTTTCCAAAGATCTTCTCGAGAAGGCTCGTAAGCAGGAAAAGCTCTCGACTTCGGAAATGAAGAGCCTTAAGAAAATCATGCGAGAGTTTAATTTAAACTTGAGCAGTGTAACTAATCTTTCTGAGGCTTTAGTTAAGAAGAATGAGTCTTGAATGTTTACAAGAAAAAAATTACGATGGATGAAAGTAGGAAGCAATTCCGAAGAGAGAATCCTGTCTTTGAGCTTTTCCGAAGTCGATTTTATCGTGAGTTATCTGAGCGTGTAGAATCCGAGCATTTGGTTAGCCGTGATGAAATTGTGAGTTTTTGGTCCACAATGTGGAACAAAAATGATGACACAGTCACGTACGATGATTATTGAATTCCATTTGTATCAGATAATCATCCGACCACGTTTCCTTCACTTGATGAATTTGTAAATATCATTAATTGGCTCCCTAATTGGAAAGCTGCTGGAATTGATGGTATTTACAATTTTTTTATTAAGAAACTTACAACTCTTCACAAATATCTTTATGATTTTCTGAAAGTTATATTTTAGAAGAAACACCTCAAGCTGATTGATTTTACTGCGGGCTTACCTATTTGATACCCAAAGGAATTCCACAAAGAGGCTCTGACTACAGGCCAATCACTTGTATGTTCAACCTCTACAAGTTAACGACAAAGTGTGTAACGAAAGTTTTCACTTGAAGCGGAAAGAAGGATTGCTTTCAGAGAATCAATTAGGAATGGTAAGAGGTGTGCAGGGGGCGAAAGAGCGGGCTCTATTGTATATTGCCTTAAACAAAGAGTATGGAAATAATCTTAAGGCAACATGGATTGATGTTAAAAAAGCTTATGATATAACAGACCATGCTTATTTAACTCAATGCATTGAAAACCTTAATTTAACTGATTGAATCCTGAAATTTATCAAGGTAATTATATCAAAATGTTAAATTGATATATCAGTAGGGCCTGAAAAAATCATGAGCAAGAAGATTGAGAGAGAGATTCTGCAAGGACATAGTTTGTCACCATTGTTATTTGTGTTGAGTATGAATCCATTGAGCCGAAAGCTTAATGAAAAATACACAAAAGTGACAGTACAAACAGATGCAGAATCCTATTCTACTAATCATCTCTTGTTTATTGATGATCTTAAGCACCTTGCAAAAGATAGCTCCACATTGAGTGCTATGACAGGCGAGGCAAAAGAATTTTTAGAGGTGATTGGCTTAGAGATTAACAAAGAGAAGTCAGCCACAAATGATACGTGTTGTGAAGATACTGTTACTTTTCTAGAAGGTGTTAGTGTTTACAAATATTTAGGAATAATAGAAGATGGCAGAGGAATTCCAACACGTAGCTCATTTGAAGAAGTACTAAGCAAACTTATATCAAGAGTTGAAAGCCTTTGTCACACTAGATTAAACGCAAAAAATTTATTTTCTGCAATCAATCAACATGCGATATCGTTAATCAACTATCACATAGGAGTACTTCGACTTGAACCGGCTGACTTCTCTAAGTTAGATGATGTAGTGCGTGCGGTTTTGGTGAAGAAAAAGATAGATCTCCGCCCAGGATGTAAAGAGCGTTTGTATCTTCCTAGAACAGAACTTGGAAGAGGCCTACATAGTGTTGAGTTGCGAAGCGAACATATGCTTCTGCAACTCTTAGATTGTCTGGAAAAAAGTAAAGAAATATCCACTAGACGAGCAGCAATCCTCAAGGTGGAGAATAATAATAAAACCCATCTTGCACTAATAAAAGGCTTCTTAAAAGTAAAGTACAGGTTGGTAGAAGAAGTCACTAAGAAAAGTTTAGAAGAAGCTCAACTTGCAAAACTATATAACGAAATAGAAAAACGAAAACTCCATTCAAAGTTATATAATGCAAGGAAAAATGAGCTTGTAAGTGTTAGTGACGCTATAAGATGGTTAAAGAGAGGGGATATTAGGCCACGAAATGAAGCTGTGTTCTGCTATATCCAGGATAGAAATGTATTCTGGGGAGCAGATGGTGTGTGTCAACATTGCAGGAAGTCTGGTAAGAATGTAGAACATCTAGCAACTAGATGTGAAAAAATGCTAGGCCATGATTACACTAGACGGCATAATGAAGTGGTTAGATGCCTACACCTACTTCTCCTAAATAGATATAAGTTTAAGTCTTCCAAACGAATAAGGAGTCACTCAGTTCAAGAAATTCTTGATAATGAGTACGCAGAGATAAGAGTGGACACCAGAATAAAAACTGATGTTAAAATTCGGAATAACAGACCCGACATATTTATTTTAATAAGAAGAAGAATAAGATTACACTCATTGAAGTAGGAATCCTTTCCCAAGATTCACTTCAAATAGTTGAAACTGAAAAACTTAGGAAATATGACCTGCTAGCCAATGAGTTGGGTCTTATTTATAAGTGTAGTGTTGAGATAATCCCTTATGTGATGACCTGGGACGGTATTGTGACAAAATACCATAAATCTCACCTTAAAAGCTAGAAATACCCATGAATGTAGAGGCATACATTCAGTCTATAGTACTTAAGAAGACAGTCGAAACAATTTCCTTTGATCGACGAAGAGGACTTGAGTCAGGACTAAATGACGAAGAGTGCTGGGAGAGAGCGTCAATGGGTGTTATTATGAGACCACAGATGCAAGAGGAACCAACACCCCCTTTAAAACAAGAGAAGAGAGAGGAAGATGGTGCAAAAAATTTTAAACCGAAAAATAAAGCACCCCTTATTTCACAAGGAGGAACCACTTTAGAGGAACCGATCAATAACATAAATGAAGAGTCGGATTTGGAAGAAGAGACCAAAGTGGTTAAAGAGGTAGAAGAAAACATATAAAAATGGTAAAATATTTTAACCCAAAATTTTATTAAATAAGTATTTTTATCAAATATTTACAAACATTTTTAAGTCAAATCACTATAAAATTAACAAATAATAGAAAATAATTTATTTTAAAAAATATATAGTCTTCTTAAAACAGTGACATAAGTAAGTTTCTTCATGGTTTTAGCTCGGTTTTAGGATTTACATAGATAACCGCACTCTATCACACCATCAGTATATCTTCTATACTTGTCCTAAAGCTTATTATCACAGGTATTTTTGGACTCATTAATCGAGGAAGCGTTTGCCTGGTGTGTAATCAAATGTCGAATCCACCTTAGATTCTTAAAGACGGGCTGAATGTTATTACAGTACACTTCTGAATGCAAAAAACCGCTAGCTAAGATATATATATCGGAAACCTACATTAACTCCAACTAGACAGTCCAATTTCATACCAAGACTTATAAATTATAACTCTTGTGTTCCAATCTTTTGAATAATTAGATTTTTTTCTATTCCAGGCGCCAATTCTTCTAAATCGATTGAGAAAGGCTGGTTTTCCATAATTTAGTATTGAATTACTCACAGGGTCAACGGTGGTTTCAAATAAAGTTTGATAATAAAAACTATAACTCAGTTCGTAGAAATATTTTCGGCATTTTATAAATTTTTTTCTCTTCGCCAAAATTCGCTAGAAACAACGCTAAATGTAGTATGGTATTTCTCACTCTAAATATATATACAATTTTTTCGACATTAATTTTATCTAATCATTGTAATTTAAATGGGTTTTAGTCTGAGTATCCTTTCTTGCCAAACTACAAAGAAAATGTATAATATAAATTATTTATGTAAATGGGTTTTAGTCTTAGTATCTTTCCTTCTTAAACTACAAATAAAATGTATAATATAATGCATGTATTAAATAATTAATATACTTTTTGATCTATTTTTATTTTTTGTTCAAATTATAATTCAGTACTCCATTATTTTTTTTAAAAAAAATTGTATATTTTTTCTTTGATCTCTAGGAGTATTAAAGGCATAAAAACACACTTTAACCCATGTTTTAATAATACAATTATTTTATCAATTGCTTCTCCATCTTCACCCGTAAAAAAAATAGTAAAAAATTTTCATAAAAAAAATATTTAAACCCATTCAAATGCCCAAAGAAGAAAGTTCAAATTTCAATGAAATAAATATAACTGAATTACAACGTAAAATAGAAAATTTATTAACAATACGTATAAAATTAGAACCATTACTTCAAAAGGGAAAAGATTCTTTCAATAAAGAAGATTCATCAACTTTTATAGATTTAAAAGAACAAATTCAATTACAACCGAATTTAAAAGAAAAAACTGGCAAAATAATTAATAAAGCAATAAATTCTTTAAATAAAATAAATATAAAACTTAATTGTACGTCTGATAAAGAGAATAAAGTATTGTTTGGTACGTTGAAAAATCAAATTAATTTGATGACAGAAGAACTGAAACAAAAACATTCAAATAAATTTTGTGATTCCAAATTATTTTTAAATTTGATAAAACACAGAAGTGAAAGATTTAATTTTGGTAAAAAATCTAACAAAATTACAAAAAATGAAAAACAATCAAAAAATAAGAAACTTAGTTATGAATATCACGATAAAATGGAAAATTTTGTTGTACAAAAAGGAACAGTTCAATGGCCCGAAGAAAAAATAGATAATTTATTTTCTTCATTGATGAATTAAATCAAAATTGAAAATTATTTTGTATTTTTTATTAAAAAAATTAATTTAAATTTCCAAATAATTTTTTTTTGAAGTTTATATGTTCAAATTTAAAATTTAATCCAATTTTTATGAGACTTTTGCCTTCTACTTCCTTTGATTTTTTTTTTTTTTAAATTTAAAAAGAAAATAAAAAAATATAAAATAAATCCGTTTAATTTCACTTCATCTTCAAAGCCTGTGCTTGTTCAGAAAGTTCTTTCATTTTCACTTCTTCAAGTTTCTGTCGTTCGATACTCTCAACAAGAATCTTCTGACTCTTGAATGTATTTCCTTTAACTTGTAAGTAATACTTACGATATTCTGTTGGTGTAATTTTTCCACTCTTACGCATTTCTCGTAAAATTTTTCTCATTATTCTCATTTTCTTCATCCATATTTCTTTAACAGGTGCACGTGCATTGGCTGTACCCTTTCTCTTTCCAATTCCCATATGTCTTCCTTTCGCCTTTTCTCTTTGTCTTTCTCTGGCTCTAAAACGAGAATGAACTACTTGCGGTTTTTGAATTATAAATCCGTCTTTTATAAGATCACGTACCTGCTCCCGACTAGATGCGTTAGAAATTCTTGTAAATTCGTTGGGATCAATCCATACCTTTCCTTCTCCACATCTCATGATAACACTAGCCATTCTTCTTACTGATGGAAGTTTTGTCCTAAAAATTAGTAAAGAGAATAAATTTACTTACATTTTATTTGTGGGGTTGAAAAATTGAAAAACTAAAAAAATAAAAAAAACGAAAGATTTTGGTGGTTTAATATTTCAAAAAATGAAAAATGTTTAAAGATTAAAAAATTTATAATCATGTTGAATTGAAATGAAAATTACGAACTTCAAAATATTTATTTATTTATTTTTTGTACAAAAAAGAGAAATATCCTTATAAGATGAAATCTTAGATTAAAATGAAAATTAAGAACTTCAAAATATTTATTGATTTACTTTTTCTACAAAAAAGAGAAATATCCTTATAAGATGAAAGCTTGGATTTAAATGAAAATTAAAAAAAATATTGAAATTGATTTATTAGTTCTTATCGTTAGAAATACCGTTATATTTTAATTCAATTAAATTAACATAAATTTTTCTAATCAGTGATATAGCAATATAAATACTTTAAAATATTTAATTGTTTCTTATTTGTTTCTAAAGAATTGATAATATCATTGTTTGAGATATGCTTTAGGGTTACAATAATTTTTTAATTCTGGCAGATACTTGATCACTGATAAGATTATATATAATATTAACTCATGCTAATCGATGTAAATGTCATCTTCCTTAGCCATATCTTTTTCTAGTAATAAAGAACTTAAAATTTAAAATTTATTTGATAGCGGGTTATTTTTATTTTTGGTTTTTAATTTCTTTATTTTGCCTTTTTCTCCGTTTTTTAGAGAGAGGCTTTCTTCTTTATTTGATTTTTTTATATTTTGAGTCAACGCTTTGATTTTGGCTTTTAATTCAGACATTGTGGTTATATATTTGGTACTTATTTTCTTAATACATTTCCCCCAATGAAGTCTAATTTGCTAATTTATATGTTTTCCGTATCTCTCGGCTTCTTTTATAGACGTTGTGATGTTCCTTTCTAAGTCTACTCAGAATTTGATATTGAATCACACCGCTCTTCGTTTATCAGAAGAAATGATTTTGACGGTCTTTTCAGACTATTTACTAGAAATATATATTTCCATGATTTATTTTGATTGTAAGTATAAATTTGAATTTAAATAAATGTTTCAGTTGTTTTTTGAAGGCTATAAAATATATGTCTTTAATTTATAGGTATTTAAATATTTATAAGATAAAACTTCCGATGTTTGTTGCAATATCAACGAATAGATCCACTTAATATATTAATTTACTTCATATGTGAGAGTATATATTTTTTTATGAAATAAATTACATTTTTACGTTTAAATTGCTTTGTGAAAGGGTTTAGATAAGCAAATATCACCTATTTTTGCAAAATTTCTTTTTAAAACACATAACTTCCTGAATATTTCTTTGGAAACTTTTAATGAAAGATTCTTGATTGGAAATAAAAATTTATTATTTTTTGAAAAATGACCCTTTAATGTTCACAGTTGATTTGATGTCACCAAAAGATATTTTTGCTTTGGATTTAGCAAATCTAGATTATAAAACTGATAACTATGGTTTTCAATATTATCTTTACTATCTTTTAAATCACGATTCGGATTGTTTTTCTGTTCATTTATACAACACAGAAGAACCGAAAGATCTACCAAACGAATATTTCAAATATACAAAAAACGTTTCAGCGTATTTGATTGGAAAACACGAAATGGATGATAATTTATTAAAAGGTCATGTAACTGCATTGAGTGTTGCACCACAGTATCGTAGATATAACCTTGCCACTATTTTAATGAATTTTCTTGAATTAAATGGAACTTTTTGCAATGCTTATTTTGTAGATTTATTTGTCAGAATTTCTAACACGCCAGCTATAAGTTTTTATTCTAAAAATTTTTATAAAGTTTATAGAAAAATAAATAATTATTATTCTGATCCACTTGAAGATGGATTTGATATGAGAAAATCTCTACCTATGGATAAAGACGGGAAGTGTTGTATACCAAAATATGACTGATATATGATCTTAAATAAAATAAGTTTCTCAAATTTTTAATATTTTTGATTTCTAAATTTTTAATATTTTTTCTAAAAATTTTTATATCTTTTGAATCTTAACTTTTTTTAAAATTTATTTTTGATTTCTAAATTTTTAATATCTTTTGAATCTTAAATATTTTGTCAAAATTTATTTTTGATTTCTAGATTTTTAAGAATAGAAAATAATTATTTTTTATAATAAAACATATCAAAGACTCATCAAAAAACAATTATAATAATTTATTAAATTATTTATTATATACGTTATAATAATACCACCAGATATAATATTTCTCCCATTCGCTTACGTTTTCTTTCTCTGTTGATTTTTCTGATCTTAATTCTTTTAATTGTTCTACTTTTAAATTATTTTCCATTTCTGGTATATCAATAGCGCTTTCAATTAAATTTTCTAATACAAGTACACCCATCTCTACAGAATGTAAAGTATCACCATATACAATACAATATAATGGATCGGTTTCATTATATACATTTTCATCAGCTAATTTAGTACCATTTTTATTTGGTTGAATATACTTTTTATTAAGATTTTTTGTATCTAAATTTCTCTTTGTAGAAGGTTTAATTTCATTTGGCTCTTTATAAGTTCCTTTGATATTCATTTTTACATTACAAAATGTTTCTATTGCTTTGAATGTAGAACCCTTGGGACCAAGCATCATACCAACAAAATTAATATTCGGATATTCCATAGAAGGAATATAAACTAATTTACTATATCTACTACCCTCTTTATATTCGGTTGGCATTCTATAGCTGGGATTGTGTATTTTAAGTAATGAAAGTATTTTATTTCTTCTATTACTATAAATTTCTTGTAGAAGTGATTGTGTATCTTTGTTTGAAATGGGTAACAAATTATATGGAGTATATGTGATATTATATGGATTGGTATTATGAACACTTTGAATAGTTTGATCGCTTGCATTTATAAATGGTGAAAAGGTCCTTGTATTTTTGATGGCAAATTTTGATATATTATCTTTTTTTTGCTTTTCTTTTTCATTTTTTGTCTTGACTAGTTTTAATCGTTTGTTGATTATATCAAGGCGTAATGATAAAATGTAGGTTTCTACACCCGTTTTTTTAATGGATTCTGGGAGGTTTTCTTCTTTCATTTTAGGGGAATTCAAAACCATTTTTGATCGTCTTTTTTTTAAGAAAATAAATTCTAAATTTAAATCTGTAATCGATGAATTACAAGGATTAACTATGAAAATACGAGAAAATGCTGCCAGAGGAGTGATATGAGATGAAAATCCTAATTTTACGGTTAAAAGAATCAACAACCATCGGAAAATGGTATATTCTCTTTGATGGAATATGTAATGCGGTTTTTATAGAGTATTATGATAATTAAATTTATCTCTGAATAAAACTTCTTTCACTCTACTTTAAATTTAACGGAATTCAAGTCACCATAAATAAACATAAATATATCTACTGTGTCATTATTTCCAAGAAAATAGATAATAGTGTCAGATATATTCCTGGGTTCATAAATACAGTGCTATATTAATAGAATCAAATGTTTTTTTGTTTTTATTTGCTGTTTATTATAAGTTTTGTACAAATAAATACTTTTTAGAATTATTTTTGGGCTTTTTAAAAAAGTAGCGTTAAGAGCACTGGAAAATACTAATCTTACTGAATAAATTAAAAAGCGAAATGATTGTCTATAATTAAAAGGCAGGTATTTTGAATGAACATTTCCTTTCCTTAGTCTTAGATATAACCAGCAACGCGATTTAAATAAATTTCCATAGACAAAGCTTAATTAAAAAATTATAAAGCCTTTTTTTTTTATTGATTAGAAATATAGAAAGAAAAAAAAAATTGAAACTAAAATTTAAAACATGAAAATATAGGCTGTAAAGAAGTCCGAAATAATTCTAAATTGGTTAAATCGGGTTTTTCTGATGAAGTATCGATATACGAAGGACTTTTACTTCATCCGATTTTTCTTAACTATGCCTATTTACAAACAAGCAATGGGTTTCTGACAATATCACACCGCTTGTATGACAGCCTTTATTCATTTTTTGGCTTAATGAGTCTGCGTCTATATCAGCCAAAGGAATGAAAAACTTTAATACAACTGCCATTCTTAAGAAGATCAGCTGATAGTATACATAAGATATTAAATCTAATTCACAGCCAAGGGCATATTATGTAAATTTCTCCCTGGTGGTATGCAAGTAATTATAAAAAATAACTAGAAATAGAAGTCTGCAACTCATTGGTACTATAATGAGAAGCTTGGTCGTGCTATTAATAATTAATTGCTAAAAAATTGACGAATAATAAGTCAAAATCGAAACAAATAGAAAAAAAGAACTAATAGAAGTAGAATTTTTACTTGTCTCTCAAGTGCATATTTACTGATCGACATTGTACTCTATGTTGGCCTTGGAGGAAAATACTTATGCAAAATAAAGATGCTCTTTGAAAAGGAAATTAGAGAAAGAGGTGTGGTGATAAAAAAGCCCACAAATAAATCGATAGTAAATTTAAATTACCATATAAATTGAATAGCGCAAAATGCTAAATCTAATATTCCGATTACAAAAACTAACGCGGATTACATTTCTTTGTGGCGTAGGCTTACGCTAACGAGGCGATACACAGTTAAATACTGTGATTCGTTAGTGCTTTAAACATAAAAAGACAATTTTCTAAATTAGTAGTTAAAAGGACTATAAGTCGATAAAATACTCTACTCAAAAGAGAAATTCTCAGAAGAACATGCGAAAATTTAATTTAAAATCAAGCGGTATATATGATCTGGCTGCGAGTATAGGGGAAAAAACGTGTCGTCGAATTTATACTGAAAAAATCACGATTTATGAAAGTCATAAAGATTTGGAAATTAAATTGATGTTTGTGTATTCCGAAGTCATTTTTATTGTGGGTTATATGGATCAAAAGAATCCGTGCATATAGAAATTGTGCTGAAATTCTAAGTTTTTGGTCTTGAATTTGAAACAGAAAAAACTTAATTCCTGTATTCTGAGTATCTAGTTCGAAATTTAACAGATATTTCTAAGATAATTTTTTCTATATTTGCTGATCTTGTGAATTTTTAATTTTTTTCTAATATAAAAGATGCTTGACTCATATATAATTATATTTTTTTCGATAAACCTGCAATTGTCTTCAAATATTCTATATGATTTGAAAATAATTTGTTTTGATGGAGCGTTTTGAGGCAATCAGTCATCAATTCGAATTGCATATTTGATCACTAAGGCCTTATTATCAATAGGTTCGAAATATGGTTCATTCGGTTGTTTCCAAATCTTAAGGTATCAAATGCAACGAAAGTAACAAAATCAGCAACTAGAAGATAAAAAGCTACAAAATTTTTGTAAATCACTTGAATCATTTTTTTTTACAAAATAGACGACAAGGTGTACAGGTATATCAAATTTATGTATAAATGAAGATCAATATAAAAGCTTAAATTTTCGAGAAATAGTGGTGGAACTCTCATCTCATAGATCATGTTTAGTTGCTCACATATGCGAAAGTGCCGGCACTTATTGACTCGATCAAAATTCTATCAACAAATAAATTACGACTTTAAATTAATATATCAGATTTTAGTGAAAGATCTTTCATAAAGCTGAAAAACGAATTCGACAAAATAATTTTGATATTTTTTTACTTATGTTGTGTATGAATCTATCTTAAACAAACATGTGCAAAATCCACAAAAATCGGTAATCTATTCAAATACTCATTCACGCAAAACATACAATATTACATAATACATTAAAAGCTTTATAGGGGGACATAAATGTGTTTCTGCAACACATGAATGTCTTCATTGCAATCAAACCAAGCATTCGGATATATAAGAAGAAACGAGCACACATGTTTCATACTTTGAAAATCAGCTGGTTTATTTGAAGGTCTGAGTCTTCCTATGTATTTAAGATTTAATAGAATAGCAAAAAAAACATAACACTTGTTGGTTTTATAGATATAGTGAAAATTTTGTTCATGAATTAGAACAAAAAATAATTTTTCTTCGATAACCACGCAATAGGATATAATTTTACTAAAAGCTCATATGCAACTTTTTACATATATCTTTAACCATGATTATATAAGGCGCGATCTTTTTGTAAGAAATATGTTGCATATTAGACGACCGTGTAATGCAGATTGTCTATATTCAATTTGAATTGTAAAATACTTAGCTTCTGCTGAGTAAAAAGCCAAAGTATGCTTTTAAAACTCATAGATCGGTTGGAAATATGTAAATAAATCTTTAAAGAAGAGTAGAAATAAAAATATCATAAAGTAATAAATTATTCTATCAAGTAAAACTAGGAATAGAAAAATCGGTAGGAACAAAAATTAATGGTAATAGATTTAGTAATTCAGTTGCAATAAATATAAACATAGAGATTGCATCAGAGACTTGGTAGATACAACGTTTTTAATAAATGCCAGAGGTTTCTAAAAAAGGTATAATGGTAAAAAAAAAGATTCATGAAATTAGATTTATTTCAGATATTTAAAGAAAAATATTCTTGGCTTGTTGATAAAATGTAATGTGGTTCATGTCTATATCGAAAGCTAAATTATACATTTTATGTTTATTTCAAGTATTTTAAATATACATAACTACAAGTTTTAGCAGCGATAAAATAATCACATTGTACGAGAAATTCTCAAAAAATGATGCACTGAAATAAGTGTATTTGTCTACATTGTAACTTGTATTCAAACAGAAATTTATAAAAAATATTTTAGTTCTCAATGTGATAAAAAAGCAAGTAATAACTAAATTTGTTATTATTGTAAAAAATAACAGAAAATTTTTTAAGCTTAAAGACACAGAAGTTTACCTATGAATTAGTGCTTAATCTGTCACTTATGGAGGTAGAGTAAAAACAATGGCTTATACCATAAGTTGTATCTTCTTTTAAAAAAAAATACACTAAAATATTTCGTATAAAGCTTCATTAAGAAGAGCAGAAAATAACCATATCAAAAAACATCTACTTTCAGTGAGTGTGTAAAATTTGTGTGTTAATTATTGGCATGTCGGTTAGTCATAAATCACCGAGAATCTTTAGCTCAATCTTTTATAATCTTGTGTTGAAATAGACTAAAAGAATAAATCGAAATATAAAGGAAGTCTAAAAAACCAATGATTGAGCACATAAATCGGATCATGCATATGAAGAAAAAGTAAGAGATTTTGGCTGAAAGAGTCAAAAACGTTATTTTGAAAAGCGTTTGCACATTAAACCAGCCTATCCATATAAGAAGAATAGATTTGAGTAATACTAGACGTTATCAGATGATAGAATACGTCAAACTTTATCTGTTCTTTCTCAACACCACTAGTATAAACAGACTGAAATAAATATGTAAATAAAATCATGAAAACTATAACAATGATAGTATATACAGTTCATACTAATCAAAAGGCGGTTATAATCATTAAAAATACTCGAAGAAATAAAAAGTCAAAATAATAGCAGCGCAAAGTTAAAAAATAACTTTCATAGGTTTTTTTTCAGTGTCTAAATATGGGAAAAAATCATATGATATTCTACTTTCGAAAATGAGATAAATAACCTTTAAAATATAGCAAGACAATCGAAACTTTAATTGTAGAAAAAAGAGTTAAGATACTAAGTTTATAGTTTTTAAAAGTAAATTATGTTTAAATAAATATTGAGAAGATTTAAAAAAATTAAATCAAGTAAAATCTCTTAATTAAAGGTTTAACTTGTAATAAAGTGCAATGACAAAAATTTTGCAAAAAGAAACATTTTGACATGAATGTTGACAAAAAGTGCCACTATATTTAAATATAGCTTATAACCAAAAATTTTTTATGAATGTGAAAAGTTGATATATTATTGTATCCAGAAATAATCTAATATTCTGCAATGCATATGATATACTTAAAAAATTAAATGATGCAGTGAACTATTTGCAGTGTAAACATGCCCGGGTTTTTTCGTCTAAATTTATAATATTACCTTATGATAAAATGAATTACATTCAATTTTATAAAACGAAGTTAAGAGTATATGCTTGGTTTATCTAGAAATATAAATTATATATAATATTTACCATTGGAATGAAATCGTTCAAAAATATGTAAAACTGTTATTTTTATTAAGTACTGTAGCTGGTATGACCAAAAACATACGATTCCAGTAAAAATACCGAAGCGGCAGTGATTAAATACATATAAAATCAAGAAATTTATAAGTCTAATGGAAAGAAACGAGGAAAGTATATGCATATATGCTAAAGATTTAATCGAAACATAGTAATTTTCTATTAATTTGTTTAAAACTAAATATTTAACAAATTCATCCTCAAAAATAGAAAATTAAATAGAATTTATTGATTTTTAAACCGAACAGTTGAAAAAATAAAAAAAATAACTTTATACCAATTTCAAATATATTCCTTCGATTCCATCTTCCATAAATCTTTTCGAAAGGTTTCTAGCATTTTTTTCATCATAAGTTTCTTTTGTGAAAAAATGGCATTTTTGCGAAGAAATACGTGTAAATTTTAATTGAATTAGAGGAACACCAGAATAGGAGAGTTCTATAAAAATTAGATTTTTAAAATTATTCAAATATGCAAAATCAATCAAGTTAATCCTTACGAAACTTAAATTCAAGTATTTTAAAGAATTTAAAAACATACAATCCTTGCCCAATTGATAGAAACAACATTCACTGAACTCACATTCACAAATATCAAGTTCTTCTAAAACTTTAAGTAATTTTAGTCTATTCAAATTATTTAAATTTAAAATACCGCTTCTATAAGAAATACTTTTCAATGTTGAATTACAAAGTAAGTTTATATTTGAAAGACTACATGAATATATTTTACGACCAAGAATCTGTAATTTTTCTAAATATTCTAAACCAGCAAAAATATCCAAATCTTCAAAAACTTTTACAACTGAGCCCATTAAATATAGTTTTTTAATATTCTTTGACATAAACACAAGATATTCTGTGGATTTTTTTGATTTCAAATCGCAGAATTGAAAAGATAATTTACTTAAGCTTTCTAATTTAAATATTTCTTTCAGAGTATTTTTACTGACATATATATTTTTTAAAATTATTTCGTTCAGAGATTTATAATTATTAGTTATTTCAAGATTTAAAGTTTGTCTTTTGAAATAAGAATTATTCAAATGTAATATTTTGATTCCTTGTTTCTTGAACAAAAAAATAAAAAAATCATTGCTTAAAAAATCATTGTTAATCGATAAATTTTCTAAATCTTTCATGTTTTTGATTGCTCTGAATACACATAGTTCGGTTTTTTTATTTGATTCATAGTCAAAAAGTTTTAAAGTCTGTAGGTATTTAAAATACCATAATGAATCCCAAAATTCACTGCAAATTTCAAAATAACAAAATGCGATTTCTAAATATAAAACATTCGGATGAAATTCTATTTTACACCACTCATAAATAAAATTCGTTGTTACAAAGCGTGAATTGAAAGAAAGTATTATTTTACGAATATTCGATTTTTGAAGGAATTCTATCCACCATATAAAAGGCATTTCTATATTTTTAAATTCAATATATTCTAATTTTTCACTTAAACAAAAAATTTTTTGAAAATAATCAATATCTACATCTAAGGTAATGTTGTCCAAAATCAAACCTTTGATCGTTTGTTTATTGGAGAAAAAAATAAGAGTATCTCGATCAACAAAAAGTTTTCTTAGAGTAAAGAATTCTAGATTCAAATCGAAAACTTTATTAAGTTCAAAATAAATAATTTGTGACACTCCTAGTGGTTTAAAAACTATTAAAGATTTAAATATATCAGTTAAATACTTCAGAAAACCAAAATTTATATCGGTCGTTCTATAATTTAGGAAATTATAGAATATCAAAGATTTTATATTGATTTCATTCAACAGAATTTTCAAAATATCTAAAATTTTCGGACTTTTAAAGTGATACTCTAGAATACAGAATGCTTTATAATCATTTATCAATAGATTTTTATAAGGAATATGTTTATTGAAAAGCGAAGTATCGAAAATTTCATTTTTATTACTTAAAATAATTAGATTTTCATCACAGAAAACATGTTTCAACATCAAGATGTTTAAATAAGCAGAAATCATAGTTTTTTTCACAGACAATTCACTTTGAAAAAAAATATTCTTACAAAATACTTCTTCGATACGTACATCTGCCTTTGTTGAATCAACAAAATTTTCACTGTTGCATATTTTCATAAAGAATCTTTGTAAAAGCTGACACAAATTTTTATCCGCTACTGCTTTAAGATATTTTAATACTATTAAAAGACTTTCGAAGTGATTATAATTTACTGTATCGGGTAAAGCCGAAATATCCTTAGTCATTCTTAGAATGTATTCCAATTCAAAATTACATTCGATTTTTCCACATTGATTTTTTGATTTATTTGAATCAAAGAGACTTTTCAAGACTTCAAAACTTATAAAATTTGTATTTTTGTATGTGAATACATGATCTGAAATTTTCATTGGTCTTTGATCCAAACTATAGGAAATCACAAGTCTGTATATTACATCAGATCCTTCTAAATTTATATTAGGCTGCTGTGCTTCACGGTAAAATTTTATCTCAGAATTTGTTATTCGTTCGAACCAATAAACAAATTCATTTGCGCTAATGAATTTTAAGAATATACATAGAGTAATTATGATATTGTAAATGTACGGGATTTGGCTTGAAGGTTTCCTTCTTTTGAAAATAGCACAGACGTTCATGGATGTTTCTTTGACTGTAATTATATAAATTAATTAGATTGTTATATATTCTATTTTTGATGAATTCTGATCAAAGTATTTTTAATATAATTTGTTTTCAAGGAAAAATGATTCTACGTTTATACACAATAATTAATATTGCTGGTTTATTGAACACTAAATTTTATTATATATACACTTAAATAATATATTTTAAATATAGAATTCAAAAAATGTAATTCTAATGAAATAACTATTAAATATAGCGATATTGAATATATTTAAATTAAATAAAACTCTTAATTAAATCAATTGTAATATGCTCAAATTCGAATATATTAAATCAAATTAGGCATTATTCTACTTGTTAACTTTCCTAATCTTATATGCCAAATGAGATTTTTAACGCTACAGAATAAACTTTGATTTTCAATGTATTATATCATAAAACCAAAAGAAGATTGAAAGGCAAGAAATATTATCATGGGTGTGTTCTGGGCAAATTAGGCTCTAAATTTGAAGGAATATATTTTTATCTAAGCTAGAACAAGATGTGATATGAATGAGCGCTATATGATCAGTCGAGCAAAGACAAAGGAATAGATCATTTCAGAAAAAGTCATACTTCAAGTAATATAAGAATAAAGTGTTTTAATTAGAAAAATCCGCATATATACAAGTCTCGGTAATAATGTAGTACCTATTTTATTTAATTTCTTTCTGGATATAAGTGTTTTTATTATTCTCTATATTTTTTCTATTACCTCTTTAGCCACATAAAATGGTCTTAAAAATCTTACTCTTCGTTTATATATGGGTTTGGTTCCTCTGTGTAGTTTCTTCATCTAAAATCAGAGGACTGTTGGTTTTTGTTTTTACATGGCAAACCCCAGCTTCTCTTTTGTCTACTTTCTTTTTAGGTTTTATTGATGTAATATCGACTCGGCTACTTCAATACCACTTAATGACGATCATTTCGGCCTTTGGTTAAGATTCAAGCCCTCTTTATCGATCAAATTAAATCGTTATGAATGTCTTCTTGAGTACCTCCAACTAAATTCTGGCCTCTTTATTTATAGGTATTTGCAATTTTTAAGGCATCTCTTATGATATTACGTCACAATACCATCCCAAGTCATTACATAAGGAATTATCTGAACTCCATATTTATAAATAAAGCCCGAACTTTTGTAAAATAAGCCATACAACCTAATTTTTCAGTTTCGATTGTTTGAAGTGAATCTTGAAAAGTACTTTTTACTTTAATGAGTCTTATATTATTTTTACTCTTGTCTAAAATAAATATGTCGGATCTTTATTCCAAATCCAGAAATCGATTTTTATTCTGGTGTCACATTTTACCTCCGCATGCTCGTTTTAAGAATTTCTTGCTCCAAGGGCTTCTAATCCGCTTTGAAGAACTAAACTCATTTTATTTAGCAAGAGAAAGTGCAAGCATTAAACCACTTAATTATTCCGTCTGGATAGCCATGATCAGTATTTTCACACATCTAGTCGATAAGATATCTACGGTTTTACTAGACCTGTTGCTAAGTTTGCACAACCATCTGCTCTAAAAATGCATTTCTTTCCTGGGTATATCAAACACTGTTTCCTCACACGACCTATTATTATCATTTTTCTGCCATATAGAAGAGTAACTAACATTTACAAGCTCATTTTCTTGCATTATATAACTTTGCATGTAGTTTAAGTTTTCCTATTTTGTCAGATAGTTTTGCAAGTCGAGCTTCTTCTAAAATCTTCTTAGTGACTTCTCCTCAAAACAATAATTTACTTTTAAGAAGCTTTTGATTAGTGCAAGCTAGGTTTTATTTTTATTTTCCAGCTTTAGGATTGCTTGCCGTCTAGTTGATGTTTTTTTCTTTTTCTTGTCAATCCAAGGGTAGGAGAAGCATATGCTCGCATCGAAACTCACCACTATAAAGAGCTTTCAAGTTCTGTTCCAAGGAGGTATCGACGATCTTTGCATCATAGGCGAAGATGCATCTTATTCTTCGCCAATTCGCACACAGTGCTCATCCAGCTTAGAGTAATCGACCGCGTTAAGACGAACTATGTCCATGTGGTTGTTTTTCAACGATATAGCATGTTGAGTTTTTGCAGAAAATAAATTATTTGCGTTTAATCTAGTGTGACGAACTCTTTCAAATCTTGACATAAGTTTGCTTGGTATTTCATCTAATGAGCTTCGTATTAAATTACTTCTGCTATCTTTTACTATTTCTAAATATTTGTAAACACTAACACCTTCTAAAATAGTAGTAGTATCTTCGTGACACGCATCATTTGTTGCTGACTTCTTTTTGTTGATATCTTGCTGAATTTTCTTAAAAATTCTTTTGCCTAAGTTGTCATAGTACTTAATTAGAACTTTCAATAGCAAAGTGCTTAAGGTCATCAATAAACAAGAGATGATTAGTAGAGTGGGATTTAGCATCTCTTTGTATTGTCACTTTTGTGTATTTTTCATTCAGCTTTCGGCTTAATGAATTCATACACAGTACAAAAAACGGTAGTGATAGTCTATCTCCCTGTAAATTCCCTCACGAAATATGTTTGTTCATAATTTTTTCAGGCTCTAATGATATATAAATTTTCCATTTCGATATAATTCCTTCATGAATTTCGAATACAATTAGGTAAATTATGAAATTTGTTATATTGAGTCAAATATTCAGGATAGACGAGTCTTATGTTTTTTAAAAAATCAGTCTAGGTCGCTTTCAGATTGTTTACATACTCTTTATTAAAGTTAATATTCAATGGTGCTTGTTTTTTGGATCATTGCACCCTTTGACGCTCTCATTCCGGTTTCTGCAGTTAATTCTTCTTTCTATTTCTCGTTTAATGAATTTATTTACACTCTGTGTCGTTAACCTGTAGAGGTTAAACCTACAGGTGATCGATCTGTAGCTGCTAATTCGTCCGAATTCTTTGTGATTAAATACTTAAGCTTTGATAAAACCAACTAACTTGAACTATGTATTCAAAACATCTAATTTTCACATTATCATAAAGAAATTTCCGAAAACTTGTTGGTTTCAAACTGAAGAAATCGTCGATACTATTTATTCCAGCGGCCTTCATTTTAATATGCCAATAATTGATAGCTATGAATTCATTAAGCGAAGAAAACGAAGTAAAATGCACTATTTTTAAATAAATAAAATAATCATCTTTTGTTACTTTAACATCATTTTTTTCAGACAATACGACTAAATATCAAAATTTTAACAGAAATAATTATAGGCTGAGTTTATACACGCTTAAAGAAACTGCGACGAATTCGGCTTATACACAGCTAAAAACATATGATTCTCTCTCTAATTGCTTCCGACGAGCATATATCAAACCTTTTTGGAGAAAAAGTTTAAAAAGTTATTCTTATTGTGCGAAGAACCTGATGAAACATTTTAAACAAAAGTTTTAATTCAACTCTTGTGAGTTCTTTTGCTTCATTCTCGAAAGCAGAGGTTTTTTTTGAACAAAGCCTTCTCGTAAAGATTTCGAAATTCCCTGGCGAGAAATTTCACTTTCATGTTTTTCTTCAAAAAAATCTGTATTTTTTTTTGTGCCGCTTTATCATGGCATACCTTCACTGCTTGTATATTTCGTGCCGCATCAACGATCTTCATCGATAGATTTGATTCTACTTATTCTGAAAATTTGATACATGATAGCAAAATCTTTACTATCAACCAATTTCCTTGGAAGCTTTCAAATCCAAAGCCCTAATTTTTCTACGGGGTACCATATAGTGCAGTTTTTCAATAATATGTTTGGAAATGAAGCTGCGATTATGCCACTCTCTATTTTATTCTGGTTCTATTTACCTTTCCTTCTCGTTTGTGCTAATTTTTTACAGATCGATCTCAACAATACAACTAAATATCTCATTATAGTACTCTCAGAATTTCAAAACAGTTGTTTTTAGGGACTCTTTCCGATCAAGATAGCCCCTCCGAAAGAGCAGATTGAGACCCTTAATGCTTTACGGCTGTGAAGGAGTCATAATATTAAATTTAAGACTATTGGTCAGTTTTTTTCTAGAATGATAACAAAATTATGATATATTATGCCTTTGGTTGGTATAAACTAGAGGAATTGGGTAAAAAGACGATAGTTAAATAGAAAGCAGATAGACTAGGTTAGTCTGACAATATTCCTTCGAGACAGTCGATAGTGCTTGGATGATCAGATTTGATATAATCTCGCTAATATTGTTAATTTATTCAAAATAAACGCTTGTTTATTTTTTAAACCGTTTCTAAATGTTAACAGCCACATTTAGCATATTCTAAATTTTCGTTGTTAACTTATTTTTTTTTACCAAATACATGGTATTTGTCTTTTACATTACTTTTAAAAATTAAATTTATTTTTATAAAAACATAATAGCACTGTTCTGAATTTCAATATTTAGTATACAAAAATAATGATCTGAAGAATTAGAATCATTTATAAAACCGATACATCAATGAAAAAAAATATCATGATGAATTTATTTCGTTATAAAGTAAAAGAAATGTATGCTATCGCACAAAAATCTGATCTATAAATTGTAAGCTTTGAAAAAATCTATTTTTTTATAGTCGGTGTTATTAGAGGAAAGAATAGTCTCCGCATAAGAAAAGCAATTAAATTATGCGATATCACAATATTCGGCTTAACTAAGAGTAAATTTATATCTTAGTTACAAATAAAACTCGATTTAATAAATAATTCTCGAAGTGTGTATAAATAGAAGAATCTCAATATCCAGTAAAATTTTAAACACGGATAACTTTTATACCAAGAATATCTGTCCGATTAAATTTTATAATGCAAATAATTATTTGGTTAGACAAGCAAATTAGCTTTTCTGATTTATAGCTTCAGATCTATTTCTTGGGAATATATTTAGTTTTGAAGACGTATGCTAGCGTATAGTTCAAGTATATAATTAGTTCTATATGTAGACTTAATCTTCCCAAAAGAATTATAACCAAGACATAAACCAAGGCCGTAATTATTATTTTTAGAATGAATCTCTCGATGTAGGTTGTTTAAGATTGTCTTCCAAAATCATAAATTGCAACTTATTTAATATTTTTCGTCATTTCATACGTTTTTTTTTCGAAATTTACTGTATAGAAATGTTTGATATATTTAAACAGATTGTATCTCGAACTATTTCAAATTATTTGATTGAACATAGTGGCAAATTGTTCTTTTGAATTTTATACTATTTTCAAAATGTGTTTAATTTTTTTTCAATTAGAAAACTAAGATTGATCACTGCATAATGAATTGCATTTGAAAATATTATTTCCTCCCTATAATTATTCTTTTCTTTGGCTTTTCTTGGGCATAATTATCTTTTAAAATCAAAAATATTGTTTCGATATTTTACAATTTAATTAAAATATTTATTTAAGATTGCAAAAAATTTTGATTTTCCATTATCATGAATTAAAGTAGACTTTTTATTTATAAAAACGCACAATTTTGGGAAAAACAGCATTTCAAACATAAAATTGGCATATATGTCTAGAATTTATTGGTTGAACCTATAAATATATATCTTAGTAGATACTTTTTTTCTGTTTATCAAATATGTTTCTATATCCAAAAATTTTGCTAGTTTCTTTAACTAACGATATTCTTTTGAAATGGTGTAAAGAGACATCCGAAGCAGATTCATTAATTTAAATTATAAATTTAATTTAGATAAAATACTTTTAAAAAAAAATTAATAGAAAACATTAATTTTTTAAATTTGGATATTCATGAATAGTTCTCATCAAAAAGAAATGACGCCTAAGAACAATATAATGTGCATTCATAATCTCATAATTAATTTAGCTATCTTATCGAGATTCATTAGCACACATAAGATTGTTTATTGGTTTGAAAGAAACATAAATTCCGAGATTAGATTTTACCGCGAAGCACAGAAGTCTTATATAAATTTAGAAACACCTGATTTAATATACAATTTTTTGATTTCATATAGTTTGGATCAAAGGCCAATGAAAATTTCAGATCATGTATTCACATACGAAAATACAAATTTTATAAGTTTTGAAGTCTTGAAAAGTCTTTTTGATTCAAATACATCAAAAAATCAATGTGGAAAAATCGAATGTAATTTTGAATTGGAATACATTTTAAAAATTACTAAAGATATTACGGCTATACCTGATACAGTAAATTATAATCATTTTGAAAGTCTTTTAATAGTATTAAAATATCTTAAAGCAGTAGCGGATAAAAATTTGTCTCAACTTTTACAAGGAATTTTCTTTAAAATCTTTAGTAGCAAAAATATTGTTGATTCAACAAATACAGATGCACGTATCGAAGAAGTATTTTGTAAGAATATTTTTGTTCAAAGTGAATCGTCTTTGAAAGAAGCTATTATTTCTGCCTTTATAAACACTTTGATGTTGAAACATGTTTTCTGTGATGAAAATCTAATAATTTTAAGCATTAAAAACGAATTTTTCGATACTTCGCTTTTCAATGAACACATTCCATATAAAAATTTATTGATAAATAATTTCAAAGTATTCTCAATTCTTGAAAATCATTTAAAAAATCCAGAAATTTTTAAAATTTTTAAAGTTCTGTTAAAGGAAATTAATATTAATTCATTAATTTTTTTTAGATATCAGATATCCAAATTTAAATCTAAAAATCATATTTTTGTATTTCCAATACATATTTTTAAAGCAATAACGGTTTCAAATGTATCAGATTCGACCGGAATAATGATATATGAGTTGGGATTAGCTGTTGATAAGAATTTAGAATATTTCACTTTGAAAAATCTAAGTATTGATAGCGATGATATTATTTCCTTTCTTAAAAAACATAAAGTTAAAGGGTTGATATTTGATAATGTTAGAAGATGTTCGGGTTTCAATGGATTTGAATCATTCATGAGTTTACAAGAAACATTGGAATACATTGAAATTCGAAATTTTAAAACGAAATTTAATTGGTGGATTAATTTTTGCAAGAAATTGAATGTTCGTAAAGTTATATTAATTTTCAATTCCATATTTATAGCAGAAAATTTTATTAATGAGTTTATTACCTTAAATTTTAGTATAAATTTTATATATTTTGAAATTGATTTTTGCTATTCTAAATTATCAAAAGAATTCTGTGATTCTTTAAAATATTTAAGATTTTTACATACATTAAAATTATCTAATTACGAATCTAATATTAATCTTGAACCATATATTGTAAATGTAATGAAAAATATGCCAGAATTAAAGAATGTAACAATTTATCATAAATATTTCAGTAATAAATTTTATAGATTGTTGTTTCAGAAGCCAAAAATCAGAGTCTTACACATTCGCAATGTAATTTTAAATAAGAAAACCTTAAAACTTAATTCATTCAATAATTATAAATACTTAACACAGATATTTTTAAGTAATTTGAAAATAGATACATTTAGCTTAAATGAGATTTTCAAATTGGAAAACCTTAAAGTATTATCGTTAAGGTTTTGCGATATAGAATCCATCGAAAAATCTTATTATGAAAAATTTATACCAAGAAATATCAAATCCTTGTATTTGTATGATTCGAATCTGAATAAAACTAAAGAATTTAATCTTTTAAATGAGCTAAAATTTCTGGAAAATTTACATTTATCTAGTCGTAAAATATATTCTAATTATCTCAGTGGGATAAATCAGAACTGTAATTTAACATTAAAAACACTCTGCTACAAGTATGGTATTTGTGATATAAATGATTTAAATAGAATAATGAATTTGCAGATCCTAGAAGAATTAAATCTATATGAATCCAGATTTGTTAATATTCGTTTTTATCAGCTTGGTGAGAATTGTAGATTTTTAAATTCTTTGAGAATTTTAAATTTATGGGGAGTTTGCATGTGCCTTAAGGATTTGGAATATTTGAGAAATTTTAAAAATTTGCAAAATTTAAGATTGTCGTTTTCAGGTGTTCGTTTTGTTCAATTCAATTTCAATATTATATCCTTGTCAAGAGCTTCGTCGTTTTTTAAGCAAATTTATAACAATTTCAACCATCAACATACATCAAATTTTTTATATGAGGAAGGTATTGAAATATTACATTAATTTCGGAATAATTATTTAATCTATTTTGATTTTTACTTTGCTATTCAATTGACGCATATTTATTAAAGCTTAGATAATAAATGAAATTTGACAAATATTTTTTTTGGTTTTTAAACAATAATTTATATTCATTGTTTTGAATTATATATTCTTTAATCCTTGACGCAATATACTCAAAATTTAGTCTCTATAAATTTCGCTCTGTTTTTTCAAACACATGATTTCATTTATAGTTTTTGGTTTTTTCGAAACCAGATTTCTACCTTTTAGATATATATTTTCTTTTTTAATTGTATATCTGTTTTAAAAATTTTTCTCTCAAATTGATTTTTCATGTTTTTTTGTCGTTTACACAACTTTTATTTTTTCAAATATATTTTACTTTTTATAGTGTGTATTAGTAATATGTTTTGAGATCTTTCGGATAAGATTGAAAGCCTAAAAATCTTGCACAAATTATAAACCGCACATCTCCAAGCCTCTTTCTAATTAATGATCTACATCATAAACTAGTATATGATAAGAATTTCGCAAGAAAGTTCTAAATCTAAAGTTCACTCAGGAGTTAAATAATTTCTTGTTGTATATTCGTATACAAAAGAAAAGAATGTATTGCTTTTTAAATTAGTAATATATTATTCAATGTTTTAGTAATTTGAAGCTAAATAGACTATGACTTGTATTTTTACCGATGGCTTGAAATTATGGTAAACTTATATTATCTTATGTATTTTGCGTGTTCGGGTAAACGAAATTTTCCAATTCACTCTACAATTTACATTTTAATTTGTCTTTTTTAGATATCTTTATTTTAAATAGTAATTGATTTAGAATATTTCCACAAAAACATATCAATCAACGGAAAAGTAAAATATTATTTTATCAAGGTTTTAGATAAAAAATATGATTTTCGAGTAAATAACAAAATCAAATCACACAGTGACATTTCGGAATGAATGTAACGTTTTAGTAGCTTCAAATATTTTTTGAATTGAAAATCAGAGAATTTACTATAATTTTAGATCGAAAACTCAATATTTGTGTGAGAAAGATGGTTAAATTTGCCTATATAAAACCGTTTTCAGCGAGCAAGGTGACTTTAATGAATTTTTATTTGTCCTAAAGGAGATCGAAACAATCTAACAAGCCATTTAAAGATTTTAAATCAAAGATTATATCCAACATCGAAGGAGATAACTTTTTCGAGATTGTAGATTAAAGGAATTAGCATGATTTTATGTATTTTATGACGAATTTGAATCTATAGATATTGATCACAAGATAATTTTTTTGAATATCTTATACCGAAAAAATACAGATTAAATTTGATTTTTGAACCGAAGATGACGATGGCAGGTTTTAAAATCGGGGTATCTTTTGAATGGGAATAGAAATATAAATATATCAGAATGACATTGCTTTATATTGACTTAGAGAATAATTGGAGGCCATTAGATATTTCAAACGCCAAGTCATAGGTGTAAAAATCAATAAAATGGTCACTTTCCTAATTTAGAATTCTTTAATCATCTTTATACAATATGTATCATTCAAAAGAGTAAGCACAATGCTAAGAATAAAGGAATGTTTATTTTAAGAGGAACTAAATCCAATAATTAAATTTTCACTCAAGAGAAGAATAAAATTAAACCATTTAAAAGTTTAATTGTTTTTTAATAAACCATAGGACGCTAATTCCCATAGAGACTTTGAGTAAAAAAATATTTTATAAAATTCTCAAATTTATATTTGTTCAAAAAATATAGCGAAAGCAAGCTTAAAGACCGAAAATTTCATCAGAATGTCTCATATTTGAAAAAATTATATAATGGTAGCCACATCCAACTAAGTTACTCATATTGTTTCGAGAAAAAAGTTCCTACTAACTACGTAATTCCTTTACGCCAATAATGCTGAAAAAGTCTTATGGTTTTCTATTAAATCCGGATGTATCGACCTTTGAAGATTAATATATCGTAAATGACTTTTCATATCTAAAAAATGAAAAAAAAACTCTCTCACGCACCATATTATAAATATTTTATACTAAGTTTATTAGATTATATCGAAGTCACATTAAACTGTAGTTGCGGTTATCTCCTTAAAAACCAAATTCTATAAACAAAATTATATCGGAAAAACAATACTCTAACTATATATACAACATAGAGAAAATTAAAGATAATTACCAAGCAGAAAATAATATTCCACGATTTCTTTCTGAAATTTTCAAGAGATAATATTTATCTCACAATCCTATTGCGTGAATTAAAGAAGAAAGTAATTTTAATATGTTCTTAATATTAATTTATAATGGTTGTATAAATGAACTGCTTACCTGCAACGTAACATCTTAATAAAACAAAACTTGTCTAGACATATCTGATCAAAAGGCTGGAGAAATAAAAGAATTTTAAACCACCAATATGCCTTTTCAAGTATTTCCTAATATTTTTTTTACCATTCTAGTATAATTACTCAATTTTGCACAATCAAATAATTAGCAAATATCTCGCCACAGGATCTACTACTTCTGTACAGCGTATTTTTTTACTGATTTTGAAAAGTCTAAAGGAAACTAAAAACGTAAAAAAATAAAGGAATATCGCCTTAACATAAAGCAGCTTCATTCTAACATAGAAAGTAACAACCTGAATATTTTACCGACAACAAATCCTGCAATATTTGTTATTTGTCCGAAAAATACTTACAGACATATCCAACGAAATATCTTCTGGTATAAAAAAATGTAAATATCGATGAATTTAAAAATTCTTGCTATTTTTTGTTTTCAACAAAAAATATTTAATTTAGTTCATCGTTCCATATAAAGAAAATTGATCAGTTTATTAGAAATATGTAATTATCAAATGTTAGTATTTTAAGACAAAAAAAACATAGAATTTCTATCAGACGAATAAATATAAACAATTTTTCTTAAAATTCAAGATATTTGAATCAGAATTGCTCTAATGAATACAAAAAAAAACAATCTAGTGTATATTTTTTAAATCAATTATTTGAAGATACATAGACATGTGATGGCATAGAGATCAGAAAACAAGCTATAAAATACACGGAAGATTATCAAGAATTTACATATGTCTGTTAGAAATAAATTAATAGCTTTTACCGATACCAACATTATCTTTTTTTCATCTATTCATATCACTAATATATTACCAAGAAATATTAAGGAAACATTGATTGAAACAAAAAAATTTAAAAATTATTAAAAACCTAAAAAAAAAACCTACAATTTTTAAATATCAGAATAAAAGTATATTTACCTTTAAGATCTGGTGATCATAACTCAACGCTTTCTAAAATTCGATGAAAAATCAAATTATTATAATTTTAAAATAAAAGTTTGGTATAAAATTTGAATACATTTTCCCTCTTCTTTCCAACCCAATTAGTAGAAATAATTCTCAATTTTATTAAGCCATTTAAAAAAATAGCCTTCTCCAGACATTCTTCGCTGAAATTTGCACCCAAACTTGCCAATATAAATTTTATGGAGCCAGTAAGTCCCACATCCTTCTTCTATAAAGATAAAGGATTTATCTTAAAACAAAAAATCAAATAAAACGAAAAATGACTAAAAATAATTAAATTTTACCGAATATAGAAAAAAAAAGCATTTTTTTAAAAAAAAATTACATTTCTTAAGAAAAACAAAAGAAATCTAAATTTCAAATATTCTTTCTCCTTTTCCTGTATCATCGCATCCTTTCCATGTCCATAAATTATTATTAAATTCAAAAAATCTCGGTTTTAGAGGTCTGCTTTCATTTTTTCTAACTCGTTGTCTATTTTCAATAATTTCATTATTTTCTAAAGCATTAGCGAATTGTCCATATTCTAAAGCTCTTGTATCTGGTCTGTATCTACTATCTGTATAAAACATTTTACTTTCAATTTCTGATGTAATAAAATTTAATTGAAACGAATATTTTGTCATGTTATAATACTCAGGAAATCTTCTTTCGTTAGATTCGTACACATAAAATTCATTTCCTGTATCCATGTCTCTACAAAGAAGATATTTGTCCCAAATTCCCTTAAAAGAGTAAACAGTTTTGTTTTTTTGTTTTACTGAACCACACACATTTATTTCATCTCTTGATTTAGATGGTTTAATTTTTATTATTCCTTTTATATCTCCACATTCCAATTCAATCTTTCCATTATGTAAAACAGTAACATCTCCAGATTCAAATCCCTTCACCACCGTATCAACTTTTTTCCAACTATAAATTTCATTTTTATCTTTTAAAATTAATTTACAGTTACCGTTGTGATTTATGAGTATTTTTTTAGATTTTAAAGAAGAAGAAAAATCCAAAAAGCTTTCATAAATAAAATTTTGATTTTCTGCATGCAAAGCAGAAATATTTGGATTTAAAGAGACTTGTTCACAATAAATGTCTGTATTTTCTAATTTGTGATAAAAAGTTTCACCTAAAAGTGGAGTGAAAGGTTTAAATATTCTATGTTTGGTATGAAAAAAAGAAGAAACGATGAAACCAGAAACGTAGGCCATTCTTAAACATCCATCACTTATTCCATTAATTTTATCTAAAATATTTTTAAAAATTAAATCTTCGGTCATTCTTTGCAGTAAAGAAAGAGGTTCGTGTACATTCATTGGAAATTTTGCAGAAAAAATATCAAAATTTCCACTTTTTTCATTTAAAAGTGAAGAGTATAATTCTTTTTTCTCAACTCCTCCTGTGACTGGCAACTTAACTCTTTCTTGAGTCAAAAATTCATTTTTTTCTTCCTGGTTTTCCCCATCAGTCGCATCAAAAAATTCTTCTTTGCCTAAATTTACTTTAAATTCATCATTTCGCACATCTTCTTTAGAAAAACTACTGACTTGAATTAAACTGTCACTTTTTAATATTTCATCCGTATTTTCAGTTTCAAAATCATAAAATTTTTCTGAATCTGAATCACTTTCTCCTACAATTACAGGTGTTTTAATATTTTCAACATCCATAGCCACAATTTCCTCTTTTTCAATGGCATCCTCAATATTTATACCTTCAAATAAATCAGCAAACATCGTAAAACACTCAAAACTTACGATTCCCTCGCAAACTAAATTTTCTCCTTTGATTTTCAAATATTCTTTCAAAATACAACCAACCAACGAAAAATGAAAAAAACTTTGATCGAAAGTATTTTCATATTTTGTATCTTCAATACACAAAACCCACCCAACTGCTTCCTCAGGAGTTTCAGTTCTAAAAATATATTTTTTACGATTTCGCATGTCCACCAAAATAAAACTATTTTGATTTTCACATACGTCCACTGTAATCTCGTGCAATGCAAAAATTTCTTTAAGTTCTTTACCAGTATCTCTACACCCATAATACAATATTTTATCTTTTTTTAATACCAAATGCCTATTTCTGTATCCAAAAGCAAAATTTATATATTTTTCTAGCGGTCCTTCTTTTATTATTGTATCTGCAAATCCTTTAATAATCATTTTTTCATAATTATTTTCATCTTCAATTTTTCTTAATTTATTTTCAATATTTTTATTTCTTTTATCCAAATATTCATTTAAAAAAATAGTAATTTCTTTAGAATTATATTTTATAGATAAATCTAAAGGACTTCTACCATATCTATCTTGAATAGAAATCCATTTTATACCTTCTTCTCTGCTTATACTATTAAGCATGCGTTTCATACATGGTAAATTACGTAAAAGTATAGATAAATGTATTAATGTACCACATACACCGTTATATACAGTAATTTCATCTTTTAATAGTTGTTTTATATTTGAAAGTCTGTTATGTTTCAATAAATTTATTATTTTCAAAGTATTTGAGAATTCCACATCCATTTGAAGAAAAAAGGGTTCTTCAAATATTTAAAATCTAAAATTTTTTTTATTTACCAATCCAAAAAAAATTTAAAACATAAAATAACCCCGTTTTTATTTTTTAAAAATTGTAAAAATAAAGAAATAACGAATTAAAAATGTAAGAAATGTAACAATAAAATATTATTTTTTAAAAATTGTAAAAATAAAGAAATAACGAATTAAAAATGTAGGAAATGTAACAATAAAATATTATTTTTTAAAAATGGTTGGTTTAAGTATTGATAGGGGTGTATTAGATAACAGATTTTATTCTGTTTATTATTGGATACTTCTTCTTCTTATTAAATTTATTTTTATAAATGAATAGGAATGAAGAGAAAGGGTACTAATATTATTGTTGGATGAAATTTCTTAAAATTAATTATTTTTATAAATAAATGGGAATGAAGAGAAAGGGTATTAATATTTATTATTGGATACTTCTTCTTCTTAAAATATAATTTATTCTAAAACTAAATAGAATGAATAAGACATTTTAATACAGTAAACACTTTTCATTTAGAATAAATATATTTTATAAATTAGAAGTAATGAATAATCAAATATTCTAATACTGTGAACTCTTCTGTATTTAGAATTAATAAATATTTTAAAGGTACTCTTATTCTAAAACATAGAATTGCTTTTTTAAAATTTTATTCCCAAAAAAATATTTTTTTAAATAAAAATGCTCAAATGGTTATCTATTTAATTATATTTAAAGATTAAATTTCTATTGCTTAAATACACGAAGAACTAAAAAATATTTTTTGTTTTTGGTTCCTTCGTTATCTATAACCAATCCACCTTGAAATCCTACTTTACGAGCTACTTTAATAAAAATATCAGTCTGTTTGGAATTTTCCGGATAAAATTGAAGAACAGCTTGTCCGTGGTTTTTTAAAACAAAAAATAAATTTTTAAAAAAAATATTAATTCGTAAAAACGGTTCGTGTGTAGAAGAATATGAATGAAAAAGCCATTGTAGAACGCTAACACTAATAATCTTATCAAATGTATTTTTTTTGAAACAGAAGTTGGTTCCGATATCAGATCTACACAAATCAAATGCAAATTCTTTATTTTTACATATTTTTAACATCGAATGACTAATATCTGTACCGATCCAAATATATTCGTACTGTGATAATACACATCCACTTATACCTGAACCACATCCCAAGTCTAAAATCAAATGGTCTTTACTTATTTCACACAGTTCTATACATCTTTCTGTCATATCTATTTGTATTTTGTTAATTCTTGTGTTTCTATCGTATTTTTGTGATTCCTCATCGTTGTAATACTTAAATTAATAAAATACTTACAATTTCTGCTGGCCCTTTATATTCTGGAAGATTCATTGCCCTTTTTAGTGTTACATTTTTTTTTATTCTATTAGAATGTTTTAAAAAAAATGAGTCACGAACAATCAAAAACAAAATAAAAGATTTGATAAATTATTTGAATGACACAGAATTTATATTCTAAAAGTATAAGTTTTCTAATGCTATACATAATTCTCGTTTCTACACACTATGTATTTTCCAATCTTTGATATATATTTGACTTCTATTTAAATTAAGAATTTTACAGTTTAACTGATTGTTCGCCTAGCATTATTTTTATATCTTATGCATATTTAATATTGTAATTTCAAAACTTTCATATAATTTATTATTATTGCATTGTGAAGTGTGTTCATCTTTTTAAATTGGATTTTTTTAAAAATAATAATAGTTCTTCAATTAATGATTTACTTTTATTGTTGATTTAAGAATTAAAAAACTTTTTACTAGGAAATACTGTGATATTACTTATATCACAAAAATATAATACTTTTCTTTTATATTTTAATATTAAAAAAAGTGTGTGGCAAGATGAATAAAACCAATAAAGACAATTATTTTATTTATAAAAACAATTATTTTCATAATAACAAAGGAACGGTGAGCAGGAAAATGATCTCCTTGTTAGAGGCTTACTTCAAACTCACTGCCTTCCAGAAAATTACGGCAAATATATACCATAAATAAACAAAATAAAAACTTTTAAAATTAAAATTTTATAAATTGATACGGTATGAATCAAAGAATAACATATTTATTGTTAGCTTAATGTTTTCTATGTGGTTAAAAAGATAAAAATATTTCTAAAAATTTAGAGATTAAAGAAAAAAGTGGCAAAAATGATGCGTGTTATAAAGGAACTCATATCTTGATAACAATGGCTGGTCTTTGCAAATATCCGAGAATAAAAAAGCAAATCAAGACTGGCAAACCGGGCCTACAAACGATATTTATTCCTAAAATTTAAGACGAATTCGAAGCATATTTAAAATTACATTTTTGGCATGGGATTTATCAAAAAAAGAATTTTTCAAATCGAATATCTTATAGAAATACCTTTCTATATTACCGATGAGTTCTATGATTTAAATGCTGTGAGGCGTATATATCACAGAAGAACAAAATTTATCTACAAGTTAGAATAAAGAAAACTTATATCTTTGTATAACATAACCGTAAAGAGATCTGTGTAGCATTAAGTTGTATTCAGAATATATTTTTGTAGCTCTTGGATTGTCTGTAAAAATCTAAAGATGTATCGATTAGAAGACCAGCGATGCCAAAGATTGAGACAATAATAGAACACACCTTGCACATGTAAAAAACTATTTTAAAAGTAAAATTTGGTTAGAAGAAGTTAAAAAAAAGGAATACAAACAATATAGGTGTTGTAAACTCTCATTAGGCACCTAGATAAGAGGTATCTTTTATATAGACAGACTTTATCATCTAAATTAAAAGGTCTGTTAATTCGTTTAACCAAAGAGGTGTTTTTCAAAAAGAAAGTTTATTTATTTTATTACCCGAGTTATCTTTTTTCTTTATTCTACCATTGAAGAGGTTTTAATAAATATAAATTTATATTTTATAAGGAAATCCAAGGACCTGTGAATATGTAATAGAATTCTACACTCAGGTAGCCGAATTGCATAACGAAATAGAAGACTGAAAACATCATCAAAGGTTCAGTGATGTTGGAAGAAATTAGCTTGTTGGTGTTATTGACGCTTCAGTATACTAAAAAACGGAATTTTAAGACCACTTGTGAAGCAGTGTTATGCTTATCGAGTAACAAAATTTATCGGGTTAGCAGAAGGTATGTGCCCAAACATCAATAGTCTAAAAAGCAGTAGATTAACTGGTGACGAAATGTGAAAACATATCTTATTCATGACTATAAATGATGACACATGAAATCGTGAGATGCATAGATTTAGTCTTGCTAAATATATATAGAAGTAAGTCTTCAAAACGAATACGAGTTTCTCAGTAAAAAAAATTCATAACTAGCGTGTAGAGATAAGAGGGAATATAAAAATATAGCCGATGCCGAAATTCTGAATACCAGACTAAAACGTTTGTTTTGCAAATGATAAATACTAGTTCATACTGATGAAGTAATTACTTGCCAAAATTCACTTCGAATAGTCGAAACATAGAAGGCCAAGAAATATTATATATTGGCAGATAGCGTTAGTTTTTTTATAAATTAAGTGTGGTCATGCTTCTTATGTGATAATCATGGAAGCTATTGTAACAAAATACTATAAGTTGTGTTCTAACATACTACAAATATGTTTGAATATTTAAATAGAATTTTGGATACTGGTGCTCAGAACACGCTCAAAACATATCATTTTATTATACTAAGAGAAGTTAAGTGAGAGACAACTGCGGAAGAGAGTAGCGCGGGTTTTATTTTGTGTTATTGGTGGAACATTAAGCAAAAACAACCAATAAATTCAAAGGGATTAAGAATGAAGAAGGAAGTTTAAACAAGTAAATTAAAGAATATTTTACATCATAAATTGAATGACATACCCGCAGCAGGAAACCACAATAAATATAAATAAAGTGGTTTAAATATTAAAAGAATGTATTTAAAAAAAGCAATGCTTATTAAAGAAGTTCTCATATAATTAAACTAGAAACCCCGCCCAATACGACCCAAATGTACCTTTTTTGGAAGCTCACATGTAGCTAAAATCAGAAATGTCTACAAATGAAATTTATAGGTTTTCTATCGAAGCGAAATGAAAACAAAAAGTTGTTGATTAAATAAAAAATGTTAAAGATATGAAAAAGTGAAGTTATGAAATTAATTTTACGAATAAATAAATGAGGAAGAATTTAATAAATTAAAAGAGTATTCTTCTAGCTTTAAATTCGAAAAAATCCATATGGCTATTTTATCAATAATCTCTTCTATACAGCAACTGTGTCATTTTTCAGTGGTATATTGATATATAGAAGAGTAAAACGGCTAAATTGACTGGCGAATCTTTTTTTTGCTTGTAATGCCAAATTGCAGTTATATTAACCTTGTATAAAGTATTTTCATTTAACACTGTCGAAAAAACTTGTGTATTATACGTTTTCTTTTCTTAAACGAAAAATCTGGTGGTACAGATATTTTTGAGATAGTCTTTAACGAATTAAATGTTAATTTTAAAATTTCTGTGTAAAATATGGCTAAAGTTACATTTTCTATTTATGACTCATTCAAACATGTTTGCCATGCTAAAACTCGATACATACTCTTTTAAAATTTTTATAAGAGCAATACAAAAAGGTTTGGCACCAAAATCTAGAATACTCAAAATATAATATATCATAAATTAATTTTTTAATTTATATATAAATTTACTGTTAAAAACTTTAATGTAACAATTTTAAAATAAAAATTTGAAAGAGTCTGCAAAAAAACTTAAGGAGTATACATACGAATCTTTTGAATTGCATTTTCTAAGATATAACTCCCGAAAAAAAAATTTTGCAAGATTTTTTTATTTAATTTATCAATGATAAAATACTTTGAAGAGAATATATTTTTATATAAAAAAAATTGACCTTTCTTTGAGTTATATGATTAGTTACGCCTTTTCTACGAAAAAAATACCTTTAATTTCGAAAATATTATATATTTGGGTTCTCATATTGTATACGAGTATAAATTCCAATTTTATTGCAGCAAAAAAGTTCATTTATTTAATTGAAACAAATAAAGATCGCGAAATTTTATTTTATGAAGAAATAGAAGATAAGTTAGAAACGATAGGAACCATTCATGAATGTTTCTATATGAATGTCTTAAATAATTCAAATCTAAAATCAGAAAATAAATTACATAGGGTTTTCACTTATAAAAAAAATAACTTTGTGAATTTTGAACTTTTGAAATCAGTTTTGGAGTATCCTACATATGAAAATTTAAGTACAAGAATTGAATGTAATTTTAACTTAGCTTATATTTTAAAGAGTTTAAATGATATTTCATCAATACCCGATAAAGCAAATATTGATTATTTAAATTGTCTTTTGCTGACTTTAAGATCCCTTAAAGCTATAGAAAAGAAAAACATATCTGATTTTATACGTGGGATCTCTTTTAGAATTTTTTTTAAACAATTTACCAATAATTCAAAAAGAGAAGATTTAAAACTTGGTGATTTATTCAGTCAAAATGAATTGGTCTCGTGGAATTTGTATGTAAAAAAACTTCTGATCGGCACGTTTCTCGATTATCTGATGATAAAACACGATTTTATTAACGAAAATTTGGTTATCTCAATAAACACCAAAAGAATAATTGATGATACCACTTTTAATAAACATATTCCATATAAAAGTTTGATGATTAACGACCAAAAGTTATTTTGTGTTCTAGAAAATATATTTAGGAATCGCAACATTTTAAATACATTCCAAATTTTGTTAAATGAACTCAATATAAAATCTTTAATACTGGATGCATTTAAAATATCAGCATTTAGAGATATTAATCATGCTTTGTTTTTTCCGTTACGTATTTTTAAGGCAATAATGATTTCAAATTTTTCGCAATCAATTAGAATAATAATTAATGAATTAGATCTTGCTATAAATCATAATTTAGAATATTTTTGTTTGAAGAATATGGATATTGATGATGAAAATTTCGGTTATTTTCTACAAAAATGGAAACTTAAAGGATTGATATTAGATAATGTGGAAACAAATAATTCATTCATCGATGAGTACCTAAGAACAAATGAAACATTGGAATATATAGAATTTAAAAACGTAGAAATGAGTTTTTCTTGGTGGTCATGTTTTGTTAAAAAGCAAAATACTTATAAAGTTATATTTTCATATAATTCGAACTTCGAAGCAGATAATTTTATTCAAGAATTTATGAAGTTAGATTCGCCTGTTGTTGTATCTCATCTAGAAATCAATTTTCATAGGTATAAAATCTGTAAAAAATTTGGCAGAATTTTGCAATATTTCCCTTACCTAAAGATTCTAAATCTTTCGTTTTATCAATCTGAAATTGATTTTGATAAAAATTTACTTGAAGCGATTCAAAAGATGGGAAATTTAGAAAGTTTTTCAATCGATATAGACAGGTTAAATTGCGATTTTTTTAAATGTATGTTTCAAAATAAAAAAATTGAATTTTTACATTTCAACAATTCATATAAACATCGACAAAGCCTCGATCTTGATTCAATATATAATTACAAAGTTTTATCGGAATTATATTTAAATATTTTGCATATCAGTGAAAATACTCTAAGAGAAATATGTAAATGTGAAAATCTAGAACTTCTTGAAGTAAAAGATTGTTATATTGGTTCAATAGCAGGTCTAAGACCTATCGAATTTAAATCAAAAAATCTTAAGATATTACATTTAGATATCAGTAACTTAAAAATATTTTCAGATCTTGATATTTTAAGCGAAGTAAATTGTTTGGAAGGTTTATCTATTTTTGGTTCAAAATCATATTTCTGTGGTTTGGCATATTTGAACAAAAATTGGGATTTAAAATTGAGAACATTTTCTTACAGAAATGGTATTTTACAAATAAATGACTTAAATAGAATAAAACAATTTATGGTTATAGAAAAATTGGATCTCTATAAGTGTAAATTCGTAGATAGTGGTTTCTGCAAACTCGGGGAAGATTGTAAATTTTTGGTATCTTTAAAATGTTTAAACTTGGAATATGTTAAGCTGAATTCAAATGATATTCAATACTTAAAAAGATTTATAAATCTAAAAATTTTATCAATTCATTTTTCCGAATATCATAAAATTCGAGCAGATTTTATATCGATTCCATTAAAAAGATTTCATTTCTCTTCGAAAAAAATGTTTGAAAAAACAAATATGAAAAATTTGTTGAGGTTTCTACGCGAAGAAAACATAATATTTGATTTTATTAACATTTATTGACATATATCATTATTAAAAATTTATAAAAATAATTAAATTGGTCTAAAGTTCCGAATAAATTTATCTATTCCGTTTATTTGAAGAAATATTTGGAAAATAATATTTTTGTAGTATTTCCAATTCTATTTTAACTATCTGGCAGATTTTATAAATTTATTATTCAATAATGACATCTATTAGGTTTCTGGTTTTGAAATTTAAATTTATGGTTTATTTTACTTATATTTGTTTGATTTTTCTTTGTGCGTTTTTATAGTTGTAAAAATTCTTTATATTTGCTTTCAATTACTTATCTATATTAAATTCAACAACCCAAATAATTCTTTGAATTTTTTCATAAAAAAATAACAGATATAAAAATTTTAACTTCCTTCACTTACTTTGAATCCATAGACAGACTATGTAAGAAGACCAGTTTAAATTTTGTTATGCTTTTATCTAATTGTTCTGTAATATTGTTTTTCTCCACATATTTTTATGGCTATCTTATGAATCTATCTTCATTATTCAAACTTTTTATTCGACACTGTGATAAGCCTTCGAATAGAAATCTATTTATTTTGAATTTAACTGTATAGAACTTTTCATCTTTAGTTATCTACATATTTCGTAGTTGTAAAGTTTATAGTTTTGCATTTATATTTCAGCAGTAAAATTTATTTAACAATCTCTTTTAAATCCTAGTCAAATGCTTAGCTGAAATCAGACCTATGAATATTTATTTTGTAAAGTTATATTGAATTTTTGATTTAATAAGCAGATATCAAATGAATATTTTAGAATTATTTATATAAATGTATTATAAATTTGAAATAGCCATTAATAAATGTCTAAAAAAATAATATACTTTTCATTATCATCCTCAGCACCACAGCCCTGCACAAGCCTTGGCCGCTTTCATTAATACCGAAAAACGGTCTTTCCTAGTGGGTTTGTTTCTTTTTTGGGTTTCGTAACAAGTAGTTTTAAAGAGTTGATTTTTAGTCCGATGCCCAACATAAAGAAACCAGTATATTTTAGTCGCCTCTTATAACAAGCAGAGAATACTCCAAGCTAATTCTGCTCCTGGCATGGTCGTCGGGAGAACAAATACTTTTAGAATCATTATAAATATGTTTCAGTGTTCGGTTTAAAAAAATAAAAAGATTTATATAAAGTATATACGAATAATCTGTGTATCAGAAGTTATAATTTCATATAACACTAAAAACCGAAACATTTTAAAAAAATCATATATTTTCGTTGGTATTAATAATTCTATTCTTGTCTAATATATTGTAAAAAATATAATTTAATGAATATTGAATCATTTTGAAGCCACAAATCTAACATTTAAATAAAAAATTTATCTAGATTTGATATTTCTGATATCTTCAATAAATCGACAGTTGATAAAGCATAGACCTAATAATATTTCGTTGCTGTTTTTCTACCTTGTAAAGTTTGATTACTAAGCTTTTTCACTTTTGTTTGACCAGCGTTTATCTAATATTTTTTTTCGTACGATAAATAATTAAATTCAATTTGGTTTACAATATATTTCATTTTCTTAATGAATTTCTATTTTCTATAAATTAAATTCCTATGAAGTAAAAATCCAAGAGAATATTTTTTGGTAATAACCTTTATAAAAAGTTTATTCGTGCAATTTTTTTTCTTACAATAGATTTGTTTATGATATTAATACTAGTTCTCTCTCTAATATTAAATTAATTTGTAAATTTATGTTTTGGGTAAGTATAAAAATAAGGCATAGAAAAGCTTAATAAATTGTTGAACAGTCGTGATGATCGGTAAAACAAATATATTTTAAGAATCTATTCACAGTAAAATATATTGATAATTCATTTCAAAACTGCTGCTTTTACACGCTTTACATGTTTAATAGTTTATTCTTGTATCGGATTCGTAATTATCAAATGGCAAATAAACAATTAATCCTTATTTTTCAGAGTTTCCTTAAAAAACCATCATTTTTCTTATTTATTTTCCTGCTTTACAAAAATTATATTCTAATGATTACAGCTTGAAAATAAATTATTCTTTCAAAAAAATTTATCTGTTGAAATTCATTCTCTATTAAAATCACTGGTTTCTAACGGAGAATAAGATTCATTTTACTATATTTTGTGATCAAAAAACCAATTTAATAATAAGATTTATAATGAGTAGCTATTTCTTATTTTGGATAATTTTTAACGACTCTTTTATAAAATAATTGTAGTTTTATGGCTCTAAACGAAAAAATAAATTTGTATTTTCCATAAATTAATCATCATAATACTCAAAACTAAAGCACTGCAAGAGCCTTTTACGCCGTAGTAATACCGCCCACTGATCTTTTTTACGTGGGTTTCTTTACTTTTTCGTATTTGGAACAATGAAATAAATTAATCGCTTTGGCAAATTTAGAATTATCTAATATTTAAGTTAATTTCGTGTTATATGATTACAGAATTCCAGATTTAAATTGCGGAAATTTTTAGCATAATATTTTATAATGAGATATCTGCAAACTTTTTGATAGAGAAATGCCGAAATATCAAGTGATATTGTAAAAATATTTAAATCCAAAAATCTACGTGTAAATTTACTTTTCTTAAATTCATTCATACATAAAAATATAATTTTATTATATTCGATATACACATACATGTAGTTTTCTTTATTTTACTTTCCTTATAGAATTTGTAAAAAACTGATTTAGATTTTAAAACAAGATTAGTATAAATTCATAAGAGTTTGCAACGAAAACAGCAAATAATGCTAATACTAAGCCAAACCCAAATTATATCTAATATAAAGAATTTTATTCCTAGAAATCTAATTTTAGTTCATCATAAATATGGAATTATATGTTGTTGATTTATGTTATTGATTTTATTTATCCAGGGCAACTGTCTGTTTTATCTAAAAGAAATGACAAATCAAGTCACGAAATCATAAAATTTTAACATTCTATATTTTATTTAGAGATAAATATAATCAATTATTTGTAATAACCTATTCTGAAAGGTAGCCATAAATTCATGATACAAATTAATTTCATGAAATATATTTATTTAAAGTCTAACAGATTTAAATATTTATATTTCTTGATGATAGATCTGAATTCAAAATTTACAATTTAAATAAAAAAATTTTATATTTCTTTTCTTTATTAGAAAGTAATAAAGAATCTATAAATACCAGATTTTTTTTAAATCATCAAATGATACCAAATGTAATATTTATGATTTAAATGGTTTTTTTTACAGAAGAATAAAAGCATTTTCCACTTTTTATACCTCCATCCAGTAGAAATTTCATAAAAAAATATTTTAAAAAAATAATCGAATTTAACTGATAAGCCTAATTTATATTTAAAATATAAAAATTACTTTATCCAAGCTTTTTTTTTAAAAGATAAGATTTATTTAAACTATTTCAAACATATTTTACCTACAACTTACATTTTAAACGAAATTTGTAAATAAAAATCAAATCCAATTATTAAATGACAATTTATTTATAAAAAAACTAAAAAAGTTTAAATTTAAGAATATTTAATTTACCCGTAAAATACACGCAAAAAGTTTAAATATATATTTAATAAGTGAAAAATACTGATAATTCTATCATAAAAGAATTTTAAAAACTGGGATTTTTTTATATTCTCATAAAAAATAACCAGAGATATCAAAATTTCTAAGTATTTGAATTATTTCTTCGTATTTGAATTGAGGGTTTATAAGGTGGATCAATTGGTTTATATTTTGACTCTTTATATGCCTTATTATCATTTGTAGATATATCAGGATCAGGACCGGTTCCACATGCTTGGATTTGTAAAAAATATTTTTGCATTTCTGAGAAATCTAAATTAAAATCGAAGAGATTGAAAGATAAAGAACAATTATCTACCCTTTTTAAACCTTCTCCATAAATAAAACATTCAATACTGGCTGCTCGACTTGAAATTGGTTTAAAAAGCTTAACCTTTTCATAAAATTCATAAAAAATTTTAATAATTTTACAAAAATTTTCTGATCTGAAACATTTTCCTAAAAAAGAAGATCCAACTTTTCCTGTTCTGAGACTTAAACGTAAAGAAGATAAAAGTAGCTCGTTTTGTACAAATTCATCTTTAAAATGAAATCCTGTTGAATCCGATGCACCATCACACAAAACTAAATCAAACTTTTCCCCATTCATAATATTTTGTATTTTTTTTACACACAGCTCGCTTGTAATATCTTCTTTCAACATAATTGCACCGTCCAACGGAAACATTTCAAGAACATCGATTGCCACAACTTTTGTTTCTTCATTATTTCTTCTCTCCAAAACCACCTGTGACCAACTTCCTGGTGCCGCACATAAATCAAGAATATTTTTACATTTTTTAATAATATTTATTTCTTGATCAATTTGTAATAATTTATATGCACTTCGTGCTCTGTAATTTTGTTCTTTTGCTAGTTTATAATAATAATCGCGTTTCTCTTTACTTTTTAATGTCATAGAAATACAAATACAAGGATTTTTGTAAAAATTTTGATAAAAATATTTAAAAAACGGTTAGAATTTTACTTTTATATTTGGTTTCTATTCGATTTTATTGGTTCAAAATCAATTGCTAATTCAAATTTAAATAATTTTCTTTCCTAATCTCTTACCCTCATCACCCACATCGATATGTATAAAACCGGCCAGAAATATGTAAAATAATTTGCATTTTTTTTAAAAAAAATAAATCCTATCAAAGTACCAAAGTATTTAATAAATACAACCATGATATTTAAAAATTATAGTTTTTCTTTTTTTCAGAAAAATCCTTTTTCATTTCACTGATTAATTTATATTTTAATTTTAAAACCAAGAAGTATTAATTAATTTACAATTTTTTTTATTTCAGTCGCAATATTTTAATTTTAAAATAAAAAACGAAAAAAATATTTTGGCTGAGAAAGAAATAATAAATTAAAAAGTAAATACCGCTCGATGAACCAAAAAAAAAGTATTTTTCCTTGAGCAGTAGTAGTTATTTAAAAATAATCTTAAGCCAATTTTAAAACAAATTTACAAATAAAATTTTAATTTTTATTTCTTAAAAGTAAGTAAAATCCAATTCTAAAATATTTTTATAGATAAAATTTAATTTAAATTATTTAGCCTAAACAAAAAATAAATCAAACCAGAAAATGCAAGATAATTTTCCTTAAAATTTTCCTTATCTTTAAATACAACACTTATACTTTCATATCCTTTATATATAATTTTAGTATCTACAATAAATTTTAAAAATACCATTTTAATCTCATTTTCAATTCTAAAAATATAAATAACTGACTGGCTGTCTTCATACCATATTTAATAAATTTTATTTAAAAATTCAATATACAAAACTGTACAACTTTTTAAAAATGAACTTTTTATAAACAATTTATATACCAGTTTTTCAAAATAATTTATATTTAAATCTTTGGATAATAAAATAAAATCGGCATAATCCCATTTCAAATCTATATTTTTATACTTATTTGTTTCTGGTAATTCAATTTCAGTTAAAATTGATTCTTTTTTTTGTTGATTTAATATTTTTCTAATTTCAAAAAATGATTCTTTAATAGGAATTCTAGGTTTATCCACATACTTAATAAGAAATAAAAAATAATTTTTCATATTATAAAATCTCATAATGATTTTATTATTTTCAATATTTGCAGTTGTAGATTGAACAAATTCCATTTTTCTAAGGTTTTCTGCTATCTCTATCAATTCTTTACCTTTATATTTGGCACTTAAAAAACAAAATATTAAAAATACTGATAAACTTATTAAAAGTAATAAAAAAATCCAAAAATATTTTCGTTTTAAAAATTGAATCGGTAGAAACAAAAATGACTTTAAATATAACTCGAAATCAATCAATTGAAATACTTTTTCCTTATCCGTAATATTATAATATTACAAAAATAATTGAATTAAAACTTTTATGAATTAAATTTTTAGTCCAAAAAAAATAATTCTAAGAAACATAAATATTACATTTGAACTGTCATAATATTATATTGTTTTAATAGTGACTGGAATAATATATTTTATTATGATATTATAGTTTTCTTTTTGTTTTTTGTGGAGGGAGGATAACCACATAAAAAACTTTCTCCTTTGCAATGAGTGTGTGAAACTGATGTGAGGTCATTCTTTGGATTTTTAAGGGAAAACAACCACACTACATCTTTGGTTGTTCCATAGGAGTTTTATGAGGGGGAGAGGTCTGAGAAATGGAGAAACTTTTTCTACGATTTATTTGTAGATTTTTATGTAACCAGATTGCAGACCGCAGCTGAACATGTAGGTAATAGCCATGTAAAAGCATGGAAACCTAGCCTTGCTCACTCGGGTTAGAAGACTTAGCGCCTGGGAGATATAAAAATAAAAATCCTTAAAAGCCGGGAAAGCTAAGTAGTAGGTTATACCTGTTGGTATGACATTGCCCTGTCTAGGTGAACCCCATGTAAATCTCTGAAATATATCTTAGCTAGAAGTTTATTGGGTTCAGAAAGTGTAGAGTAACTGGGAATGCTGCATAGTCTTGGGGGAGCCCAGGGTGGGCTTCAGCGTTCGATCAACACAATGCAACAGACATTAACGAACTCTGGGCAACTACCTCGTCTATTAATTAGGTTCTACACACCTGGTAGATGAAAGGCTTTGGGATGTAGGTATCACAGGGGTTACAAATGGAGTGTTGGGGTAGCGTTTATTTATGTTAAACCTAGAACTGCGTTAGTATCATGAAAAAAAATATAAAACTTGCCACTATTTCAAAAAAGATGTGATATTTTTAAATAAAATATTTTTTTTGTTTTAATAGTAAATGATAATATCTTTAAAATATAATTTTAAAGTTTTTATTTAATACTAAACAATAGTTGATGAATTACATATTTTTAACTTGAATTTAATAGTTTTATTTGATATATTTATATTTTTCGCCTTTAAAACACATAAATATTCTTTGCTTTAGTATTCACTTTTAAAAATAATTAAAAGATAAAATTTTAATATAAATCTATTTTTTTTTTTACAATTAGACATGTCTTCAATCCAATAACATATAAAATCCGATATTTTAATCTAATATATATTTTTTTTTATAAAAAATAAGCATATTATCATATATATTTGCATATATTACCTTGTATAGTTTCTATTATTTATAAACAATCAATATTCCATTTTGGTAATTTTTATTATAAATAATACTTGAAATAAACATCTATCTATCAAAACCTGCAAATTATCTGCTTTCTATTTATGAAATGGTGGTTTATGATAAGAAACTATTAGGAACTTTTATATTTAAACTATTGTAATTATTGAGTCACTTTCGACCTAAACTGTTGCGTTCTTGGTTCAGTGTAAAAAGACGTTCAATTTAAATACCACGAAAGTATTAAAATTTTAATTAAAAATTAACCTTTGTAGGTAAGAAAAAATAAATAATATAAATGTGTTAATAAGTGTCATATAGATTATCATATGATTTTATTACGATAAAATGTCAAACCAATCAAAAAAGTTATTAAAAGATGTGAATAATATAGTGGAAATTTCTTAGGAGTTGATATAAATATCTAGTTGGGGATTATATAATTCTATGGAACATTTGGCTTAAATATATCCATGCTGATGGTAAAGAAGAAGATTTTCTGAATATATGTCGAAACCAAAAAAAATATTATTTTCGAGTTCTGAACATATGATAGTTTATGAAGTATGTTGATCCGATTGAAGTTATGTATATAAAGCAATAATTATTGGTCTTGAATTTATAAGCAACAATTAATAATATTTTTAGTAAATAAGTAAGATGGGCAAAATGTGCTAAGAAATATTTAAAGTAAGCTATAGATATTTTCTCTTTAAAATTGAAATCAATCACGAAATATGGAATAAATGCATTATAAAAAGAAAAGAGAGTGTATCGAGAACCAATTAATGTCAATAGAAAACCCAGATGTGCTCATCGTGATTTTATATGCACAGTGTGCGTATTAGGAATATAATTTAAGATTTTCGTTATTCGAATAGAAATATTAGGTGCTGGTTTTTTGCAAGAGACTATGAGTTTAATTAATGTTACTGAAATTCCAAGAATAATTCGTTCCAACAAAAAATTGAACGAAATCAACACAGAGAACTAGAAAATCGTTACAATGGCTATTACTTGGTATACACAGGAAAATAGAGCCAAAATTTATGTTACAAGCCATTTGATAATATTTCTACAAAGAAGCAAAAAAATCGACTAAAGCAAGATATATACTTACTCAATACATTTATAAGGATTCTGATAGATTTGTGATTCAAATTTTAGTTATCATCAATAGGAATACATAATAGTATAATGATTCTTCAAAATCTAGAAAAGGATGTAAATATACTTTTTTCGATGCCAATTTTGAATATAATCTACATAACTTATAGAAATATTTAGGGTTGAGAATGATGTATAATGAAAGAAACTTCTTATCGATTAAATTCTTGGAAACATAACTGATAACAAATATATTACATTGGTTTGAACGATTCGAGGAAATAAAAAGGAATTTTGAATTATTTTGAAGCAATAATAAGATAATATGGAAACTAGTCCAGCGATTATTTTTCTATCCAAAATTTTGCTCCTAAAATTTTTAAATTTAAAATATCATTATAAAGCTATAGCTGAAATTTTTTATATTACAAATGAACGAAATTAATATTGAGATATATGATGAATTAGGGGAATAAATATAAGATTAAATATCCGTCTTCTATATGGTCTCGTTAAGTTCCTACTAACATTCTCGATTTGGTTGGCAAAAAGGGTTTGATTTTATAAATGGAAAGAACATTTGAAAATATCCTGTGAACCATTAGACATTATACTAATATTAAAATACTGTGCCAAGTTTTAAGATGCCATTTAGCAAACAAGAAACGAATATTTTCGAAACATACTATATTTTAAAAAAATAAGATATCTCAGAGAGGATATTGTAGCCAAGGTAACCATTCCATTCATATTTGATAAAAATTAACTATATTTATGATCTGATTGTATAATAGTAAAGTCCTTTATTTGTAAATCCTGATCAAGTATGAAGCAAAATTTTGGTTTTATCTTTAGTTTCTAAAGAAATAAACAATTTTTTTTTAAGTTGATAAAATGTATTTTTATTTTAGTTTCTGGCATGCATATTTAAACATTAAATCTGAAAGCAAAAGACTTTTGTTTGATCGACTATCATAGAAATAGGTTCGTATGTAGTAGTGGCATGTTATGTGATGAATTAAAACAAACAAAATTCCGTATCATTTAGCAATAAAGAGAAAATGGCAACTTAAGCTGTTGCAATCTTAACTTTAAATAGAATTATTGTTTTTAATAAATCATAATATCGTTTAGTAAATATCATTCGACAGGTAGAAAGAGGATAACCATATTAAAAACCAATTGCTTGGTAATGAGCTGTATAATCTGATTGAAAATTATAGTTGACATTTTAGTGGGATATAAATTCCATAGGATCTAAAAGCCGATCCCTTATAATCTAGAGTCATAACAGATTTAAAGAAACCAATGCAAAACTTTCATTTGTTCATCCTGGACATCGAGAGATAAAAGAGGAATGGAATAAGTAACTATTTATGCTCACCTAATATCTCTCATATATAAGAAATCAGTTACCTTTTAGTAAATTTAAATATTCGAAACAGGATAAGAAAGTTAGCGATTGGACTTCTATGACGCAAATTTGCTTAATAAGGCAAAGAAAAATATCTTATATTTGAAGCGTATAATTTAACGAAATGAACTATGATCTATAATGAATGTAATTTTATACAATTAAAAGATGCATGGTTTGATTGACAATCATACAAACTAGTTAAATATTTTATTGTTTTACGGCATCTAAAAATATTTGATAGTTTGTAAATCTTTTCGGAATGAAAATATGTTTAACTATTTTTTTAACTTTTGTGAAGATGCAAATCCAATTTAAATTGTTGAACCAATCTTACAGTATTTTTCGTTTTTTCATAATTATATAAGCAAAATTTTTCTAATATTTATCAAATTAGTATTTTTGTGTCAACGATGATCTATAGGAATATAATCAAACCAATGAGCTGTTTTTAAATTAATTTGGTTTCTTTCGTATTTAATTTATAAACTTAATATTTTTTAATGTTTATATTTTATTTTTCGTTCTTGCATTGGTCTACTAAACTTCACTAGAAGAAAAAAGCAAGCATTATACGCAAATAACTCAGTTTTTACAGCTCTAGTTGAATATTATCAATCAACTTAACATTATGCATTGTTTTTTCGAAGCAAATCTTCCATGCAAGCAGCAATACCATTTCAATATTTATCTACCAATTATTTTGAATTAATTGAAAGACAAAAATTTAATCTCGAAACCAAGTCTTGGTTTTGGATTTCATGTTTATATTATTAAATAACTTGGAAAATGAATCTTTGATTTAAAACTTTAGCTTCTTATATTTTTTTATCGTGAATTGAACTATTTTTGTTATATTGCATATATCTCTGTCGATTTATATTCCCGTAATGTTTCTGATCTATTAAATTTAATCACTAAGGTCAAAATCGAAAGGCTTGTATGTAGCAATGAAAGCATATTTATATCTATATAAAGAGGTTTTATATATTTTCAACAATTCTGTTGCACTAGAAATTTCGTAATAAAAAACGAATATTTTTTTCTAGGAATATATTTCTATCAAAATTCCGTAATAAAATAGATCTACTTATTCCGCTACCATATTTTTTTTAGTATATATTCCAAAAAAATATTTTGTTTAACAGTTTTATGTCATTTCAGAAACATTTTATTGCGATTGATTTAATTATCTTTTGATTACAGCAGGAAAGACAATATATTAAATAAGGTTATTGTGATAAATACGTTTCACCACAAATTTCGAGTATTTCTCAAAATAAACATTCCCAAACTTTCTCATATCGAAATTTAAAAAACTTTATAACAAAATTTGATAAAAATATTTCTAAATAAATTAATAGAATTCTAGAATTTAATATAATCTTCCTATATATTTTCATTACTAATTTTACATCTCCGTATCTTTTAATAATATAAAATACTTATTCCTTTATTCATCACAAATACATCTTGTTTAAAGGAGAAACTGATTGAAACTATATGGAATTATATGAATTATTTTTCCGCGCTTTTTATTTTTATCAATGATTAAATATTAAAATATAGCAATCTTTCTAAATTAATAATTATTGTATCCTTTCATATTATAATTCTCTATGAATATAAGAAGTATTTCCGAGTTCAAATTAAACTATACTTACATTTACGTGTTATATTTTACCATACATATATATACTATTACTGCATGTAAATATATCTATTGGTTTGAAGAAAACGAAGATTCTGAAATTATATTATATTCAGAAATACATGAGAATAAAGTAAGTGGAAACGATCAAGAAGAAAACTACTATTTAAAAATAATTTATGATATAGATTCAACGGTAATGAACCGTTTAAATTATTCTTTTACTTATGATGACGAAAATTTCGTTAATTTTGCAGTTTTTAACGATTTTTTAAAAGAAAATAAATTAAAGAATAGAAAAGCAATGATCGAATGTAATTTTGAGCTATTATATGTTTTAAAAATTACTAAAAATATTTTCGAATTACCTGATACAATAAGTTTTAGCCAATTTAAATGTTTATTATTTATCTTGAAACATCTAAAAGCTTACGAAAATAATAATTTATTTAAACTCCTCCAAGGAATATTTTCAATAATCTATTGCAATAAAAACGATAAAAAATTGATAAATAAAGAATCATACTTTAAAGAAATATTTAGATTTATGTTTTCATCAGAATCTACTCCTAATATCAAAAAAAGTATTATACAAGCTTTTTTGAATATTCTAATGATCGAACATATATTTTACGAAAATAATTTAATATTGACAACAAAAAACGAAAATATATTTAAAACAAACCTTATTAATGAAAATATTCCATATAAAAATTTAGTAATTCACGATTTCAAGGCGTTCTGTATTCTAGAAAATTTTTTTAGAAATAGGGATATTTCGAATACATTTCAAATTTTATTGAATGAAATCAATATAAAATCATTAATAATAAATAACTATCAAGGAACCGAGTTCCTAGATGTGGATTTTATTTTCTTGAAACCATTAGCTCATATTTTTAGATCAATAATTATTTCAAACATTTTTGGATCATCAGAAAATATTTTAAATGAGTTATATAATGCTCCCAATTTAAAATTAGAATATTTTAGTCTAATAAATTTGATTGTCAATTGTAATTGCCTCACTAAATTTCTATCCAAACAAAGACTTAAAGGATTGATATTAAATAATGTTACTATGTATAATGACACTAATAATTTCAATTCTTACATGAATTCTAACAAATCTTTAGAATATATAGAATTTAAAAATATTATAACAAATTTTAGTTGGTTGAATTGCTTTACTAAAACATCGAATATTAAAAAAATCGTACTTGTTTTCGAGTCGGATGTAATAGAAAAAGATTTTATTAAAGAATGTGATCTGCTAATCCATTCTATAAATATTCTATATTTAGAAATTTGGTTCGATAGATACATTATTTCTAAAGAAATTTTTAACTTTTTAAAATGTCTAAAATCCTTGAAAACGTTAAAACTTTACAATTATAAACCGAGTTCTAACATAGATTGTAATATATGCGAAGTGTTTGAAAAAATGAAAGCTTTGGAAAATTTAGTATTTAAAAATACTTATTTGAGTGACAAATTTTATAATCTTTTGTTTCAAAAGAAAGAACTTAAATTTTTAGACTTAATTAGTTCTTTAAACCCAAAAAGTCTGTTGAATCTTGAACCATTCAATAATTATTGTTCAATAACTCATTTAATACTTAGAAGTATAAAAATAAATAGATATGGTTTGTTAGAAATCTCTAAGCTTGTAAATTTAAAGGAACTGTCCTTGAAATTTTGTGACGTAGAATCGGTTGAAAATACCCCGCCTATAAATTTTATATCGCGAAGTATCAATAAATTGTGCTTGAAAAGTTCAAATTTATATAATAGTGAGTTTGTCGGTATTTTAAGTAACTTGAATGAATTAGAAAATCTAAATTTAGCCGATTTCTTATTACATTCGTGTTGCCTTAGTAGATTAAACATAGGGTGTAATACAAGATTAAAAGCACTATCCTACCAAAGAGGAAGTTTATGCATTAATGATTTAAACCGACTAAAAAAACTCAAAGTTTTGGAAAAATTAAAACTTTATAAATGTAAATTTATTTATAGTAGTTTCAGTAGTCTAGGTGAGGATTGTGAGTTTTTTAATTCTTTGAGGCACTTAAGTCTATGGGATATTGAGAATAATCTAATAACTATTCAATATTTACTAAATTTTAAAAATTTACAAGACCTGGAACTACCTTTTATACCCTTTAGTTACTCGCAACTACAAATTAGTCGGGTTTGCTTACCAAAAGGTCTTTTTCTAACAGAAGAGTTATACAAAATAATAAAATCAAAAAATTTCTATAATGAAATATATTCAGATAATATATCGAAATATTTTAAAGAGATCGGTATTGAAGCGGTATTAAAATGTTTAATATAAAGTGTATTTTGAATGTCTTTGGGTTTTTAACATATATTTTTATTACTTAGATTTTGAAATTTTATGTATATTATTTGCTTTTTATTCTTTCATTCTTACCATTACAATATATTTTCTTAAATATTTCTATGCTAATCTTCATGAAATCTTTAAATATTATGGGATTTCTTAAATTTTTAATAATGTTCAATACCTTTTGCAAATTTAGAATTACAAAATTATATTTCTTTTTGACTTAATATCCTTGATTTTTTTGTTTTCAATATATTGAACAATAAACATTGAAATGACTACGCCATAAGAATATAAAAGATATTATGTTATCATTATCTAGTACTTTTTCGTTCAATATTACTTAATTGAACGCAAATATAATTTTTTATTATCAAAACATCAAAATTTTTACAATTAATCTTCAAAGTCACATTTGAAGTCTTCTGAAAGCTAATTCAAAATAGTATGAATTATACTTTCTTGTCTATTTACAGCAAAATTATAAATTGAGATTGTATAAAGACAACAAAGTAAGGACATATTTATACATAAATCTCGGTCCCAATGCTTATCTTAACTTAGAAAGCCGACATACCAGATAGAGAGAAATTTAAACTAAAGTACATTCCGTATTTTCTACCTTCTATTCCTTAGGTAATATATTGTTTGTGATTTAAAGTTTTAATATATGTATAATTTTCACAGTTTGCTTTTATTGTTGCCACTCTCCTAATAATTTCTTGCAAAAAATTTAATTGTTTTACCAGCGAATTTACATTCTTTCCTGTAAAAAAGCGATATTTAAAAATCATTTCATGATTAGAAACTCTACATATGAAACGAAAGACGTCCGAATTATTATTATGCACCCGCTTTGTTTGTTCTATATTTTTAGATCCAAAAATCTCTGATAGATTTCTCTTTAAGGTCCACACTAGATTTGAAATTAGAAGTGTTTTTTTTTAAATCTACTAAGTATCGGTTAGGAATTGCTTAAATGGTTAAATAAATTAATTTGTTTTTGAAAATAACTCTCAAAATTTCTTGGAAGGATAAAATAAAAATATGCATGTCAACATTTAGAAAATAATAAATCGAAAAATTATGATTGCAAATATTAAAGAGGAAATTTAAGTATGTTTTAGACGCTTTGTATCCGTTTTTGGCGTAGCTATTCCTATTTTTCATCTCACAAATGTTATTCATGGAAATAACTGTAACTGTAAACCTAAAATGCTTTCACGAAAATCACATAATTTCCTTTCTTTTTTTATTTATATCGCAGACTCCTTTGGAATTTATTTTTGATAGATAAATTTTTCGCGATACTATTTAGATTTTTTCTTAATTCACTTCTTCTATATATTTTGAAAATTCTTATCTACCTCTGCGACATTTATTTGATATTCGCAGTTAGTATAAATTTGTAGAAGTTATTAGCTCAATTGATTGGTCATTTAGACGATAAAAGAATCCAAGCATCTCTCTAAATATTCATTGTCATTTTTTGTCTAATCACTATAAAAAAAATCTCTGTTAGAAGACATCATCTTCTCAGTTTTTAATTCGGTTACTATGCCCCAAAAAGGTGAATTATTATAGCCTGAATAACCAAAAAAGCATATATGGAGATTTGTTTGCAGCACAATGTATTTTCATATTGTAACTTGAACAAAATTTTCAAGATTCATATGTATTTATTCTTGTTTCGTGAGATTTCTTTGCTAGCCGTTCTTTTCTGTCTAATTTATAGGTTTAGCCCAAATTTTTGTTTTGTATTATGTGGTTTTAAAATATATCTCTTTTATAATGTAATGTTAAAAGTTCAAGAAATACATATTTAAATTTTATTTTTTCTTAGATTGTATTTCCGTACAGACATCAAAGTTCTTTAAACAAAAATTAATTTATACAAATTCTGATGTTTTTTTAATTATCCTAAATATCATATATATTCAGAATATGTGTCAATCAGATTTTTAATCAGACAATAATATTCGTTATGATTACATGAAATTTCGAAATCTACAAGATTCATTATAAAAATATACTAATTTTCGGGGATTTAGTTTTATGTATAAATATGTTTGTTTCAAATTTAAATGTACTACATGCTCTTTTGGCTCCAAAATATTCATTTATGTTGGCTTTGGGAATCACTTAGTTTTCTTGATCAAGCAAGCCAGGTTTTTATTTTCTGATGTAAATAACAGCTTGGTCTGTCTGGAAAATATTCTTAATCAAAGTAATTTAAGTGCAAAATGACTATTATTGGCTTATTTTTTTCCTAAGCAAATATTATCTTCGATAATAACGAAATGCTCTTTTTTGGCCTTTATAATCGAAGTTCTATGTTAAATATTCAGCTAGATGATCACCTTCTAAATATATTATATTTTTTGCTCTAAATTTTTTCCCAAAAAAATTTTGACGGTCTGAATATTTTACATATATTTGTACATATCATTGAACGAGGCGACATAATAACTGCTAGATGCTGACACTTAAACTCTGTAACTAGATATAAATTCAAATAACAATAAATGTAGAGTAATTTACTGCAAGAATAATTTCTAATGCCGAGTGTCTAAAGATAATAGTTAAAGTATAATAAAACGGCTATGTCGAAATTCGGAATAATAGACTATATTTATTCATTTTGAACATATAGACGAATATGATAGCTTTCATTGATGTTGGAATCGATTTCCAAAACCCACTTAAATAATTAAAACAGAAAAAATAAGGAATATGACCTAATATAACGAGTTAGGTTTTATTTGTAAATGAATTTGTAAGATAGTTCGTTATGTGATAGCCCTGAACGATATTTTGAACACCGCAAGACGTATATTGAAACACTGCAAATACCTATGAAAACATAGACATGTATCTAGTAAAAAGTACACAGGAAGAGGGTCGAAACAATTTCTTTTGATTAACCAAGGGAACACGATTCAGGATAAAATGGAGATGAAGGCTTCGAAGGAGTGCCGATGGGTGTAATAAAAGAGCCTAAAGAAAAGTGAAAAGAATGGGATCTAAGAAAAATCAGTGTATTACAACAGAAAAACTGAATACACGATTGAGACGAATATGGGAGAGTCGTTAAGAAGGCCCGGAGTTTCCAAGGGCGGTAGCACCGCGGAAGTGATAGTTAGAAAAATGAGGAAGCAACACATCTCAAATAAGCGAATAATGAGGCAAATTTGGTAAACATGTTACTACAAGAAATAATACACCTCTTATTACAACAAAGAAACCTTCTTTAGGAAACGACAATGAACATAAATGAAGAGTCGAATTAGAAATAAAATATGGATATTAAAGAGACAGAAGGAATTATAAACGAGAGATTAAGATTATTAAAAAGAATTTTATTATTAGAAAATGAAAAAAAATTATTGTGTATCTTTATGAACACCTTTTGGTTTCTTAACTGAACTATTAGAATACTTTCTATGTCCAAAAGTTCGTATAATTTAAAGGATTTATGCAACAGTGATTTATCTTCTTCTGTAGCGGAAATTACAGTAAAAGCTATGATTTTCTACGTGAGAGATGCCAATAAATTTAGTCGTATTGCTATTTTAGATAGAATTTTACCTTTTTGAAAATTCAAAGGAACTTTCAATCTCGAAAACAAGTAATTAAACCGAATATTTAGATTGAGTAATAAAAGAACTAACGTAAATAATCACTAATAACCGCCTGAAAATTCTATAAAAAGCAATAAACTTCACACGAAGAAGCACAAAAAAATCTTAATAGAGAAATAAAGTGAAAGAGCAAATTTGTTAATTGAATTGAACCTACAACAAATATTTTTTAGTCTTCAATAAAATACAAAGATTCAAACAAAATCACTTTTATAAATATAATGCAGCAAATAGTTTTTTCTAGTCATACGGATATAAATAATGGATTTAATATATAAATAGCTAATATGTGTCATATAAATTCAAATGTTTGTTTTTTCATACGTGTTGTAGTGGTTGTGTCATTCTATTTTCTGCCATTAATTTAAAGTTACCATTTTGGGAACCGATGTAAGTTATTGTGAAGTGAATGGAATAAGCATTTTAAAAAATAATTTCGAACATCTTTAAAACTTTAAGCCCTAATTTCAAATTTTATACGATTAATGTACAGCAATATTTCTTAGGCATATTTATAGCAGACATATATTATGTCGACTTAATAATTTTTATTGTATTGTGCCCAGCATTCTTTATGAGACCAAACAAAATTAAAATTTTAATAAAACTACTAAACCAAATACAAATTTAGATGTAAAGGCAAAAACACTGAGACCTTTTTTTTTATAGACCAAGCTTAAATATAATTCCTTCTACTCCAAAGAGAAAGAATAGCTTTAAGTATCCGAATGCGTATAAAAATATACAGAGGAATGTTTTAAACAATTTAAATTGATGTCAAAATTTGGATAATGATTAAATTTATATATGTGTATGCTTTTCGCGTTCGAAAAATGTAAAAAAATAGATTCTTGGCTGAATAAAAATTAAAAAATTGATTTTTTTTAGCTGAGTTTATGAAACAATTTTTAATAAATTTAATAATTAAAATCTTTAAAAATATTCTTTTTACAAAATTTAACTTTAATTACTCTTTTTAAAAGATTCTAATTCATTTTTGTTTATCACAACCACAAATTTATATGAAATTGGTTTTTTTTTCTAAAACATAGAATTTTATTTTGTTCTTCTTATCTAAATGTTGAGAGACATTGATTTGGATATATTTTATTATCCTTGCTGTAAAAAAAATTAAACTTTGCACAAATACGAAGCATATTTACGTAAAACATTAATCATTTCAATAAAGTTCGGTTTTTCTGACAAAAATTAGGTTATAAAGATTACACTATATAGTCAAACCTACACTATTGAAACAAAATTTTATTAAATTTTATAGTTTATCTCAAAAATCATAAATCCATTTAATAATCAATTTTTCTATAATTATATAGCTTAGAATAAAATACAATTTATCGATGGTTAAACGGATTAAAATTTTCTTCGAAATTGACTTAAAAAAAGGATACAAAAAGAATGCGCAATGTTATTACTCCTTAATTTTTAACATTCAAATAGTAGTAAAACTAAAGTAAAAGGTAAAAATTATAATCTTAGATGCTTAAATAAGAAAATAAAAAGTATGAATTCAAATTAAATCAGTGTAAACGACTTTTATAGATATGAATGTGTATTTAAAATTAAATTTATAATAATGACTAAGTTTGATATATAATTATGTTTAGATATAAAAGTTGTATAAGAATTATTTATGAAAAATTGTAGAATATAATTGAGAAATTCCTGGATAATAAGATAGACTATAAATATATTTTAAAGAAAATTAAAACTCGAATTTTAGAAATATTAGTGGATTAAATATACGTTTGAGCTAAATATTTGCCTTTTAAAGTTTATTTTAACTGTGTAAAGCGATTATGAATTTTGGACTATTGTGGGTTTTTCCCCACTAAAAAAATACAAAAAAATTATAATTTTCTTGATACCAAAGCTTTGGTTACCTTGAATCATGAGGTAAATGAATCTAAGAAAACATAATCAGAGAGACATCTATTGTGTTTATTTCTTTTGTATTTTCTGACTAGTGCTGTTTAGAATGACATGAAGGTAGAAGAAAATATCTGTAATTTCATTAAAAACATATTTTTTGATTTCACTTCTAATTTGAGAAAAAATATGTTTGAGTCAGTTCATCATTTCTTCAATTATCGATATATATTATTTGCCCAGATCGAAGTTTCTAAAATTAAATTGGTCATATTATTTCTATATCTATATATCTTAAATTTTTTTCTTTTTGTTACTAATTATACATTTATGAGTGTACGATTACGAAATATTATACGTATGTTTGAATATTTTGCATTTAATAGGTAATATATATTATATTTTTTAGCGGAATGCCCAATCTAAAAAAAATTCAATCAAAACAGTTCTAATGTGGATTTGGATTTCTAAAAAACTGGTTTAGATCCGGTCACATCCGTAAAATCTCATCTAATGCCGTTTTTGTTTCAATAATTTATGCTTAGCATTTTATTTGATGAAATTTATATCAAATCAGAAAATAATTTCTAATTTCTGCTTCATTTTATACAAGCCCATGTGTATATTCATCCAAAAAAATAATCATGATGATTTTGCAAGGAATGATGTAGAATGTTTATCTATGGTCGTTTTTTAAAGAATAGAAACTAAAACTAAGAAATACATTGTCAAGAAGCATCAATTTAATCTTCTACGAGATTATGTGTAGCCTATAAAACCCTGATGGGTTGTTAAGTTACCAAAATCGTACAAGATATCTCAAATATGCAAAGATATATGTTAAAGTCTCTTTTTAAAGAACATCTGCTTGTTTTCCTTGTAAATATGCCCTGAGGAAGATCTTGGTATAAAAGAATCTATAGATTTGGCCGAAAAACATGATTTTTAGTACATTTGTATCAGTTTAAATATAAGAATATTGAAATTTCTATTTTTAATATGCTTTATTGTTTTTGGTGCAATTAAGAGAAACATAATAGTTTGGTTTATATTTTAGGTAAAAAGTACACATTGAAATACTTTCTAAGTATCGTGCAAATCAAGTTTTTGCAATATACATAGATTTATATACCTGAGCAGAGATAATAGCAAAGATATTATTAGATTTGGCGAATATATTTTTTCTAAGGAAATAATTTATAAGATAAGAGAAAATTATTGCAATAAATCTACTAAATCTATTTTTTGCAGCTGATTATTCAATTAAAAAATAAAATGATATATTTGGTATATCAGTGACTAAAATTTGAATACTGCGTTAATCATATTCACTTAACGTAACAAAAGGAGCTATAATTGCAAAAAAATATGAAATTAAAATATTAAATATAATTGGATTTTTCTAGCGCAATTTTATTTTTAAACAAAAGTTTGAGCAAATTAAATTTATAAAAGTTGTAAAAGAATTTATATAAAGGTTGTAGACAATAAAAAAAGAATGGTATTTATCGGGTCTATAGCCACTTTTTAAGCACCTCTTGCACATGAAATATCATAAAATATTCTCTTTTCATAGAAATTTGGCAACAAAGTATTTTTTTTTATATGAAAAAAGGGAATAAGAAAGGAATTGACTATTGAAATTACCCAAGTAAAAAACATAGTCAAAGGAGCAAGTGAGATCAAGAAATATTTGACTTTTAGATCAAATATCAAATGATTACAAAATGAGATGCCTTTCATATATTTTACTACTAAAAATACTTGTTTTAAATACACACAGGACTTTTTATTTTAGGAAAAGACAAAAAAGAAAAGGCTATCTATTACAATAAAATGGCAATATAAACTCAAACACTGTACAAAGTTTTAAATAAATTCTAAAAATACTAATTTCTAATTCATATTTTGCAGATCAAACTTCGATCTTTAATCTTTTGTCTGTGTTATAACTATAAATATTCTAATAGAAATTAAATCTCGGTGAAAATTTGGTTTAGAAACCAAAGCACATATTTAGCTGCAATTATATTGATTATTTAAAAAATATATAAAAGTTTTACTTATATAACCTCATTTTTAAGCCAGGTGCACAAAATTTTGAATTTTGTAAGTTTAAATGTTTATATACACTTTTTTTTGTGTATTTAAAACATTGAAAATTTGTTCTTTATATATAAACAAAAAATAAAGAATATAATACCTATAAATTTCCTTATATGGAACAATATTTATAAAGTTTCGTACAACTTTTTTACAAAGTTTGTATTGATTCTTTAAGTTGATTCCAAACAAAACAATTAAAAAATAGGTATAAGCAGATATTTTTAATATAATTTAGATATATCTATATGTTTTATACATTAAAAATGTTATCTAAAACGAAAATATATTCTAAATACTTAATATTGCAAATGGAAATTAAGGATCAAGAAAGTTGTGATTTTTTTAATCAATTTCATGCCTTATCAAGCTGAAATCAATTGGCATTTAATTCAAACTGTTTCAAAATTTCAAAAAACAAAATGTATAAATAAAAAATTATCAATAAACAAATATATGACAGGGTATATAAAAAACACGGGAAAGAACCAGGTTGTTTCAATATCCAATGAAAAAATTGATAATAGTTTGGCGGAAAGACAAATGAGGTGTCAATTTGAAATCGAAGAAGAAGTTGCGGCGAATTCTGTGAAGAAAAATGGTTTAAAATTACGTGAGTGTGTAGAAACCAATAAGTCGTCGCAAAAAGATGATTTTTTTAGAAATAATGAGTTCAAGATCATGATTGGGCTTCACAAAAATGATAGTGGTCTTATAAACAAGAATCTTCCAGTGGCCAGATTTTTAATAAAGAAAATTATGAGCAACGAGGTGTTAGAAGATAAAAGAATTTCTAATATTCAAAATATATCTACAGATACTTTAAACGGCGAGGCCAGAGACGAAAAAAGTGTTTTATCTGTATCAGAAATTGCAAAAAAGTATATCTGTCCAAAAGCATCAGTGGAAAAAATAAAATATTTTAAAGATAAAGAGATAGAAAAAATCCCCGGCGATAGTGAGTATCATATGGCCGCAAAAACCACAAATACATTTTCCATTGTGCCTTATAAGGTTAATAAGGTAGAGAATCAAAAAAGGAAAAAGGCCAAAAGAAGATTGACTCGATGGATAAAGCCCGAGGAGATTGTTGGATTGAAGGAAAATGTAAAACCGGAGAATAAAAAATCTGTTGATAGCGGAAGTATACCTTTAAATAGGAATGTAAAGAATATAATGCTAGAGCAAAAATGTGTTATAAACTATGAAAACTTACAAAAAGAGGAAGAATTCGTTCATCGCAATGTATCTGGGGAATTAGAGAAGGGTAGAGAAAATAATAATTATACGATACAAAAATTTTTTATTAAAGAGGCAAAGAAAATTAACATTAAAAAAGAATATAATAATTGGGATAAGAACCATAGTGATAAGCAAGAAATGGAATCTGATTTTAAAATTAGAAGTAATGAAGCTAAAATAATACCTATTGAAGATGAGGGGATTGAAGGAAGCCAAACCGAAAAAATAATTCGACAAAACAAGGAGCGTATGGGAAATTTGGGCTGTAAAATAATAGACGAACTGGAGGAAACTAAAAAAGTGCTAAGTATTGTTCATTTGAATCTAGACCAGAACAAAGAAAGTAATGAATATAAAAAAGCGTTTGAAAATTTTAGATCCGAAAATAAAAATTCTAATGAAGAATCCTTTATTGACAAAATTCTGATGATTAATTCATCTAATATTATAGCTTTAAGCAAAGAAACTGATAGTAAACAATGTTCGGATAATAACTTTGATGGTGATAATTTAAAAAAAGAATGTTTAATAAATGTAATAAATGAGAAAACGAAATTAGTTGATGTTCAAGCAGAATTAAAAGAGGAATACTGCATAGGCACAGAAAAGGATACTAATAAAGAGACAGCGTACGAATTTGATGGATCAGAATGTAAAATGGATAAAAATTCAGGCTTAGAAGTAGAAAATTTTCATAAGCCTAATATTAGAGAGATTATACCTGTTGATTCCTTTGTTAAGCGTGAATATACTGGGAATGAAAAATCAGAATTTCAAAATATGATAAGGCGTTCTGAAAAACAAGAAATTTTATATAAAATGGTGCTGAAACAAATCGTATCTCGCGAAAACGTCCATATTCCTCCTTATAACAAGAAAAGAATGTTAAAAAAGAATATTTTGACATTTAAAAAAAGTGATGTGATGAGTGTAGATACTTCCTTATTAGATAGAGAGGACAGGATTAAAATTGAAGAGCATTATAGAAAATTGCTTGATAGAAAAATTGAACAAAACGAATCTGGTGTAAAAAAATGGTTCAAATCTCTTTTCGGATGTTATAGAATAAAGAGAAATAGAGTAGTCAACTCTATAGATAACTTTATTTTTAAGCTCATTGATTTTTTAATCATAAGTAATATTTCATGCACATACGGTTTTATAAAGGAAATCAACAACGCTGATGTAAAAGAAAAGATTAAAAAAATTGAAAAGCAGGAATATTACAAAATAGAAGAAACTAATGTTTTAACAAATTTAGGGGTTGTTTTGTTTTATATAAGAGAAACGATGAATGGTATAATACCTCATCACTATAGAAAAATTTTATTAAACAAAAAATTAAAAAATGATAAGAAAAAATTGGATAGTATTTTAGATTTAATGAAATTTGCGATCGGATATGAAAGAATCAAAATGATTGAAAAAATTAAAAATCTGATTATGAATATGAAATGCAATTCCGAAGACCCGAAACTTGTAGGTCATTTGATCGATATTTTTTCTAAAGCGATATTTCCTTTGAAAGAAAATGCAAATTTAAAAAATGATATTCATGTTTTAAATGTAATCAATTTTATTTTCCAATCAGATTTACGTTCTATATCTCTTTGCACATATTATGAGGCTACAAAAAATTAGTTTATTTTCTACACAAATTGTATTAAGATGCTTGCTATGACTTCCATAACAAAAATAAATAAATTCTTACAAATGATATTTTATAGGCTTTGTATGTTTATTTTTATCTTCTATCATTCAATTAGTGTAATTACTAAATACAAGAATTTATCTCTATTTAATGAAAACTAGAGATACTTCTCTTCCATAGTTTATAATTTTTGTTCCATTTTCCTCTCAAAAATTTGATAAAATATTTTAAAACAAATTTTATTTTACTTTTAAAAAAATCAAAATCTAAATAAAAAAAAATAATTCGTTGTTTTATCTTCTTTCTTCTTTTTTTGATGAAATTTTAATTTGGGCTTAGAAAAATGATAATAAATAGTTTTTCTTGCCAAACAATTTTGATATTTAAATTTCTATTCTATTTTCTCTTTTATAGAATATATTTTTTCAATACAATTACGAAACTTTTTCATTTAAAGAAGTAACACAATGTGTTTTACACATTTTTATATATGGCACTTGTTTTTTGAAATTAATCTAATCATAATACTTTTAAGTTAAATCTAAATGTGATATAAATACCTATAAGATTTTGTTAATCTTTATTGGTGGGATTTTCAAGCAAATATTGGAAATTCAAGTTTGCAAAGCGAATAATGTTCTTTCATAAAATATTTTAATTACCTAAACTCGGATTTTATACATCTTAAGATACAAAATTATTAATTAATTTATGTAAAAACAATGAAATTATATAATAAAGTTTTCTTTGTAATATAAAAGATGATGAAAAAATAACAAATTATAAATATAATTCACTATCTTGCAATCATTTTTCTTGGATGATATAATTTGAGAGCACAAAAACATATTTGAAACGGTATGATCTAACCTGAAAAGATTTAAATGCCATTTAAGTTTATTTTGTTCTATACACTATAAAAAAATGTAAAAAACATTTTTTTTAATTTTGATTTGATGATATTTATTTTTATATGAGCTTAAAATTTAGGAATGATTTTTTATAAACCTTCTTTGAGGAAATAAGAAGTGTATTTTCATTATATAATTTTAGATTAATAATTGGAAAATGAATAAAAGATCTGCATTATTCAGATTGACTTTATACGTGGAAGACTCTTATTACAATAAAAAAATATTAACTTATTTATAGATAAAAATAAGTCGTATTCCCTGGTTAAGTATATAGAAGTATTGGTTAGATTAGAATCTAAATTGTATATTCCTTAAATTTTTTAACTCGGATCTATCTTACAAACACCATTTTTTGTAGAGTTTGGCTGTATATATTGATTTTGATCTAATTATTATCTTTTGTGAATTTTTTTTGAAGCACTTAAAAGGCAATTTATCCTTATATTCAACAATTTTACTTACGAACAAAAAAACCAAGGATTATATCTAAAACAATCATAATATAAATGTAATTTCTAAATTAAATGTTTGAGAAAATTATTTTAGATTTAAAGGGATAAAACAAAACTTAATTTCATTTTACGACATAAAATCCTTCGTTTTTATGTAAAAATCAAATGAAAACCAGATAAATTAAATAATTACAAAAAATATACAATATTGACAGGAAAATGATTCCTAATAATAATTATTTTGTTCATAGTTCTTGGTGTATGAATAATAAAATGACAGTAAGAAAATAAAGAAAATACTATGCAAACAACTCTGATAAAGTAAATACAGGATACAAAAGTATCAAAATCGCTTCTCTCTACCCCCTTCATTCTGTCTCTGCATAAAAAACAAGATTAAAGCCACATTAAGCATTGCATGAACATGAATTTACGGGTTTTGTGCATAAATCTTGCTTAATACTTTCCTCTTTCTTTTTTCTGAGGTCACCATATGCTATAAATCTTTACTCATGAATCATATCTGTCTTTAGATTTTTCCGAAAACAACTGGTTAATGTTTATATAGATAATGCTCGGTTCGATAAAAGCCAACTCGCAGGAAATACCTATATTTTTTTCGCTGTGCAGAAAAAATTTCAAACAATGCATCAAGTGACTGGAAATTACTTACTGAGTACTGTGTTTAGAAAATCGGTCAAATCTTAACTCTTGATGCGTTAAAAAATTAGCTTAAAATAAAATCATATGGAGATTAATGCAGGAATTTAATTTAAATTGACATAGAATCTTCACCTTTCTCATCAATACATTCCATTAGCTTATATACCTGGCCATAAAATCCTGATATTTATGTATTTATAAAAATTAAAGAAAAAACTATCGACAATAAAACGGTGAAGATGTAGTTTAGATTTGAAAATTTTCAAGACAATTGGTAGGTATGATTTAACACCTTAAATCGCCCGGTTTTATAAGATATGAGTTTTTATATGCGTGGATCAATTACAGACACCATGCGCTTAATAACTACTGCATTTTTGTGTTGTTAAGAGGCATATCTTTTGATTATTGTAGATATGTCTGAACGGAAAAATATAAAATAAAATTTTTCGGGTCGTAATTTTTTAAATATACGTAAGAAGTTTATTACAGAGAAACCAAGTTCTTCTAAAACATGGGTTTGTTTCATTTACATATAATGTAGAAGATAATATATCGAAACTAAAAATAAAACGAACAAATTTTGTATGTCTAAGAAACATACTTATTATGTATAAAAGTGGAAATCAAGTGAAGAAAACACTCATATATTGTCCAATTTTAAAGTATACTATGTCATATGCTGTATTACCTTTCATAACATATGCGTATTTTCAATCGTGTAAGGTCTAAATTTTTACAAATAATAAGTTTAAAAAGGTAATGAAATAGTTTATTATGATGCTTGTCTGCTATAACTCGTTAAAGATACGTCAAATAAGCTCTTGGCCTTGCTTGGTACGTTTAAAAACATTATGCTTAGTTCCTAACTATGATTTCGCATGAATAGCTATTCATACATATTTATTTTATCAAAACTTAGGTGATTTCAGTAATATTATGCAAAGCATATATTTAGTATTAAGGCCTATTTTTGCTTACGGTCAATGTAATTAAACTTATATAGTACTAGAAGAGATGCCACATGGTGATTCCGACTATAAAATAATTTCTTTTATGTCGATCATCTGTAAGTTAACAAGTCGTGTGACAAACGCTATTGTATGTTGATGAAGAACGTAAATTATATAAAAAACCATTTAAAACTGAACGAATGGCCCGAAAGCGCAATACAGATTATTTTATTATTCGTTCGAATTGTACATAGAAGCAACATTTGAGCTTTCAACGTCATTTCAAAGAAAGTATGGCTTGATAGTCATATATTTTCATTCAATGCATTGCAACTCGATCTATTAATGCAATTTTGAATTTTATGAAGTTACTGTACCATAATAAAAATCTGGGTTAATTCAAGCTTGTAAAAGAGCATAGGTAAGAAGATTAAGAGAGTAATTCAACGGTAATATTCTATTTCATTTCATATTTAGGTGGGTGTAGATCAGTTGGGCTTTAAATGAAAAGAAAACTCCAAGCCGTTATAGGATATATAAATATAGTTTCTTGTGCAAAAAGAATCAGCTTTTGTTTGTTAAACATTCAGATTTCCTGCAGTAAATACTTCAATTTTCGAGTAAATCCGTCATTTTGAAATTTTTTTTAAGCTAACAGGCAGAGATTAATATAGCATATTAAGCTATAAAAGATACCTTAACGAAAATGCTTTAGTTATTCTAAAAAATTTGCCTGTGTATAATTATGAGAGGATAATAAAAGATTGTACGAGAAAATCACAATGAAAGTCGGGTTACGGAGTGTATACGGCAAAACTACCATCAAGAGTTGAAATTGTTATAAGTATTAGATTATTTGCAAAAAAATATTCTTTTAAAAAGCAACACAATATCGTTAGAAAATTATCCTATAGTAGTAGTTCCATTTAAATAAGCATAGAATCAATGGTAGGTAATGCATTAGCGCGGTATGAACAAAAGAAAGGTATATTTCAAATGGATTGTAAAAATATACGGATAAGTTGTATCAGAAATTTTTAGAAGTCTTGGAGTCTCACCTTCAAAACAACTTATTACTTTATCACAACTAGATTGTCTGAAAATGCAAAAGAATTTTACTAGAAAAAAAGCTTCCATAAAATGAAAAATACTAAAAAAGTTATATTTCTAATAGAAAATGTTCCAATGAGAAATATAAGACAGAAAAGGAGCAAACAAGGATATTCTTGTTAATCTCAGCTACCAAATACATCGACATAATATGAAATTACGAATTATATTCTCCCCAAATATTGCCAAAGCAATTCTACAGGGAGTATTAGTTATACCTGCCTATGGCATAAAATAAAAAAAAGCTATATACCCAGGAAAAGATAAACCTGGCATCAAATATAAAAACTAGGGAGAGGAATAGAAGGAAGCCGTGGGTATTTTGCCAAATCCATTTCGATCGTACGGCATTGGAACCATTACATAAAACTTTATATGGAACATTACATTAAACAAAATGCTAAGTCCTTTTTCTGACTTTGACTTTTACGAAACAAACATGGCGCAATATTTCCAAAAAAATCTTAAAGGCATGTATTCGAAAATAAACAAAGCTTTATTTAAAATATCACATATTTTAAAAACATTCGCAAGTGTTATATTCGTTTTCATGAAATTGACGCCGTTCTAGGTATAACATAAATAACTATTACCCCAACAATATCAGTATCCTCTGTGAGACCTACGTTCCAGAGCTTTTCATCTACCGGGGTTTTAGAACCTCATTGATTGGCGAGGCGATTGCTTGGAGTTCGTTAATGTTCGTTGCATGGAGTATGATCGAAGACCGAAGCTCCCTCTTGAGCCCCACAAGACTATGCAGCATTTGCACTTACTCTACACTTTTTGAACCAAATAAACTTCTAGCTAAGATATATTTCGAAGACTTTGATAGGGTTCACCTAGACATTGCAATGCATACCAACAAGTATAACCTGTTAGTTAGCTATACACATTTTAATGTTTTATTTTTATATCTCCCAGGCGCCAAGTCTTCTAATCCGAGTGTGCAAGACTAGGTTTACATGCTTTTACATGGCAATCACCTACATGTTCAGCTGCGGACTGCAATCTAGTTACATAAAAAACTAAAAAAAAATTGTAGAAAAAGTTTCGATATTTTATAGACCTCCTCATACAAATTCCATAAAAAATTCGAAGATATAAAGTGTTTTATTGCTACCAAAAATCCAAACAAGGATAACCACACTAATTTCTTATACTCATTGCCGAGCAGATAGTTTTTTTTGTTATACTCCCTCCACAATAAATTCAGAAATAAAATGTAAAATATAATAAAAACCAATATAAAATCAGGAGTTTGAGAAATGAAATACAATTTGTAAGAAATTTTAATAGAATAATAAAATTACGTTGAAATTGGTTTACAAGCAAAGATTACAATCATTGAAGCAAAGAAACATACAAAAATAATTGAAAGTAAATATACTATGTTTTTTTTGTGAATTAACAAAAATCTATATTATTACCATAACTTTGAATGATATTTGCCCGAAATATTATAATATCCTTATTAAAAGACTTTCTATATTGCAAATAAAAGTATAAATAGTCTATAAAATATTAAAAAACACTCTAAAATGGTAATTAATAAAGAGTGAATATTTTAATTGAGTCAAATATAATGATGTTAAGCAAATTATCACCGGATCGATAAAAGAATTAGGTAGGGTTAACAAACTATGTCCAAGTTATAACCAGAAAAAAATAATATGCGGAATCTTGAGCAGACATCTTTATTTCATTCATATTCGAAATAATATAAATCTTTAAACTCAAGGAGAAACTCAAAAAAGATGCATTTAATTCAAAATATAAAATTTTTGAACAAATTGTAAGGAGAACTTATCCTGTATTCAACAAAAATACAAGACGATAATAATCTATTGTGGCATTACATAAATAAAACCACAAATAAAAGAAACTAATCTTAATAAAACAAAAATTCGAAATTTAATTCTTTTATAATAGAATTTGTTAAATTTTTTAAATGTTATATAAATTTTTATACCAATAATAGTGTTTTTTCTATATTAAAAACCTGAAATAATTATCTCCGTTGATTATTCGAGTTATTAGTTTGTTTAATATTCCATTTTCGCCTTTAGAATTCTTTTTATAAATATTCAAGATTTTATTCTTAAGTTTTTTATTTTCTGCTTGACAAAATTAAAAATATTCAATTTATTTTTAAGGATTCTTCTCAGACTATTTATATGATATTAGATAAGGATTTATAATATATGAAAAATCTATTTTAATAGATAAATATAGATTTAAATATATTCGCTTGTCAAACGCGCAAAAATGAAACGTTTTTTTCGCAAATATTTTCTTAAATATTTTAAATATAATTTAAATAAAATGAAATATAATGTTTAAAAAACGAAAGAAACTTCTTTTTCTTAGTCATATTAATTATATTTTTTGCTTATTTTTGTTTTTTTGGGTAAAATCTAAAAATATTTTGGTTTTTTCGTCATATGCCTCATCTTTAAATTTCCTAAGCTTCGGAATGGTCTAAAACAATCCTAAAAATAACCGTGCAATGAATATCTAAACCATTACCTTTCAAATAATACCACATTTTATTATTGTCTTTCATCTGCCGTTTCTGTCTTGCCAAATATTATTTCTTACGTCCAAGGTATTTTACTTCATGCCATACGCCCCCTTTAAAATAAGCCAAAAATTAAACTTTTATGCTTGCCAAAAAGACCGCCTCTTATGGTACTTAAATCTTTGCTTTGATATTAATAAAATTTTGGATTTAACTGCTTTTCACCCTTTTAGAGATTTTATTTCCCCTCTTTACCACCATCCTTTCTTCTACTAAATCCGACTCTTCTTTAATATATATTTTAGGTTCTTTCATATTGATAAGCAGTATATTATTTTTGTTTTAACCCTTTTGAGGTCATTTTCCTCGTTATGCATTTGTTTTTTGGCGGTGTTTGTTTCTCATCGATTTCGGCCTATTAAATAACACACATTGACGCAGTTTACTAGCTCTCTTTAGCCTTTGTTCTTGACTTAAATCCTTTTCGTCTAGTAAAGAAAATTGTTTTTTTTGTCTTCTTGAGTACCATTATTCGATATTTGTTTCTAACTTCTACGGTATTTTTAGTTTTCTCGGATACTAATTATGATATTTTACCAAGATACCATCCCAGGTAATTACTTAAAGAAGTATCTTCATAACAAACTCATAATTAAGACCTAACTCATTACGTAGCATTTCATAGTTCTTAGTTTTTAAGCTTTCAACTATTTCAAATGAATATTAAGAAGTTATTTTTTCTTCATTGGGCGTTATACTTTATTTCTTCTTTATAAAATAAATACATCAAGTCTATTGTTCTGAATTTCTTTATAGAGGTCATTCGCGTGTCATTTTTTCTCTGAATATCCATTTCGAGAATTTCTTGAACTTAATAGCTTCTAATTTGGTTTGTAGACTTAAAATTATGTTAATTTAGTTGGAGTAAATGTATGCATGATGACCCTTTGTTCTGTAGTCTAGTATAGTTATAATCAAGAAATTTTGACACTCGTCACTAAATCTTCTACTTTTTTTTATAAATTGATTGCAGCATTGACACATACCTTCTGCTTTCGAGATACATTTCTGTTCCGGATATTTCAGGACACGGTTTTTCTCTTGAGTCAAAATTTCCTTTCTTTAGCCCTCCGAAAAAGTCATTTGATCTTACAATCTTATTGTTTCTATCTAAGCATAACTACGAATGCCGATTTTTTTTGCTATTTAGTTATACATGAGAGATTTTAGACTCTCTTGTATTTGTTTTTTGTAACTTCTTCTGCAAGTCCGTAATTTATTTGTTAAAAAAAATTTATTAATGCAAGATGAGTTTTACTATTATTCTCGACCTTTGTGATGTTACTTTTCTGGTAAGAATATCTTTAAATTTTTCAAGAAAATTCAAGAGTGGCTTATCTTAGGCTCATCTCGAAACCAATGCTCATGTAAACCTCTTGCGTCATTTTTACGGGGAATATATAAACGTTCTTTACATTCTGGCTGTGATGTATTTTTTTCTTTATTAAAACAGCGGGTACTGCACCATGTTACAACAAGAAGTCAAATTAAAAATTAATATTTATTTTTACTAATATATTCTCAAAAAATAGGCTTAATTAGAAAAATAAATACTAAAAATTTAAATGTCAATTTTATTCAAATATCAACATTCATAAAGGAAATTCTTCTTTCAAATAATTTACATTATTTTTAGAAATTTCTCCAATAATATTTATCTCTTTTAATTTTCTTAAATGGCATCTTTTTATAGCCCAAAAATAGCATTTACTATCGTCTTTATAAATATTAATTAGCTTTAGATTTTCCAATAATGATAAAAAATTTAGCGATTTGACATCATTTAAATCCAAATCCATGTTGATCAAACAAAGTGATTTTATATTTCTAGAAAGATCACGATTTTGCAAGATATCAGCCACTAAATGTATTGATTCAGTGGATTTTATTTTATTTAGAGTGAGGTTTACTATGTTGTTCATTGATTTAAAGGCCAAAACTTCATCTAAATTCAATTCAACATCCTTAAGTGTGAATGTCGGAAAACTAGAATTCTTAAAATATAAAGCTACTAAACTGAATTCTAGATTATTTGGATCTAAGTTGGATAAACCGCTTTTCTCTTGATTAGAAAAACGCAAAGAGATATCTGAATTTACTATTTCGCCTCCTAATTTAGAATCTTGACTAATAATGTTAAATATCATATATTTGCCTGAATAATCAAATTTTTTCAAATTTTTTAATTTATAGACAAAATTGTTATAAAATAATGAAGGTGTGAAACTCGAATCAAATATATTCAATGTATCCAATGAATTGTTACAAATATATGGATTTGGAAATAAATCCCCATCGATTTGTATCTGACATTCTATAAGAGTAAGGTTTTGTAAGATAGAAGTATTTAAAATTTTGTCTAAGAGCCTAGAATCAATAACAAAGTTTTGTAATTTTAAACTTTTTATTTTATGTTCTTCTAAAAATTTAACGGATAAATCTTCGCTCCCTTTGATCGGTCCTCTGTTAAGAATAAACAATTCATTAAGGTTGGGAAATAACGAAAGAAAATTTATAAGATCTTCTGCTTCAGAATTAAAAATTTCTACTGATGTAGATGTAATAACGTTTCCATAAGATTTAACTATCATAGATCTGAATGCTTCGTTTTTAGAGTTAATATATTTACCTATTGAAAAATAATAGCAAGGTGTTTCAATCGGTATCCAAAGGGAGCAATTATTAAGATCTTTCAAGACATTTTCACATTTAATATTTAAAGATTCTATTTTCATACATTTCGCTACGTCTAATATTGAGTATAACGCAGAATGTTGTAGGGTTTCAACCTCAATTATCATATTTTTCAGATTCCTAAATTTATAGAACTTAGAAACAGAAGAAGTATTCAGTGTTTTGTCTTTAATCTTTAAAATTCTTATTGTGTCTAAAAAAGAAAGAATACACAATATATCCAATATTCTATCTGTCGATGAATCATTTATATACAGGACAACTGCATTTTGTGGCATAAGAGGCATAAAAAATCCAAAATCAAGAATATTATTTTCGTGGAAATCTTTTATTTCGATTATATCAACATTTACAAGTTTTAATAGGAAATTCAAAAGCGCATGTTTGCAAAAAGAAGGATAGAAACTTTTCCAAGTATTTGCAAATGTTGGTGATAAAATGATATTAACGTTATTTCCAATGTTTGAAAATAGGGTATTTTTATCTAAAATTTCACCTTCGAATGTTTCAGATGGAGAAGTACTGTGAATAGAAAAATTTTTATACAGTGAACAACCCAATATATTAAAAGATTTTAAAATAACCCAATTATCTACTTCTTGCTGAAAAGTTTGAAAATTCATCATTAAATTTAGAAAATATTCATCTTTAAGTTCTCTATTGTAATATAGAGTTAATTCTTTTAAACAACTTTCAAATTTTTTGTCATCTTTGATTCCAAAAATTTTTGAAAGGCGTAAAAAATCTAAAAATGTATTCTCACCCAAAGTTTCGTACAAAAAAAAATTGCTGTCATTTAAAAGTAGATTAAAGAGCTTTACCTGTTGTTCAAAAACATTTCCTAGGAAAATAGTATTTATTTCTCGATTTCTTTCAAATAATCCAACAGTAAAATTGGAATTCGAACTATATTGAACTGTAAAATGATGGATAGCCTTGGATTGATGTTTTGCATTTATATAACTTATAAATTCAGACATTTGATAACTTTTGTTTTCATCTTTAACAAATATGGTGGTGTTACTTAACAATGAATTGATTATAATTGTATTTTCTAAGCCTTGGTCAAGATCATCTCTACTATCTACATAAAACAATTTAATATCTACGCAGTTTTGAACTATTAATAGAAGTAGAAGTACTTTCATTGACATCGTTTTTGGTAATAAAATTTTTTCAGAAACGTTATTTATTACATCATTCATTGAGTTCATTTTCAGATTTAAATATTTTTAAATTTATATATTTTCATGTATTTAATCTACAAAATATATTTAATCAATTTAAAGATTGTATACTTCGTTTTTTTCCGTTTTAATTTAATATAATCGCCAAATGTTTAATCTATTAAACATTCTAATCGATCATCGGATTGAATCAAATTTATACATGCATATTATAACACCTTTGCCCCTTCTCATATATTATATTCCTCAAATGTTTAATCTATTGAATTTATTTAATCTATTCAAAAAAATTTAGAAAAATAAAAGAGTTAGTAGAATAAATCCTTAATATATTTAGGGAATTCCTAAATAATCATAAAATAAGATACATTTCTAAAATTAAGAATAATTATAACGTAAGAGTACTTTTTTTTAGCAAGAACTAAAACTTCAGCTAAATTATATCTATATTACACGATATAACAAAAAATTCACAAAGGCTCAATCTAGACTGAATATTTGCAGAGTAATATATTTAATGAAAACGATAAGGTTCTCAGTTATAAAAATAATTCCGAAAATACGCATGTGTAATTTGGTGTTAGCCTTTAAATCGAATCGCGTCGCTTGATTCGAATTTAAAACTATATTTACGGGTTTAAAAACTCGAAACTACCAGAGGCGACAAAATACACAGTGTTAGAAAGAATTTATTACAATTATTGCGGTTTAACTTTAAGTAAATATACCAACAATATCTACTAATGGATGTAGCAATCAGTAATTTATTGGAGTACTGTTAGATTATATTGGTATAAACTAACATAATTTGTGTCTCAACTAACCCGAAATGAAGTAAAAAAAATGATATTTACAATTTATTTTCAGAAGCCAAAGCTAAAGTATTTTCTTCTGATCAATCAACAAATATTAAAGTCAATATAAACAAAGGGTAGCGTATAAAACCTGCGAGTATATAAGTAAAGTGCATGATATGAAATCTCAATGTATAAAGGTGACATAAATAATTTTAAAAAATCATATTGCTAGAAAACATAAAAAAATCAAACCCACATTATAGATCGAGACTATACAAAGAAATCACATAAAAACCCAATTTATAATTAAGAGTAAAAGAAATAGTAAGTAAAAATATAAATAAATTAAACCTATTCACGATTTTTTATAGTATATATTTGACTAAATAATAGTTTCTACCAAAAAATATTTTGGAACAAAATATAAATGTGCAAATTACAAGCTAGAACCTAATTTATTAAATCTACAAATTATTATCTTTTTTTACTGCTATAAAAACAATTTACTTAACTAACCAACTCCGCGACGCTATAGCACTTGGAAAGCTCGAGCCATTATATTTTACGTAACATAAAAATTTATTTCAGATTTTAACAATATTTAAAACAAGTGGTCGTCTTTCTAATTACCTTTATAAAAATTTATAATAGTTTAGGCAAAGTAAAATCAAGAAATCTTAAAATTGACAGAAATTTGTGCTTTATAGATATTAAAAATCCTACTTCTTAAATATTTAAGTTCATGAATATTCCAAGAAGAAAAAGCATTTTAAATTATTTTTGTTAAATTTATTATATGTAAACATTGAACCGATGCTAAAATACGGAATAATTTGCCAGATATGTTCTTTTTAGGCTATTATACTACATTTCTAAAATAAATGGAAAAGAAAACTCTCATTGTAATATGAATAACTTTACAAGATTAACTTCAAACAATTTAGCCTAAAACATAAGAATTATGACCTTTAGTCAATGAGTTAGATCTTAATTATAAATGTAGTGTCGAGATAATTCCTTATGTGATAACCTGGGACGGTATTGTGACCAAATACCATGAGAGGTATGTTAAAAGCCTGCACCTTTCCTTGAATGTAGAGGCATACATTCATATAATAGTACTTAAGAAGACATTCGAAACAATTTTCTATGATCAAGGAAGAAGACTAAGTCAAGACTAAATACTCAATATAATTATGAAGAAACTTCAATATGGTTATTCAAGGAGCCTAGTTAGATGAAAATCCACACCCATTTTAAGACAAGTTAGTATCAAGGAGATTGGTATTAACTATGATACCACATGAAATAACACTTTTCATATTTTAAAAAGACGACCACACTAGAGGAACCGACAATAAACATAAAAAAAGAGTCGTTCTTCTAAGAATATAATGAGGTTGTATAAAAGATTATTTAAATCAGGCAATGATTTTTACCTAAACTTTAATAAAATAACATGAAAATCTGTTACCCTTAATTACCCTCATTTTTACCTTTTATACTATAAATTATATCCTTATAAACCAATTTACTACCTTTATATTATAAATCCTATCATTCTACACCTAATTTACTAACCTATTATACTTGCTAATACTAACCTAGACATAGATAAACACAAACCCCCATCTCTCCCCTATCCATATACCAACAAACACAAACCACACACACATTACTAACCTATATCCAACTCCTATATTTTCTTATTCGTCACTTTCCTTACATTGTTTCATTTTCAAACCATAAAAAAATTATAAAACCAAAAAAAGGGGATATTTTTACAATAAAAAAAAACAATCCATAAAACCAACACCATGCACAATAAACCAAACCCAGACGAACGCAAAAAAAACCTCATAAAACTTTTCAATGCACTTAAGTCTTCTCCTTTCTCCAACACACACGCTCTTGAACAAATACGAGAAGCAGCTATAAAAGCAGAACAGATCAGTTTTGAACAAAGTAAAACTATTGAAGAGTATCTTTATAAAATGAATGAAAAATACTGTAAAATTACTAAAATGACACAAAATCCCACACATATGCATTCTTCTAAACAAACAGAATCAAACTATAATATTTCTGAATCATCCACCAAGTCTTCTACATCTAGTAATTCTTCTAATCCTTACATTGCTAATCCCTCTAATCCTTACATTGCTAATCCATCTAATCCTTACACTACTACTAATCCATCTAATCCTTACATTTCTAATCCTTCTAATCCTTCTAATCCCTACACTACTACTAATCCCTCTAATCCTTACATTGCTAATCCTTCTAATCCCTCTAATCCCTACACTACTACTAATCCCTCTAATCCTTACATTGCTAATCCTTCTGCTCATCCATCAAATCCCTCAAACCCCTCTAATCCTTCTACTCCCTATACTGATACATTCTCTATACCAAGACACCCTCTTCAAAATAACTTCCACCCACAACAAATATTTTACAATCAAAATAATTCTTCATATAATAATTCGCAACCCTTACATGCAAATATACCCTTCTATACAGTTTCTGGTAGTAGAAGTCATTTAAGTAATATAAATAATATAAAGAAAGGTTTTTATACAGGGAATAGTAACAGTGGAGCTAATAGTAGTGTTAATAGTATTAATTGTGGTGTTAGTAGTAGTGGTAGTGCTAATGGTATTAATAGTAGTGTTAATAGTATTAATAGTAGTGTTAATGGTAATAATAATAGTGTTAATAATAACGGTAATCCTTATACTACTAGTAATACTAACCCTTATAACACTAACAATACCAACCCTTATAACAATACCAATTATAACACTAATCAATATGGGAGTAAGCCTAACCCTTATACTACCTATCCTTATAATAATATATATCCTAACCCCAGCCCTAACCCTAATCAATGCATAAACAATACTTCAAATAACCCTATAAACACAAATCCTTATAATAACACCCTTACAAATAACACCCCTTATTCTATTAATCCTTACTCTACTAACAATAACCTTTATTCTCATATAAATAACCCTTCTATTTCATTATCAAATCAATTATATAAACAAAACCCTAATATTAATACAGAACATATAATGAATAATTCTAATTATTATCCTGTTTTTAATAGTAATATTTCTAAGAAAACGAGATATTTTAAAAGTAAAATTAATCCTGTAAATGTAGAAATTAAAAGGAATTCTAATTATTTAAAAGGAAGTGAAGAAGGGGGTGATAATTGTAGTGGTAACGGGTATGGTAATAATGGGTATGGCGGTAGTATAAATAACACCCCATATAATAGTGCTGGGAATAACACCTCTTATAATAGTGCTGGGAATAACACCCCTAATAGCAATACTTATAATAGCAACCCTAATAGTAATACTTATAACAACACCCCTAATAACAATACCTATAATAACACCCCTTTAAATACAAACCCTTATAATAACACAAATCCTAATAGTAATACCTATAATAACACCCCATATAGTAACACTACAAATAACACCCCTTTAAATACTACCCCTTATAATAACACAAATCCTAATCCCACTATAATTAACACCTCTAATACAACAAATCCCAATACCACTACAATTAACACCCCTTTAAATACAAACCATAATACCTCAAATATTAACACCCCCTTTATTTACCAACACAATACTATAAATAGACACCCCTCTATTTTTAATGAAATGCCAGAATTCTTAAGATATAACGATATTCCACAAGAATCTAATAAAACTATAAAAACAGTAAAATCACCTGTTATTAAGATAGATAGACAGCATATGTATTCTAAAGAAGGTGTTAAGTATACAGAACAAGAAATTAAACATAATAATGAAATAAACAGTAATAATGGTAGTTATAGTAATAACGGGTATAATAGTACTGTGAATAACACCTCTTCTAGTAACCCTTATAATAACACCCCTTTAAATAATACTACTACTAACCCTTATAGTAACACCCCTTTAAACAATACTACAAACCCTTATAATAACACCCCTTTAAACAATACTACAAACCCTTATAATAACACCCCTTTAAATAATACTTCTACTAACTCTTATACCAACACCCCTTTAAATAACAATACTACAAACCCTTATAGTAACACCCCTTTAAACAATACTAATACCCCTTATAGTAACACCCCTTTAAATAATAGAATAGAAAGAGATATTTACAATACAAATTATAGACAAAATATTTCACAACAACAAGACACAAATACAATAACCTCTCCACGTAAAAGAGGTAGAAAAAGTAAATTATCACCTTCTTTAAAGAAAATACAAAATATTTCTTCTTATTCTGAAAATAACCTAGATAGTAAAGATAACGGTGTTAATAGTAATAGTAGTGTTAATATGTTTGATAGAATAATGGGTAACCACTTTGATACTACAAGAGGTGTTAATAATAAGGATAGTAGTTTAAAGGGTGTTAGTAGTAACTATTATACTGGTAATGATTTATATGGTAGTAACGGGTATAATAGTACTATAAATAACACTAGTACTAGTCAGTATAATAACACCCCTGGTACTAGTCAGTATAATAACACCTCGTTATTTACTAATGGTATTAATAACACCCCATCTACTACCCCTTATAATAACACTACTACTACTAATCCTTATAATAACACCTCCTCTACTAACCCTTATACTAACACCCCATCCACTAACCCTTATAATAACACCCCTATTACTAACCCTAACCTTTTAAATACTAGTCAGTATAATAACACCTCCTCTACAAATCCTTATAATAACACCCCCTTTAATTCTACCTTTATAAGTACAAAAAATAAAGTTGTAATTTGTAAAAAAGTAGAAGAAATAAAAGAAGAAGAGACATGGAAATTACAAGAGAAGAACTTAAGTAGATCATTAACCAGTCAAGATAAAAGGGTAGATAATATAGAGACAGTTACAAAGAAAGTAGAACTTAAAGTAGTAGAACTTAGTAGAAAAGAAATTATAGAAAAAGTTTTAAAAGAAATTGAGGATTTAGAAGAGGAGTATGGTGGTTATAAGGACTATTGTGGTGATAATGATGGTGAGGATAGTGAAGCAGAGGGTGAAGGTATTCTAACACCTGATGATCTTATGGATCGTCTTATTGAAGAGAGACGTGTATTTTTTGAAGAAGGAATTGGTATTAAGATGGTAAAGGGGTTTAATATTATAGAAGAGGGTGATAATGATATAGAGGATGGATTAGAGGGTGTTAGTGATAAGGATAATAGAGGGGGTGATATTAGTAGTAAAGAGGAGGGTGTTAGTGATAGAGAAGGTGTGTTAGAAAGTGTTAGTAACACTATAGATAAATTAGAGGGTTTTGGTGATAAGGATATGCTAGAAGGTGTTAATAACACTATAGATTATTTAGAGGGTGTTAGTAACTGTACTATTATACAACACTCCTTTAATAACACTACTAATACCTTACACTCCTTTAATAACACTACTATTACCTTACACCCCTTTAATAACACTACTAATACCTTACACCCCTTTACTAATCCAATACCAATTTTAAAGTCTCTTGAATATAAACCCAATATTACATCTAAAAATATAGAATATGAAATTAAAAAAGAGAAAGAATTAACACCACATGAAAAATACAAATTATTAACTAATAAAATAGAAGATGGCAGTGTTATTACTTCAGATACATATTTTTTAAGCAATAAAATATTTGGATTTAAAATTAAACTTAAAAAGCAACAAATTAATGACGAAGAATCTAACAAAGAAATTTATTTAAATACAAACCAAGAAACCTGTGGTGAAAAATGTGAAGATATTAGGGATATAAGAGATATTAAAGACATTAATTATATTAAAGATATTAAAGATATTAAGGATATTAATTATATTAAAGACATTAATTATATTAAAGATATAAACAAAACAGATATTAATAAAACAGATACATACAAAACAGATATTAACAATACTGATATAAAGGATGACAAGTTGGAAGATATTCATTCTAAAGTGGAATGGTTGAATGCATTTGTAAGAAAAAACAAAAAAGATTTGTCAGAAGAAGAAAAGAAAGAAATAATTTTAAAAATAAATTTAAATAAAAATTCTTTAATAAAGATGGAGAATGTAAGAGTACAATTTATAAATTTGTGTGTCAAAAATGAAGAATATTTTAAATTTTTAAGGGTGAAGTGTGTGTTAGAAAAACAGGCATTTTGTGTGAAAGAAGAATTTTATTTTTTAGATGATAAAACTGTTCGAGCATTGTTTGAGTATTTAAAAGAATTAAATGCTTTATTGATTAAAGAAATAGAAAAATCTAGTGTTAAGATGTGTGACAAAGGAGAAATTAGTTTTAGGAAATGTGTTATGTCTGCTGTAAGTAAATTTGAAGGTGGAGGTGAAGATGGTTTAAATGTTTTACTTTTGTCTAAGAAAAGATGATTAATTTATTTTTTTGTAAATAATTGTTTCTTAAATTTGGTGAATTTTAGGCTTTTTTTACTTTTGATTTATACAGGCCGAGTAGCTTTTTAATTAAATTTTATAAAAATTTACTTTTAGTTTAAATTTGTAAGTTTTTTTATATAAAAATTTTAAAGATTGCTAAAACAACACATTAATATGATAATTGATATTTATATATATATAGATAGTAATAGTAATAGTGATATACATATTGGATTATAAGAAGATTAAGAAAATTAATTTAATTAATTAAGTATTTTTAAGAAGAGAAGAAAAATATTTTTTAAAATAGCAATATATTAATTTAACTAGATATTTATTCTAAGAAGAGGTAGACTTTATTTAAAAATCTCACATCTTTTTAAAATAGTGGCAAGTGTTACCCTTGTTTTTATGACATTAACGTAGTTCTAGGTTTAACATAAATGACTGCTATTCCACCACTCTATAAGTACCTCCTACGATACCTAAGTCCCAAAGCCTTTCATCTACCAGGTGTGTAAAACCCAATTAATAGACGAGGCAGTTGCCCGGAGTTCGTTAATGTACGTTGCATGGTGTGTTATCGAAGGCTGAAGCCTCCCCTGGGCTCCCCCAAGACTATGCAGCATTCTCATTTACTCTGCAATTTCAGAACCCAATAAACTTCTAGCTAAGATACATTTCAGTGATTTACATGGGTCCACCTAGACAGTGCAATGTCATACCAACAGGTATAATCTGCCACTTAGCTCTTCTGTCTTTTATGGTTTTTGTTTTTATATCTTCCAGGCACATAGTCTTCTAACCCGAGTAAACAAGGCTAGGTTTTCCATGCTTTTACATGGCAATTACCTACATGTTCACTTGCGGTCTGCAATCTGGTTACATAAAAAACTACAAATAAATTTATATATAGATCAAGTTTCGTTATTTCCCAGACCTCTCCTCTCTATAACAACCCCCATAAAACAACCTAAAATGTAGTATGGTTTGATTCCACCAAAAATCCAAACAAGGATCTCACACCAGTTTCACACACTCATTACCAAGCAGAAAGTTTTTTATGTGGTTGTTCTCCCTCACATAAGAGGGTAGAAACAGATTAAAAAATATTTAAATAAATAAGAAGTGTTAGTATTATACATGGGTATTGTATGAAAAAATAAATTCATTCAACTTTTATCAAATTAACGATTTAATAGATATTTCTTTTTCTATTCTTATATGAAAATAAATACAATTATAGCAAAAAAAATATTTTATTTTCAAGAAAGTTTCTTTAGAATGTATATGTGTAAATAAAAGAGGAAATACCAAAATTAAAACAGATATTAAACTTTAAAATAAAAAAATTAGGATTTTATTTAGATAAAAGTTTAAAAATATAAAGTTTATTGAAGTATGAATATATAGGGTTTTTCGATCAATATAATAATCCTTGCAATCAATATAATAATTTTTCGATCAATATAATAATCCTTGCAATCAATATAATAATTTTTCGATCAATATAATAATTTTTCGATCAATATAATAATCCTTGCAATCAATATAATAATCCTTGCAATCAATATAATAATCCTTGCAATCAATATAATAATTATTTTTAAAAAATAGAAATTTAAAAAAAAATTAAAAAAATAGAAATTTATAAAATAAAAATTTAAAAAATAATTCATTCATTATAAAATTAACTCCCATGTCAAATTCTTTTTCAGGTAAAAATACCAACGAGAACAAATATGATTTTCATGTAGGTGAAACACCGGAATATATAGAGTGCGAAAATGACAATGTTTTGAAGTGTCTTGTAGAAACATCTGGATCGCATGATGAAAATCTCTCAATATCCACCATTCCAACTCTGAGGAAACAAAAAGTTTCTATTAATGATCGGGAACGCATAATTGAAAAGACATTAGAAGGCTATTCTATGTCCGCAATTGCCTCGATGTATCGAATAAATTACCAGACGGTTAATAGTATCGTTAGACGATATATAAAAACTGGCTTGGTATTTGTCGATAAAAGAGGTGGTGATAGGCGCTCAAAGTTAAGCTTGGAAATAAAAGAGAGCTTACAAGCCTATGTTGATTTGGAATGTACAAAAACCCTGTATGAGTTGGCAGAATGGGTCAAATGTACATTTAATATTGATGTGTCAACTAGTACAATTGATCGCGCACTAAGGGAGTTCCATTACACTCTAAAGCGTGTAACATTAGTGTCTGAGCGTAGAAATACACTTTCGACAATTGAGCTAAGAACCAATTACGCAACTAGTTTTCGTGAGTTGGAGGTTGATAACGATGACAAAAACTTTGTCTTTTTAGATGAAGTTGGGTTTGCAGTAGTCACACGCCCCAGTAGAGGTCGTAACATGAAAGGTGAATCTGCATACCTATCTGTAACAGCAGCTCGAAGTAGAAATATTTCAGTAGTCGCAGCAATGAACAAATATGGTATGATATACAATAAGGTTCATGAGAGGGCCGTAAATGGTGAGGATTTCAAATTATTTATTAAGGAGATTAATGAAGGTTGTCAAAGGCAAGGAATTTTGACTCCAATATTTGTAATGGACAATGCGAGAATTCATCACTATCGTGGATTGAATGATGATGAGGAAATTGCTTCGTATCGAATAAAATATCTTCCACCTTACTCTCCATTTCTTAATCCAATTGAGAATGTATTCTCAGTCTGGAAAAATAAAGTAATTCGAGGTGGTGCTCGTACTGAGCCTCAGTTGAGAATATTAATTTATGAAAAATTTAATGAAATCACGGGAGAACATTGTAGTTCTTTTTACCGTAAAATGTTAGGATATTTGCAAAAGGCTGAGGTAGGGCAAATGATTCTTGAGTAATAATAAATCTCAAGTACTATTTATAATTTTATTTTTTAAATTTTTATTTGATAAATTTCTATTTTTTTAATTTTTTTTTAAATTTCTATTTTTTAAAAATAATTATTATATTGATTGCAAGGATTATTATATTGATTGCAAGGATTATTATATTGATCGAAAAATTATTATATTGATCGAAAAATTATTATATTGATTGCAAGGATTATTATATTGATCGAAAAATTATTATATTGATTGCAAGGATTATTATATTGATCGAAAAACCCTATATTTGTATAACTTGTATTTACCAGTAAGAAATACATTTTATTATAAAATTTTGTCTTTTTTAAAATGTAGTTTTGAGATAATTCCTTATATGATGACCTGGGATGGTATTGAGACAAAATATTTAAAGATGTATTCTAAAGAACATCTAATTATATTATGACTAGAGATATAATAGGGTCTGTATAAAATATTTATTTGATTTAATTAAGTAAGAAATACTATATTATTAAGATACTTAGAAAAAAAATCTAATTTATTTCATAAAAGAAAGACAGAAATCCTTAAATATATTTTATTGAAACATACGTAACAATAACTAGTCTTAAGCCAAAAAAACATAAAAATTATAAATTCTTATTTGATAATAAAATTTTACAGGTTTTTAGCTTTTTTCAAAATATAGAAGAGCAAATAAAAAATAAAGAAGAAACAAAACAATAATATGTTGAAAGGAATTTAAAACACATAATATTACATTACAATTTAATAAAATATTCTTTAAATACGATTTAAAAATCATTAAATTTACATATAAAATTATTTTTGATTCATTATATATTTTACATAAGAAATTCATTAAGGAAGTTTTTGTGTAAGTAGAAGACATACCGAATTTTAACAAATCTCAATATTGTGAATATACATTGGAATTGTATTTTGTTCTATGTAAATTACTTTCTTTAATTCGAATAAACTATATATTAAAATTTATTATAAAATCAATTTATTTTATGTGTGTGTATTATATTTTGTACTAACAGATAAGTTTGGCTCAAAATAAGATCAATACATATTATTTCTGTTTATTTTACCAGAATATTTTTAATAGCATTTTCACGCAGTAATTATTATCTATTATAAATACTTATTTAGCTAATTGATATATGTATATACAATGAATTAATGGACATTAAGGTATTAATTTCATCTAATTTTCTTTTATGTAATGTTTTTTTTGTAAATCTCTATAATTAAATATTCAGATAATAGTTATAATACTTTTTTGATTCTAAAAGTATGTATTATTTAGAAAATGTGAAATTGTTTTTTTTATAAATTATTCGTTTTTTAATTGTTTATAGCTTTTTAGTAAATAAATTATGTTTAAATCGAATAGCTTTATTTTTACATTTAAAACCATGTTTTTGGAGATAATTTTAAAATTTCCTATAACAAGTTGTAAAATTTTACGACTTACATTGATAAAAGCCAATATAATTGTATGAAATTTTAAATAAAATCTCGCTTAATAAATATATACAATGTATATTGGGTGGTTAGTGCCTTAAATCTAATATTAATTTTTCATTATTAAAGAGTTTTTAATGGAAAACGAAAAATGTAGATTTGCCAAGCATTTATTTTGTGTGATAATAATTATAGACTAAACACAAGGAACAAACTTTGATGATTATTTATCTATATAAAAAGTTTTTATAAACTTCTGTAATAGATAAAACATTTTTTGTTGTTTATTTTTCAATCACAATTTATTTCGATTTCCAAATTTTTAATTTACCTCATTAGTATAGATATCAAAAAAAAATTGTTTTATCACTGATAAAACAAGGCAAAAATAGTTGATATGTCGGAAGATAAGAATACGTCCATGAATTTATATGCTTATTTTAAAACAAAAAGAATGTTTTATGAAAAATTCTATGTTACAAATTTAATACTCTGGATTTTTTTTCAGATAAATTTTGTTACCGCACATAAATTTGTTTACTGGTTTGAAAAAAATAAAAATTCTGAAATATTATTTTATCATGAAATTGAAACTAATACAGCTGTTAATAACGAATTCGAATGTGATTATTACTTGAAGGTTTCTATTAAATCAAATAAACCGCAAAAAAATGAGTTAAATCGTGTTTATACATATAAAAAGGAAAATTTTATTAAATATGAAGTTTTTGATAAAATTTTAGTTGCAAATACAATGGAAGATAATAATGGAAAGATCGAATGTAATTTTGACATAATTTACGATTTAAAACTTACTGAGGATATTTCTTCACTACCAGAAAAAATAGACTTTAATCTAGTAATAACTCTGTTTTTAACTTTTAAATATCTTAAAGTAGTTAGACAAGAAAATGTACTAAAATTTCTAGAAATCCTAATTTTAAGAATGTATGCTCAGCAATATGGAATTGACTCAAATAATAAGTACTTGGTTTTAGAAAATCTATTTAAACCTGATATTTTTAAAAATCTTGAGTTTTTCAATAAGAAAAATCTTATTTCAGCTCTTCTTAACAATTTTATGATTTATCATGTTTTTTACGAAGATAATTTAATATTGCTTAACAATAGTAAAGATGATTATGAAACTGATTTTTTTAATGAACATATACCATATAAAAATCTTTTGATAAATGATTATAGAGTATTTTACAAATTGGAAAGAGTTTTCAAAAATGTCAGTATTTCAAACTATTTTCATATCTTGCTAAATGAAATCGATATAAAATCATTGATAATAAATAATTTTGAAGAATCAGAAAAACATAAAGCAGATTTTCGTATTTTTAAGCGTTCAACTGTCTCTTTTAAATCGATAATAATTTCCAATCTTTTATACTCGTCAGAAAGAATTTTATATGAATTAAATAAAGCGATCGATCTCAAGTTAGAATATTTTGGTTTGTGTAATTTAAGTGTGGAGAATAATTATTTTCTAATTTTTCTAAAAAGTCAAAAACTAAAAGGAATCATATTAAATAATGTTGTATTGAAGATTGATATTCATTTTTTTGATGTTTACATGAATAAAAACAAGACATTGAAATATATTGAACTTAAAAATGTTGAAACAATGTTTACATGGATCGAATTTATTGATAGACTTAATATAGAAAAAATTATACTTTCATTTAACTCGGAATCTGTAGAGGAAAATTTTATCAGAGGATTCGATAGCCTAGAGAATACTTTAGGTGTTCAGTATTTAGAAATACGGTTTTTTAATTATAGAATAAACAAAGAACTTTGCAAAATTTTACGAAATTTTCCAGCTTTACAAACTTTAAAGTTATCCAATTATCAACCAGATAAAAAAATGAATCGAAAATTTCATAAAGTTATAGAAAATATGAAACAATTGAGTACCTTAATAATTGAACATGAATATTTTAGCAATAAATTCTTAAATTCTGTGTTTCAAAATAAAAGAATACAATTTTTACACATAAATAATTATAATTACAAGAAAAAAATCTTAAAACTGGAAGTATTATCGAACCCAAATCATTTAACTCATCTAGGTTTGAGAAGTATCAATATAAGCGCCTATAGTTTGGTTCAAATATTTCGATTAAAGAACTTAGAATTTTTGTCTCTAAAGTTTTGTGACTTGGAAGCAATTAAAAATTTTAAAACTCATCATGTTATGGCAACAAACATACGATGTTTGAATTTAAAAGGTTCTATTCTTAATTCTTTTAGAGATTTCGATATTTTAGAGAAATTGAATTATTTAGAAAAATTAACTCTTTCTGGTCTTCAATTACATTTGTGTTCGCTTAATAAATTAAACTCAAATTGTAATTTAACTCTGAAAAAACTCTCTTACATCTGGGGTATTTTATCGGCTGATGATTTAAATCGAATTAAATACCTCGAGGTTCTAATCCAATTAAATATTTCGCGATGTGAGTTTTTAAACACCAGTTTATGTGAATTAGGTAGAAATTGTAATTTTTTGAGTTCTTTGAAATACTTAGATCTTTCATATGTAGAATTAACTTTAAATGATTTTCTGTATTTACAAAGTTTTAAACACCTCAGAAATTTAAAAATATCGTTTTTCGAAGGTCATGGACATAATTTCGATTTCTCGATGAATTCTTATTTCAACAATTACTTCTTTTCCAGAAAAATTTATACAGAAAGGACCAAATTTAAGTTAATAGAATACTTCGGCGAAATTAATTCTAGCGAAAATTATATTTTTTTATAGAAATATGCCTCTATATATTATGTTTCTGAAATCAATTTTGACGAAAACCAATTCGAAACATAGTGAAGAGTAAACAATAAACAATAAATAATTAATTTATATTTTATATTTCCTTCTTTTATTTGTCTTCAAATCTTGAAATTTTCATCTTTCTATCAAAATAGGTTTTGTTTGGGTTTCTTTGGTTTATTCAAAGCGCACGACTTTTGATATTATGATTCACAACATTCTATTGAATAAATCTGTGATTTTTTTGAAAACTTATTTTAATTGGTTATGTATATTGAGAAATCAATGAATATATTACACATATATATTTATTCTTATAAAATTTCAATGAAAATGGAGAGAAGATAACTACAATAAAATCCATCAGACTGACATTATTATGTAGAATTGGTTAGAAAATTTTTATTGCCTTTTATGTGGGATATAAACCACACTAGATGTATAAGCTAATTCCCGATAATCTCAAATCACAGCAGATTAAAAGAAACACATGGAAAAAAATTATTTGTCTTCGAAAAATAGAGGCAAAAAAAGAACTGAATAAGTAAATACTACAATAACAAATATTCAAAATATGAAAAATAATGCTATAAACCACTTTACAATCAAGTCACATGTTATATGATCATTTTTTAATTATAAAATTATATATTTACTAAATGATGATAACAATAAAATAAAATTTTTCTTCATGATTCATAAATTTTTAGATTTCCTTGCAAAATTTTACTTAAGAATAATTTAAAAATTTAGATATTTTACAAATTAAAAACTATGTCTCGTTAAACAATTATGAGAATGAATTACTATATACGAAAGTTTCTTGACAATGTTAGTTCAGATATTGTCAAATTAAATTTTATATCTATTGTGTTTAATATATTTTTCTAAGGTTTAAAACCGAAGGTTAGCTAGCTTGAAATCATTTTGTTTGATGTATTGCCTGCTAGGCTTACATTTTATAATTTGAATTTATCCGCTTTTAATATTTGAATTCTTTCCATATTTCTCATTTTGATTGCTTTGATTATGTGTTTATTTTAATAAATCCCTTTAATACAGAATTATTTCATATTTTGTTAATACTTTCTTATTTATAAATACATAGCTTAAGTTTGTGTTCATTATTGATTAATTGTGTATTTCTGTTAAAATACTACCTTTTTGTGGCTCTTTTATTTGCTCTTTATCGGCATTTGATTTGCCGCCAGGTTTTTTCGAGCCCCAATAAATTGAATACAGTATATTTTTGGGATTCATAGAACATAAATATACTATTATTTTAACTGATATAAGTGCTTCATAATATAATTTTTATATCCTTTTGCCATAAGACTTTGCAAGAATATCAAATAAGAATTTTAAATACATTACAAAAGCTAAGAAGCTCATTTTGATACTTCCGCACCTCGTAGATATTTTAAAATAGAAGATTTGAAATATATTTTGTAAGCAATTTAATATTTTAATGAGAAAGCTTTTTGGAACATTCCGAATTATCTGTACCTCTTTTAGAAACTTTAAGTTATACTTCGGGTTTTTTTCAAATATTTTTATTGTGTTCAAAATAAGTTTGTAAGAATTTCTGGTACAGAATCACACCCGATAATTTTTAAATACTTAAATTTATACTGTTTTAGAAGAAGCATTTGCATGAGATAGTGTATTCTTTACTATCTAATATATTCTCGTTAAGGCATGTCCTACCTAAATAGTGTAATATTTCACAGAATTTTCAAAATTAAAAGTAGTTAAAATTTTTTTTGCGTTTAAAATGTTATTTATATATAAAATAATCGGACACTTTTTCATTACTTAGCTGAGTTGCCTTATTTAACCACAATGAAGAGCCGATTCTTCTCTCTTAGTTATCATTCGACTTTAAATGTTATTTTAAAGCTTCTATTTGATATAAACCAACAAGTTAGAAAAGTTTAAAACTTTGCTTTTTATGAAATATAATTCGATTTTAATTATAAATCAGAAGAAGTCTTTAAGTAGCCGAGTTGATTAGATTATCATAGAATACATTTTTTTACAAATTCTCTGGTTCATATTTGATTACTCAAATCAGAAGATCAAAATCGTATGCTAAATTTCAGACTTAATAATGAATAGATACTATAAAGTTCTATCTTAGGTATATACAACCATTTGAATATCCCGGGCGTAGACATGCTTTGTTATTTAACTACACTATATGCATTTAATTACTGGCATATAGAATTCAATCGTTTAAAAGCGAAGCATTTCCATATAATAGTTAATATACGATATGAATGTTAAAACATGGAACAAAAAAAAATATTTTAATATTATTAAAGGGTTTCAACCCTTTTGTCAATATTTTCTTTAGAATAAAATACATTTCGGATTACACTCTGATATCTTTTGTCATTCCTAGATATTTATAAACACGAACCTTTTTAGTGAAATAGCAATATCAAAAACAAAGAATTATAAAATTCGAAATAATAAAAAAAAATTCCTTCAAAACCTCGGAATTATAAAAAAACACATGGTCTTATCTTTCGTCCTGAAAAGCACTCTAAAAGTCAATTTTTGTAAAGAAACTGACACTAAAAACAATAAATAAACCGAAAACTTAAAAGCTAAAATATAAAAAAAACACTCTAAAGTTCAATTGGTGGAACAAATAGCTAATAAATACGAAAACTAAAGTCAAATATATAAAGAAAGCTTATGATAAAAATATCAGGGAACTTTACATCCGAAATATGAAAAAAGTCTTAGGACTTAAAATTCAAAATATAAAGAGAGCCTACAATAAAAACAATGAAAATATCCAGAACTTAAAATCCTAAATATGAAAAAAGTCTTAGGACTTAAAATTCAAAATATAAAGAGAGCCTACAATAAAACAAGGAAAATATCGAGAACTTAAAATCCTAAATATGAAAAAAGTCTTAGGACTTAAAATTCAAAATATAAAGAGAGCCTACAATAAAAACAATGAAAATATCGAGAACTTAAAATCCTAAATATGAAAAAAGTCTTAGGACTTAAAATTCAAAATATAAAGAGAGCCTAAATAAAACAAGGAAAATATCGAGAACTTAAAATCTTAAATATAAAAAAAACACACTAAAAGTCAATCCAAAAAAATGAAATCGACATTAAAAACAATTAAAAAAAATAACCGAATTTATCAGAAATAATCTGTATAAAGACCCCATACACCATTAAAATAATCTTCGAATTGATTATGGTTCATAATTTCAGATATTTTTTTCAAAGCCAATCCATAAACAACAGAACATTTCTTTTCCGCAGTAAAATTTCCATTTACCATACCAGAAAGAATTCTTTTATAACACAAAATCAACGGAATCTTCAAATTTTTACTTGAACTATCAGAAAGACTCAACTCAATAATAGTCGAAATATCCAACCGTAAATTTCTATAAGACTTCCATGCGCCACACACAACAAAATCTCCCCTCAGATACTCCAGACCATCTTCTCTCAATAAAAATGACTCAGATTCACTTAAATTATTTATATTTCTATCTTTATCATATAATATCTCTTCCCGAGCAATTTCAAATAAAATATCTTTATCATTCGGACCAATACTGTTTATTATTTCGTATCTTCCATAAATATTTCTATTTTTTGTAATTTTCTTAGTAATAATACGATATTCACTTTTATTTTGAAGCTTTTCCAATAAAGTTAAATTTGAAGAATTATTCTCATTTGCGTTTCTCTCTTCAAACATATTTACATTAAAAGGTTTCAATTCATCCTCGTTGTGTATTTCATTTCCGTTGATATTAAAATCGTCCTTAAATCCATCCACTCGTTTTTCCACATCACACAAGACTTCACCAAATTCATTTGATTTCTGAATAAATTCAAAAATAATTCCATATCTCACATCATTAATCCTAAAACTTAAATCACATTCAACTCTCTTGCCTCTAAAAACCAGTCCTTTCTTCTCTACATACCCATTTCTCTCATTTCTATCCAACAATACATGATCATTAATAAAAAATCCATTCAAATACTCCTTATTCGCATCAATTTCATTAGAACCAAATTTTGACCGATTAAACACAATTAAATTAACCAATTCCTTAATTTTTACAGGCATATTTATATATTTCGATCCAACTGCATAGAAATACAACTTCCCCGTTGTTACCCTCACTTCCAACTCTTCATTTCTACAATCGTATCGTTTATTCCAATAATGAGACAATAAAAACATTTTAAAATCATTTTTATAACACTCAATCTCACAAATTCCCTTATTCATTAACACTGGCACAAATAAAGAATATTTTTCATGTTTTTTATTTTTCTTCCCAAAATATTTTTTTAATCGTACATCGTCATACTTATCAAGCATACCAACAATAGATAAATCATTATGTTTAGCAATTCCTATAAAAGTATCCACACTACTAATAACACTATTATTACGTATTGATACTTTAATCTGCGCCAAAATATTTTGTGCCATTCTCATTTTATAAGTTATATTTATATTTAAAGATATCAAATACGCAGCAATCAAAATTACATTACTTTTATCTTCTAAAAATAAAAAATCTTCTACACCACCACACTCACCATTGATTTTTTCATTATTTTTACCAAAATCTCCACCTTTTTTATTTCGCCTATTTTCAAATCTTTCATTAGATAAGTTTTTTATATACCATTTTATAAACATCTCATGTTTACTCAAAAAAACAGATTCTTCAGCTTTTTTATAACTAAAACTACTCATATCAACAAGAAAATCGGAAATATCTTCAATTTTAAAAATATTATTTGCTATTAAATATTCAAAGAAATCAAAAATTAATCCAAACTTATCAAAAGAAAATATTTTCAAAGCAAAAAATATATGAAACAATTCCAAATACCCAGAATCACACAAAGACAAAACTCTTCTCATATTTTCGTTTCTTTCAATATATCCACTCACAAAAATACTAAAATTATTATTTATTCCCTCCATGAACTCATCTTTCTCTTTTTCCGCATCTAAAAATATTTCTTCACCAAATTTGTCTCCTCCCCTATTATTACCTCCATTCCTATCATAATTCTTATCTTCTCTTACATAATACAAATTAGTCATCTTACTTCCAAACACATCTCTCAATTTATATCCACTCTCCACAAACACAACTCTCTCATTCAAACAGAATCTAGAATACCTCACATCAAACAGTTCCAACCTCTTCAACCAATATTTATTACTCAAAAATATTTCCTTCCCATCCTTCAATATTTTAACCCTACTAAAAGAATATTCCCTCATCACCAAATACTTATTCAACACATTCATCAACAAATTACTCAGAATCCACGGAAATGAATGCACATCTTCTTTACAATTGTCACATATCTTATACCAACTCAATATTTTATATTGAATTTCTTCTTTTCTCAAATCTTTATAAAATATTTTTTTATATCTCAGAAATAATTCTCTCACACACCCCACAATAACATTTCTTTGTACTCTCTGTTCCTCATACCCTGTTTTTTCATCTCTCTCACTCATCACAAATAATTCACTTTCCCTTTTCAAATTAAATTGTCTCATCAGTTTATAAATCTCAAATTTATAATTATTAAAATCTACCATCGCTTGTTCCATATACCTCTCAATACCCACAGGATAAACCACCACCTTTCTTTTCATATTCAACCCAACAATCAATATTCTCGTATAATCAAAAGCAGAATCCGTAATATCAGTAAGACAAGAATTACAATCACAATAAATTAAATCAGAGGTATTGTTAGGAGTGAAATTAAAACTGGAATTAGACCTATTATTAGAATTATAAGCAGAGCTAGACTTACTATTAGAATTATAAGCAGAGCTAGACTTACTATTGTTACCACCATCCAAACCATCCACTCTATCCTCACAATCCATTCCATCCTCTTCATCCATTCCATCTCCAACTCTATTATATTGACTGGTGTTTACAGAACTTCCCAAATTAATATCCTGATCAAGTCTTAAAACACCACATCTCCTATACATAACCCCCAACACCTTCCTACTACAATAACTCGACCCATTAACTTCCATAAAATCAGGAAAAGCTTCAGGTACCAAATTTATAGGTAATTTAGCCACATACCCTGTCTTAGGAAAATCAACCCCCTGATTAAAAATACAACTCAATTTTAAACACCTCTCATCTAAAACTCCTTTACTAGACATATCACTTAAAGCTAAATGTGCATTAGCTATTCTTCCTAACTGATTCTCTCTCATATATTTTATATAAAAATTTACTATATCAGTAGAACTTACCACTTCTTTAATTAAAACATTTTCATTCTTATACAAGTCTGGTTCATACATTTTTTTTATTATCAATCTTTCATCCCAACACACAAAATACAAATCACCATCCAAATCAGACCCACTACACATATTAAACACAGGTCTTCTTCCCTTACTACTAAAAACCAAACAGTTTTTTAAATGATATAATTCTTTTCTATCCACCGCCTTAACTACCCGTATATCTCCAGGATGTAAACAAGGATTCTTAGTAACAATACAAGTAGAAGAAACAACAAAGAAGTCATCATCACCCGTATTTTGATTATTAGTTGTATTAGTACTTTGATTGGTTGTATTAGTATTTTGATTATTACTAGTATCTGATCTATTATTATCACATCCCTTATCAAATCTATCAAATCTGTCAAATCTATCAAACCTGTCATTCCTTACTATATTATATATATCTCCACTACACTCCCTACTTGTCATTACAAATATCTCATTCTCTTCCAACACACCACTACAATCTACAACACCAATTAAAACCCTCCCTTTATCTAAATACAACCTACTTTTTCTATACAAATCCCCAAAAACACTCCCAACAATAGGAAACAACAATTTTCTAAAAAATATCTCATTCTTAAACTCATTTTTAGAATCTGTTCTACACACCTTCTTAGAATCTGTTCTACAAACCTTCTTAGAATCTTTTCTACCCTCATTCCTAAACTCATTATACTTATTATAGTTATTATTCTCATCAATCCCATCAATCCCATCAATCCCATCCATCTCATCAATCCCATTAAATCCCATTTTATTCTCCCCAAATTCTCTCTTAAACTCCTTAAAAACCCCAAAAAAATTACATTTTTTCTCTAAAATTAAAAAAGGCTCCCTAAAAACATTTCTAAATATTACTTTTAAACTCTCATCTAATATCTCCATAAAAACCCTCTTCTCAACACCTAAACTCTCCAATATAATTATTATTTGTCTATTCAAATAGCAACCTATACACTGAGAATAATTTATTATTTCTAAAAAAGAATAATCACTCTCAAACTTCCTCATAGAAGGTCTTAAAACCAAATCCACCTTAGAATGCAACCCAAGAAAAGCAAGAGGATCAATCATAGTATTAGTGTTTTGATTGTTATTATCTAATATATTATCTAATATATTATTAGTATTATTATCTATTAAATTAGTATCTAATATATTATTAGTATTATTATCTATTAAATTAGTATCTAATATGTTATTATCTAATATATTATTATCTAATATATTACTATCTATTAAATTATCTATTATATTAGTATCCTCTTTACTACTATCTAATATATTATCTGTTATATTACTATCCACTTTACCACTACTACTACCACTACCACTACCACTACCATACATTATCTCTGTTATACTCTCCTTTATATACTTATTCTCTATCTTATCTAATTCTTTATCTAAAACTACTACACCTTTATATCCTTTAAAACGTATTTGAAAAGCAGAAGGAATATAATTTAAACCTAAAATTTTAGATACTTTAACACTTAAAGAATAAGAAATCTTACCACAGCCATCAGTAAAGCAATAAAGTGTATTGTTAGTAGTAGTAGGGGTGTTAGTAGTATGGTTGTTGTTAGTATTAGTATTATCTATATTACTATCTATATCCCTATTACTATCCCTATTATTATCCTTACTATTATCTATATTACTATCATAATTATTATTATCTATATTACTATATATACTACCCCCCACACATATATCCCTACCTACTACACCCACATTCCTTATTATATCACTCTCCTCTCTATAATTATCATTATCTATTTTAACTGTCTCTATAGTAGTACTTAAAGACTGTCCAAGTCTTATACAATACTTTCCTACATTTTTTATTAAACTAAAGTCACCCATCCAAGCTCTTATATAATCACAGCCAATAAGGGTATTATTGATAGTATTGTTATTAGTAGGGAGGGTGTTATTAGTATTGTTGATAGTAGGGAGGGTGTTATTATAATCTCTAGTAGTAATAAGATTATAACTACTATTACTATTACTTGTATAACCCTTATTACTAACACGCTCTAACATACCCTTACTATTACTAACACCCTCTAACATACCCTTACTATTACTAACACCCTCTAACATACCCTTACTATTACTAACACCCTCTAACATACCCTTACTATTACTAACACCCTCTAACATACCCTTACTATTACTAACACCCTCTAACATACCCTTACTATTACTAACACCCTCTAACATACCCTTACTATTACTAACACTACTATTACTAACACTACTATTACTAATACCCCTACTAACACTACTATTACTAATACCCCTACTATCACTACCCCCCTTTATACCATTACTCATATATGGACTCACAAACCATGAGTTATGCCCCTTTAATTGACTAGAACTCATAGCAAGAAAAAAATACTTTCTATTTCCTAAATAAAACCCTTCTAACAGTATATCTCTATAATTATCATATACATATGAATTATCTCTATAAATATTTCTTTTTAAAATATTTTTATTTTCTTCTCTAAAACTTACTCTTATAAATTTATCACTATCAAAGTTTCTTAACACTCTATTCTTCATAGAATGTTTAGGATAATTAAATATAATAGAAAGAGGAGTTATAACCATACTTCTAATAAGAAGGGTAGTGTGATGGTTGTTGGTATTGTTGTGATTGGTATTAGGGTTGTTATTACTTATATCTCTTATACTACTAATAGGGTTGTTATTACTAATAGGGTTGTTATTACTACTAATATTACTATTACTTATACTACTACCACCCTCCCTATAATTACTACTACCACCCTCCCTACCCCCCCTATCCCTACCACCCTCCCTACTACCACCCACTAATACACCCCTGTAATACCCTTCAATAACACTCTTTACACATACAAACCTCTCTCTTAAACTACTATCTATAAAAATACATAATTCTTTAAAATTTATATTTTTAAATATTTCTATATCTTCTTCTTCTAATTGTAAAGATATAAATCTTTCTTTTCTACTTAATAAACATTCTAAATAATAATAATTATCAAAAGATATATCTTTTAGAATAACACGTATCTCAGAGCAAGTAAGTTTTTTAGTATTATTGTTGTATTGGTTAGTATTATGGTTGTATTGGTTGTATTGGTTGTATTGGTTAGTATGATTAGTATTAGTATTATTAGTATTAGTATTAGTATTAGTATTAGTATGGTTAGTATAATTAGTATTAGTATGGTTAGTATCTATATCTCTTATATTATCTCTTGTATTATCTCTTGTATTATCTTTATTATCTCTTATATTATTATCTATATTACTATTCCTATTACTATCTATACTACTATTCCTATTCCTATTACTATCTATACTACTATTCCTATATATACTACCCCTCCCACTATTACTATTCCCCTCCAATATATTACTATCTATATTCCTATATATACTACCCCTCCCATTATTCCCATCCAACATATTCCCATCCAACATATTCCTATATATACTACCCCTCCCTGTATCAATTACCTTGCTAAAGTATACACTACTACTATAATAACACAAAGTATAAAATATAAATTCACTTTCTTGTGTATTAAAAGGTATCTTTCTTTTCTCTTCTATTATCTTATTAATTATATTTTTATTTTCTTTATTATAACAATCTATTTGTATTTTTATATCATATCTCTCTTTAATAAAAGGTACTTCTTTTATACTAACTCTTCTCCAATCCAAAGTATCAAAGAGTTGTAATTTTTTATGTAGGGTGGTATATTTATTGTTAGTATAGTTATTGTTATTGTTAGGGTTGGTATAAGGATTGTTGTTAGGGTTGGTATAGTTATTAGGGTTGTTGTTATTAGTATAGTTAGTATATGGATTACTAGTATAAGGATTACCAGTATAAGGATTACCAGTATTACCAGTATAAGGATTACCACTACTACCTACATATGAATTACCTACATATGAATTACTACTTATGTATATCCTTGGTAATACTCTTAGTAATATATATATATCTATTACATTATTACTAATATCTAAAGCTATATACTTATCAATATCAGTATAAGACAACTCAACCTTAAAAATAATATTAGTAGTATTATTATTATTATTAGTTTGATTAGTATTATTAGTATTATTATTGTTACTATCTATATTACTATCTATATTACTATCTATATTACTACTAGTATTGTTACTATCTATATTACTATTACTATTACTATTAATATTATTACTATCCCTACCACTACCACCCACACTACCCACACCACTACCACTACCCCCCTCCCACACACTACCACATATATATATTACTATACTTCTGTTATAAAAATGTATATAATTATTACCTCTAAACATATAAGAATTACTAAATATACTATAATATGTCATTAATCCAAAACTAACACATGTACTATTAAGAAATATATTATTTATAGATTTAAAAGATGTATTACATATTATAGGTAATGATAATAATTTAGATAACATTATACTTATATTAGTAATTCTATATTTAAAACCTTTTTTCATTAGAATTATTCCTTTATTATTTTTAAAGGTTATTTTTTGTATAAAATCTTTATTTTTTAAAATAAAAATTATTTTTTTAAAATCTTCTTTGTTTTTTAGTAATACTTTGAATTCTCTATTAGCATCTATATCAAGAACAGGGTGGTGGTAGTTATTAGCGGGGGTGTGTGGGGTGGTGGTATTTATATTTTTGTTAGTATTATTAGTTATATTTATATTTTTGTTAGTATTATTTATATTTATTTTGTTATTAGTAGTATTAGTAGTATTATTAGTATTATTAGTATTTATATTTTTGTTATTAGTAGTATTGTTATTACTGTTATTATTTATATTTTTGTTATTAGTATTTATATTTTTGTTATTAGTATTACTGATATTGCTAATATATGAATTACCAATATTACAGTAATTACCAATATTATTAATATTACAGTAATTACTACTATTACCAATATTACTACTAATATATGAATTATTAATATATGAGTTATTAATATATGAATTACTATCACCACTGTTGTTATACTGCTGTCTCTTGTTGTTGTGGTTGTTGTTATTTCTTTTTTTAAAATTATTTTCTGTTTTTACAGTTGAAATATTAAAATTAAACGGTTGTAGAGTAATAAAGGGAATGGTATTATTATAGGTATTAGTAGTATAGGTATTAGTAGTATTGGTAGTAGTATTGTTATTAGTATAGGTATTAGAAGGGTTAGTATAGGTATTAGTATTAGTAGTATTAGTATTGTTATTAGTAGTATTAGTAGTATAGGTGTTAGTAGTATTATTAGTATTATTAGTATTACTAGTATTATTAGTAGAAGGGTTACTAACAATCTCATTACTATTATACTCATTATACTCATTACTATTATACACCTTATACTCTTTACTATTATACCCTTTATTACTATCCCCTATATACCCCTTATACCCTATATACTCATTACTATTATACTCATTATACCCTATCTCCCCCCCTACATCCATACTATCAAATATACTGTTCTTCTGTAATAGTAATACACTTATCTCTTTATCAATACATAAAGAAGGTTTAATTTCACATTCAATTTTACTTTCTGAATTTATAAGTTTATAAAAATAATTTTTAAAATTATTTGGAACTAAAATATATTTTCTATGAGGTGTTGATATAGGAAAATAATTAAATAATATTAAATAAATTAAATCTGAGAAATCATCTATAAAGTCAATCTCAGATATTTCAACATTGTAGTTGTATTGGTTGATAATATTAGTATATTGGTTTGTAGTAGTATTTGTATTAGTAGTATATTGGTTGGTAGTATATTCGTTGGTAATAGTATCTTTAATACTATCTTTATTAGTATTGGTATTAGTATCTTTAATACAATCTTTATTACTATCTTTATTACTACTATAACATCTATAATCCCTACTGTAATCCTTACTATCAAATCTATTACTATCACATATTCCCTCGTCAAAGTACCGCCCTGAGTAGAATCTTATAATATAATTCAATATTCCTTTAATTTTACTGTCTTTAACTACAATAACAACTTTTTGTGTGTTGAAGAGTGAAAGTGTTTGAAATAAAAATATTAATTTTTGTGATTTGTATGAATTTTTTTGAAAAAATAAAATATCTTTTTGGTTTAAAACTGAAGATTCTTCTGATGAAAGTAGTATTTCTGTGTCTAGAAGGTCGTTATTTATAAGGAATTCAAATAAGATTCTAAATCTTTTAAAATAATTTGTATTTAGATTTGTAAGAATATAATTTATAATATTTTGAAGTGTATTAGTGATATTGGTTGTTGTATTGGTTGTTGTATTGGTTGTTGTATTGGTTGTTGTATTTATATTAGTATTTATATTAGTATTTATATTAGTATTTATATTTGTATTTATATTTGTATTTATATTATTAGTATTTATACTATTATTATCTAGTTTACTATCAGTATTTATATTATTAGTATTGGTTGTATTATCCAATTTATTATTATTGTTCTCTGTATTGTTACTACTGCTTATCTCTTTACATGGTTTATAATATATTATTTCACTTAATTCTAACAACTTTTTATAGAAAAAAGAAGTAGGTTTGTCGTAGAGAATAGGTGTAATACATTGGAAGAGGTGGTCTTTGGTATGAAAATAATCAATAAAAAGAAATGGAGAAGTAGTGAGACAAATGATATTCTGTATGTTGAGAAGAGAATTTGATAATTTTCTGACGAGACCTAGAAAATTTCGTATATTTTTAATGTCATCTAAAACGAGTGTAGAAATAATCTTTGGGTGATTTTCTTGGAGCTCATGGAACTTGCTGTTGTTCTGCACACACAGTATGTTGGTATACGAGAGTGGAAATATTTTGTGTGGAAGATACGTTAATAACTTCTCTGAAGGTGCTAAAATATGTGGGAATTTTATTTTATACTGATTAAATCGCTCGTTGAAATGTGTGTCATCTATAAGAACTAAAATGTTTCCTGTGTTCGGGATAATAGAAATGGTCTTTATTGTTGTTAGTATGTCTGATGGATCAGGGAGGTATATTATTGCTTTTTTTGTGTGGGATGTTATTATTGATTCTAGGATGTGGTTTTTTATGGTGGTTGTAGATGTTATGTGGTTTATTATTTTTTCTAAGGATGAAGTGTTTTTTTGTGTGTTATTGTTTGAAGGTTTCATTGGGGTTGAAGAGAAATTTTTGTTGAAATAAATTTATTCGTTTTTTTATAAATATTTTAATATTAATAGAAGGTTTATTGAGAGAGGAGTGAGAGAGGAGTGAGAGAGGAGTGAGAGAGGAGTGAGAGAGGAGTGAGAGTTTGTTGAAATAAATTTATTCGTTTTTTTATAAATATTTTAATATTAATAGAAGGTTTATTGAGAGAGGAGTGAGAGAAGGAGTGAGAGAGGAGTGAGAAAGGAGTGAGAGAGGAGTGAGAGTTTGTTGAAATAAATTTATTCGTTTTTTTATAAATATTTTAATATTGATAGAAGGAGTGAGAGAGGAGTGAGAGAAGGAGTGAGAGAAGGAGTGAGAGAGGAGTGAGAGAGGAGTGAGAGTTTGGTGAAATAAATTTATTCGTTTTTTTATAAATATTTTAATATTGATAGAAGGTTTATTGAGAGAGGAGTGAGAGTTTGTTGAAATAAATTTATTCGTTTTTTTATAAATTGGTTGTAAAATATTTTATTTTTCTATTAAAAAAGAATGTATTGAAACGAAAATGTATTAAAAAGAAAGAAATGAGATATTGGATTAGATTTAAGATTAATTATATTATTTTTATCACAGAAACGAAAAATATATTAAAAAGAAAGAAATGAGATCTGAATTAGATTTAAGATTAATTATATTATTTTTAATAAACCTATTCTATAATTATATTATTTTTTATGATATATTTATACTAAGATTAAATGTATTATTAAATAAAAGAGACTTATTTATAGTAAATATAGATTTATAAATTTATTTAGGAATTCTTTTTCTATATCTAGATTGAGATTAAATATTTCTTAAATTGTAAATGTTTTTCAAATATATTAATGTATAAGTTTTTATATCTATGTATATTTAAGAATATTATGTATTTTTATTACAATTGAGAGATATTTATGAGATTATATTTATGAGATTATATTTATGAGAGATATGTAGTTTAATGATAATTAAGAGATATTTATGAGAGGTATATATGAGATTAGATTTATATATAATCTTTTTATCAATATATTTCTAGATATAATAAATATTTAATTTAGTTAATTAATCTAATAGATTGATCAATTTTGTATTGAGAGATGTGAAGGTATAACTAAAAGTGAGTTAATAAATGATAATTAAGATAAAGAGTGTATAAGTAATTCATGTGTGATATTTATTGATATTAAAAAGTTAATGGATGTGTAAGTTATCTCTTAATATATTAAAACGAATGTAGAAGTTAATTATTTTGAATTGATTCTGTGAATTTGATATATCAAAAGTAAAAAAATTGTAATAAAAGTATTTATAGGTCTATCGGTTAGATATAAATAGAAATATTTTTAAGAGAAATTTTTACAAAAATATTTTTTGTTTAATAAAGCTGTGTATGTATAGATTAGGCTGAAGCATAATATAATACATACAAGGATTGCAATAAATATGAAGAGTGGTTTCATAATAATATAATAGTATATCTATTGAGATTTAATGAGTAAAGTAAAGATAAATATATCATTCGGTGATCAATCACTCTTCTTTTAATATTTGTATTGGTTTAATTATATGTCCGGTTAGATTTTTGAGTTTAATCTCTGTAATATTTATTCAATAATGAAAAATTACAATCAGATTAGAGTTTTTTTAAAGAATAAAATGTACTTTTAAAAAATAGAGTTTATAAAAATGTTTATGAAAATTGAAGATTTATATAAACAGAAACAAATTTACTTGGAATTTAAAATCAGATCTTTTATAAAGAAAAAATTTTGCTTTACCGCATTTAATACAAAAAAAGTAAAAGTATATAATATATGAATAAAATAATATAAGATGTCTTATTAACTTTAAAGAAACAGTACATATTTTGAAAAGGCTAATTAGTATGTGTTATATGTATGATACGTGATGTGCTGATATGATAGGTTCCAAACCATATAATAGAGTGCAAAATTTATTTTAATTAACAAAAATTAAAGATTCAATTGGAATATGAAATTGGAAGAGTGTGAGATATTTATTACGAATTTAACATTTTCCCATCAGAAAATATAAATATTTCAAACAGATGAGCATAAGTTCAAAATTTGAACCTCAATGCACTATTTTATACTTTTAGAATCTTTAAGAATGTTGGATATAGAATAGATCTGTTTTAAGAAAATATTAATTAACAAAAGCTATTTAAGAAGACGTATATAAGAGAATATCGAATACATTTAAATACATATAATAAAAATAATGTAATTTTAAGCATATCCATTCTCTTTGAAGTCAAAAAAAATGAAAATAAAATTCTTAACGGAGATACTTTCTACTATTTTAAGATCAGAAGAATATTTTGGGATGCAAAAACATTTGATATTTGTCATTTTAAATTCTTAGAGTATTTTTAGTTTAATCTAACGAAATATTAAAGCTTAAATACACCAAGATATAACATAAAATATCTAGTTTTACCATATATTTATTAAATATATCTCTATAGTTTAATGAAAGTAAATATTTTATATTTTTTTCTCACATTAACGCTTTTCTGGGTTTACCATGAATAATTTCTTTCGATCATATCATCGGAATAATTTACGATACCTAAATCCTAAACTTATGTGTCTATAGGGCGTTTAGAAACAATTTAATAAGCAGAGTGTTGGCAGAAGTTCTTTCATATTTGCTGCCTAAAGCTTGATTGAAGATTTAAACTCGCTTTGGATCACAAAGACCAAAGGATTTCACCCTACTCTACAATTTCTGAGCCAAAAAACTTCCAACCACCAATATCTAAGAATGTATGAAGAAGCCGCCTAGACGTTTTAAGAACATACTAAAAGGTTATGTCTCGCAATTGGCACTTCAAAGCATTCGTTTTTCTTGTCTATCAAGCACAAAACTTTTTAATCGAGCAAGAATTTAAATCTTCATGTTTTTACAAAACAATTAGATATAAGTTCAGCTGTTTGTTTCTAATCTAGTAACAAAAAAATCATAAACCAAATTTATAGGAAAGGGATTCACGTTCCTGTAGAATTTATTCTCTACGTACAAATTTCTCTGAACAACCAAAGATTTGATCCGGTTCTCCTCCTAAAAAAATAAAAACCCAATTTTTTAACAAATTTGACGTATTGTTGCCTGTAAAATGTTTTTAATGCATATTATACACTCTCTGTATAGTATTAACATATATATTCGCAAAGAAACATAATTTTTTGATTAACTGGTGACAAAAACATTTTCAAATAAATTTATTCTAATGAGTATACAGAAAAAAGAGCGAAAACGTGAATAAACGATATCACAAAATATTTGATAGGTACCTAATATATTTATTCTAATAAATTAAATTTAATTTTATTCATTCAAATAGAAATTATTTGTAAGATTCGCTTTTAAGCCGAAAATTTTAAACTAAATAAAAAAAGTCTTGTTGAATACTATGTTTGGCTTTGTAATAGATGTAATAACGATATAATTTTTTGTGTTATAAACCAGGTACTACTTAATGAAATACCATAAGATTTACCTTCATTGTTTTAAAAATCGAACTGAATTTCTGCAAACGATCAATTTATGATGTTAAAAAACATAGAAGAAGCAATCTAGGGATTAAAAAAGAATTCATATGTGAATAAGATTGATTAATGACTAGAAAATAATTGATGTTTCTTTGAGACAATTTTCTATAGCAGAGTAATTTATATTGGTATTTCTTTCAAAACGCTTGAGGAAGAAAGTAAGAAAGCCCAAAAAAACAGTAGATTAAATGAAGTAAAATGATGCTGTTGATTAAAAAATACAGAATTTTGTATCAATAAGAGCAAATTAAACAGAAAGAAGAAGAAAATAAAACACTGCAATAAAATACACTATTAGAAAAAATTAGCAATATATGGTATTTTCGATTTATTTTGCCAAAAAAAGAAAATATAAACCGCAATTTTTTTAATTTTTTTAAATTTTCATATATTTAAGCCAGGCAATCCCTTTCAATGTAATTCGACAGACTCGCAATCTTCAATGATTTCGAGTCAGCCGTTTTACAATTCATAAAATACTTAAGTGTTTTGAGGTGACTTTGAAGCAAACATTAAGATTTCTACTGAAAAACTTTAGGAAATAAAAGACTTAAAAGGTACATTTCTTGCTTAATCATACAATCTGGCTTTTAAACATTAATTATTATTGATTCCTGTATTAAACAATATTAGATGAGATTTTTATATTCGAGTAGCGGTTATGCATTTTTTTGTACAAAGAAAAAGTAGGTTTGTTTTGGGTTTTAGACTTACGCAGGTATTTTTTTCTGATTTTTTTTGAAAAAAAAAATTAAGTAGGGAAAGCGAATTATTTTCAAAAAAATATAAAAATTTTATTTAAAACTTTAGCAAATGAGTGGGTCTTAGTTATAAATTTAGTGTAGAGATAATTCCTTATGTGGTGACCTGGGACAGTATTGTGCCAAAATACCATAAGACGTATGCTAAGAGACTGCAAATACCCAAGAATATAGAGGCATATATACAATCTATAGCACTCAAGATGACAGTCGAAACAATTTCTTTTGATCGACGAAGAAGACTTGAGTTTAAACCAAATGCCGAGGAAGCTGGGAGAGAGCATCATTAAGTGTTATTTTATGAGCTGATATGCACAAATAACCAACACTACCTTTAAACAAGTAGACAACGAGGAAGATTGTGTTAAAACGGAAAATACAAAAAATAGTTTACCACTTTATTTTGGATCGCAAAACCAAAACAGAGGAACCAACAATTAATGCAAATAAAGAGTTAGAGTCGGAGGAAGAGATAGAAGTGGTGGAAATTATGGAAAGAATTATTTAGAAAAGAGAAAAATTTGTTAACCCAGAATTTTAAATCAATAATAATTATTAAAACTCAACTTATTGATTATTAATATATTTAATGATTGAATTGTTGTAAAGTCTATATAAAATGGGATGAAGAATAAATATAAAAATATTTTGCTTGTTTTAATCTGTATAAGACAAACGAACTTTGATATTTTGTATAATCGATTAATGTCACCCCAAAGGCGACGACTCACCTAAAATGTTTAATCGTAGAACAATATAAAACAATGATAATATTAATCTGATTAAGAATATGACTCTTATGAGTTTTTCATAAAGCATACACAATTAGTAATAGAGTGTAGAAATAGAACCAGAAAAGCTTTGAATTGTTGATTTGTTAAAAAATATCTTTGCAAAAAAAACTTGTTAACCATATTTTCTAGTTGTAATACATCATATTAGAAACATTAATAATTTTTTTTCCCTTTTTAAGTAATAATTTTAAAGTTAGTTTCAATATAATAACTTTGAAGAAATTTTTTTCAATGTATTCTACTAATATTTAAAAGATTATATGACAGGAACAATGTTTTTTGTCTTAACTTGTAAATTATATTTATATTCTTAATAATAATTACTTATATGGTCGTATGTGATTTTATAATCGATTAAATTACAAGATTTGCAGTAAAAATAACTAAAAAATTATACAACTATAAATTTACCAATACTACATATGTTTTAAAAAACCGTTTTTTTAGAACAATAAAACGCTCTAAACAAATAAATACCAACGCGGAAGAAGATGGAACTAAATAAAAATAGAAGGTGGAGGTATGAATTAGCAAAAAAAGCGTTCTAAAGATATGAAAAAGTTAAAAGCAATCTGATCAAAAGAGGAAAAATATGCTGCGTTTTTATTAGAAATTGTACCGAAGCGCTAAAAATGCCTATATGAAAGAACTGAAAAAAGTATACGAGCAAAATATAGGTATAGATATCAGTGTCAAAATAACAATATAAAATTATTACTTAATTACTGAAGGTAAAGGACATAATCTACTTTATTTAAATTATTTTTTTAATATAAATTAAGTTTTCATGGGTTTTACCGCTAGTTATGGTATAGTTTGGCAATAATGGATTGTTAACATGCATCTTGAATAAATATTTACCAGTATAATTCACGTTTACGTCAGAATACATCACAAGTTTCATTTAAAGTTGTTGAAATGAGAAAACCAATAAATAAATTGTTTGGTAAAATAAGAAATCTCGTCTTTTGATACACATTGGCATATATTTAAATTGTGGCATTAAATGGTATTACAACGAAATTGCTGTAATCTAATAGAAGTTTTTAATATACCTAGGATAGTGCATGTATTATGTAAATATGATCAAATGTGAAACTAAAAACTGATTATTGAAATCCACCGAGTGGTTTGTATTTCATACTAAATTGTGAGCAGAACAAAAAAATATATGCAATTAAATTTTGTAAGGATTTAGATGCGGCATATCATAACTACAGATCGCGTATAAACAATCGAAACAGAGTATTTTCAACAAATTCTCAAACTTTAGAAACAGAAGTGTGATCTAAAAGGCTAAAAGTAATATCCTGGTTTTATGTATGAATGAAGTTAAAAATAAAGAACATTAAAATGAGACAAAAAAAATGAAAATATCTAGACAAATTACTTTAGGATAATTTGTTTTTGATTAGACACGCAGAATATTGTTTATATTCACACGAAAGCCATGAACCGAGAAGTGTATATATTTTTAGAACATAGAACCTCCAATGTAGTATAGGTGCGTTTAAGATGGATCTTAAGCATTTTTTATCTATGAAGTATTTGATTAAAAGAATATTTCTCGGTATGCAATAAATAGTATTTCAAATTATCTAAACCAAAATCAATTTTACACTTTAACTATGGGTTGTGTAAAGAGTTTTAGCAATAAAAAAATATTTTACTGCTATAATATAGAAAATATATATTCAAATATATATATATATAATAGCTTTTTATTATGGGTAGAAAGAAAAATGTTAGCAGCGAAATATCGAATAATACCAAAATAAAGGCTGCAAACGACGCTGATGAGGTGAAAAAGAGTGATAGTGAGATACAAAAATGTAAGCTACACCCACCGGTGATTCCCCTACCTTCCTCCTCCTACACAACAATAACACCTCCACCACCAAGCCAAACATGCAGTAAAATGCAAAATAGTGGGCTTGACACCTTACCTTCGCCTAATGCACCAATTCCCTCTTCGGTTGAAGTCTCTGCGTGCGAGCCATCGTACGACATGACAAGCCCCTGTACTCTAGCTATTCCGGAAGGTAACAGGCTAATGGCATTGCGGACGATATTCGATTCCGTAACAGCCGACCCGAAGGAATGGCCTCGAATTGTTTTTTTTGCAGTACAGACAAGGTTTGAAAGAATGCCAAGAAATGGCTGGACAGAGCTTCACAGGTACTATAATGAGAAATTCGGCTGCACTGAAACTCTCGAAGTGTTAAAAAAATTGGCACAAAGTGAGATGGGAAAGGATGTAAAATCAGAAGAGAATGGAGAGCGACGTAGAATCGCCACTTGTCTCGCTGATACATGCACCTTGACCGACACCACGGAGTACATAAACCTGAGAGATAAATTCTTGAGTAAAATCAAAGAAATCTCTGAGAACGAAATTGGAAAAGTGGTGGTCCGAACTAGAAAACATCCAAATGAATTGGTTGATAGTAAAGTTCTGGATCTCATAAATCGAGTAGTCGGTGAATATGCAGGAGCTCATGTACCTGAGTCAATTACGGAAGCCGCGTATATCATGCAAGCTGCGCAGGTATGCTATGACGAGGCAACACGTAAAGAGAAGCCTAGATCCGCTTGGAAGGAAAACATAGAAAGTAAAATTTCTAAGTTAGTACTTTCCAAAGATCTCCTAAAGAAGGATCGTAAGCAGGAAATGCTCTTCACTTCGGAAACGAAGAGCCTTAAGAAAATCATGCGAGAGTTTAATTTAAACTTGAGCAGCGTAACTAATCCTTCTGAGGCTTTAGTTAAGAAGAATGAGTCTTTGAATGTTTACGAGAAAAAAATTACGATGCATGAAAGTAAGAAGCAATTCCGAAAAGAGAATCGTATGTTTGAGCTTTTCCGAGGTCGATTTTATCGTGGGTTATCTGAGCGTGTGGAATCCGAGCATGTGGTTAGCCGTGATGAAATTGTGAGTTTTTGGTCTACAATGTGGAACAAAAATGATGACACAGTCACGTACGATGATTATTTGATTCCATTTGTATCAGATAATCATCCGACCACGTTTCCTTCACTTGATGAATTTGTGAATATCATTAATTGGCTCCCTAATTGGAAAGCTGCTGGAATTGATGGTATTTACAATTTTTTCATTAAGAAACTTACAACTCTTCACAAATATCTTTATGATATTGTGAAAGTTATATGTTTAGAAGGAACACCTCAAGCTGATTGGTTTTACTGCGGGCTTACGTATTTGATACCGAAAGGAATTCCACGAAGAGGCTCTGACTACAGGCCAATCACTTGTATGTCCAACCTCTATAAGTTAACGACAAAGTGTGTAACGAAAGTCGTTCAACTTGAAGTGGAAAGGCGAGGGTTGCTTGCAGAGAACCAACTAGGGGCGGTAAGAGGTGTGCAGGGAGCGAAAGAGCAGGCTCTACTGAATATTGCCTTAAATAAAGAGTATGGAAATAATCTTAAGGCAACATGGATTGATGTTAAAAAAGCTTTTGATTCAATAGATCATGCTTATTTAACTCAATGCATTGAAAACCTTAATTTACCTGATTGGATCCTGAAATTTATTAAGGTAATTATATCAAAATGGAAAATTGATATATCAGTAGGGCCTGAAAAAATCATGAGCAAGAAGATTGATAGAGGGATTCTACAAGGAGATAGTCTGTCACCTTTGTTATTTGTGTTGTGTATGGATCCATTAAGCCGAAAGCTTAATGAAAAATACACAAAAGTGACAGTACAAACAGATGCAGAATCCCTCTCTACTAATCATCTCTTGTTTATTGATGATCTTAAGCTCCTTGCAAAAGACAGCTCCACATTGTGTGCTATGACAGGCGAGGCAAAGGAATTTTTAGAGGTGATTGGCTTAGAGATTAACAAAGAGAAGTCAGCCACAAATGATACGTGTTGTGAAGATACTGCTACTCTTCTAGAAGGTGTTAGTGTTTACAAATATTTAGGGATAATAGAAGATTGCAGAGGAATTCCAACACGTAGCTCATTTGAAGAAGTACAAAGCAAACTTATATCAAGAGTTGAAAGACTTTGTCACACTAGATTAAACGCAAAAAATTTATTTTCTGCAATCAATCAACATGCGATATCGTTAATCAACTATTACATAGGAGTACTTCGACTTGAACCGGCTGACTTCTCTAAGTTAGATGATGCAGTGCTTGCGGTGTTGGTGAAGAATATGATACATCTCCGCCCAGGATGTAAAAAGCGTTTGTATCTTCCTAGAACAGAACTTGGAAGAGGCCTACATAGTGTTGAGTTGCGAAGCGAACATATGCTTCTGCAACTCTTGGATTGTCTGGAAAAAAATAAAGAAATATCAACTAGACGAGCAGCAATTCTCAAGGTGGAGAATAATAATAAAACCCATCTTGCACTAATAAAAGGCTTCTTAAAAGTAAAGTACAGGTTGGTAGAAGAAGTCACTAAGAAAAGTTTAGAAGAAGCTCAACTTGCAAAACTATATAACGAAATAGAAAAACGAAAACTCCATTCAAAGTTATATAATGCAAGGAAAAATTAGCTTGTGAGTGTTAGTGACTCTTCAAGATGGCTAAAGAGAGGAAATATTAGGCCACGAAATGAAGCTGTGTTCTGCTATATCCAGGATAGAAATGTATTCTGGGGAGCAGATGGTGTGTGTCAACATTGCGGGAAGTCTGGTAAGACTGTGGATCATCTAGCAACTAGATGTGAAAAAATGCTAGGCCATGATTACACTAGACGGCATAATGAAGTGGTTAGATGCCTACACCTTCTCCTTCTAAATAGATATAAGTTTAAGTCTTCAAAACGAATAAGGAGCCACTCAGTTCAAGAAATTCTTGATAATGAGTATGCAGAGATAAGAGTGGACACCAGAATTAAAACTGATGTTAAAATTCGGAATAACAGACCGGACATATTTATTTTAGATAAGAAGAAGAATAAGATAACACTCATTGAAGTAGGAATCACTTCCCAAGATTCACTTCAAATAGTTGAAACTGAAAAACTTAGGAAGTATGACCTGCTAGCCAATGAGTTGGGCCTTATTTATAAGTGTAGTGTTGAGATAATCCCTTATGTGATGACCTGGGACGGTATTGTGACAAAATACCATAAATCTCATCTTAAAAGACTAGAAATACCCATGAATGTAGAAGCATACATTCAGTCTATAGTACTTAAAAAGACAGTCGAAACTATTTCCTTTGATCGACGAAGAGGACTTGAGTCAGGAATAAATGCCGAAGAGAGCTGGGAGAGAGCGTCAATGGGTGTTATTATGAGATCAGAGATGCATGAGGAACCAATACCCCCTTTAAAAGAAGAGAAGAGAGAGGAAGATGGTGCCAAAAATTTTAAACCAAAATATAAAGCCCCCTTTATTTTACAAGGAGGAACCACTTTAGAGGAACCGACCAATAACATAAATGAAGAGTCGGATTTGGAAGAAGAGACAAAAGTGGTCAAAGATGTAGAAGAAAACATGTAAAAATGGTAAAAAATATTTTAACCCAGAATTTTATTAAATAAAAATGATAGCTTTTTTGTTGAGAAGCCGAAAAAAAAATCGGATTTAAAATTTACAGTGTAGTGATGATTTTGTAAAAATTTTAAATTCATAAATTTATTTTTTTTAGATAAAAATTCCATTTGATTTTTGCTGTCTTGATCGTAATTTTTGCTAATCAAATAAAATCCATTGAATAGGGAAATTTCTCTAAGTTAGAATTTGATTTTTATATAACTATTCTGAACAAACGTTAAACTTTAAGTAATTTTCATTTAAAAGCATGTAAACTCAGCCTTCTACATTCAGAAAGACTTAATTCTCTTCGTGATACAAAAAAAAATCTTTAACTGCCAGGAAAACTAAGTAAAAGAATGTAAATGGGTATTAAATTGTGCATATAGTTTAGCTTGGTTTAAATTTTTTAAAAAAATATCTTAAATAAGAGCTTAAATTGTTAGCATAGAGTAGACTGTGTAATAATTCACTGGTCTTAAAAAAGGCTTAATTGATTCTGGTCCATGGTCTAACTCTACTTAGCAATTAAAAACAAACTTTGGTGATTATATCTTTCATTAAGTAGGTAGAACATTAATTCTTGGCAAAACATTAAGATTTAGACATCAATAGAATATCAATGAATTTTTAGAAGATCAGTTATATTTTAAAACCCAGAACAGGAAAAATTTCGAAACATAGGTAATATTTTTTCCTTTTATAAAACGATGTAGTACTCATCAAATAAAATACTAAGTGGCGTTTAAGATAATAAAAATTTAAACTTTCCATCTCAAGAAGTATAAGAGAACCGGAATAAGTTAGTAAGCAAGTAAACTTTTAATATCAATATAATGATCGCGTTTCTAAATTAATTTTTTATAACACAATTTCATTATTGAAAAGGACAGATGATATTGAATTTATCTGGAAATAGTTTTATTTACAAATTAATAAAAAATTAATTTAAATTTTAAAAATGGAAAAAGTAATAATTAAATATTTTTACTATAATATAATATTTTTTCAGTCTATTTGAACAAAAAAAACTATCTAAATAAAAATTGGTACGATATTTGAAAACAATGTAAGTTTTCAAAACACGAAATTAAAGGGAATTATTTACTGCGCACAATGGTTTGCATTAAAAACAACTGTTAAAAGGCTACGAAGAAATAAAATGTAATATATACGTTTAAAGAATAATTAAAAGGTATAAAAATAAAAAAAAAACCAACAGGCCATGGAAAATGACAGCCCCAAAGCACAAATATCAAATACGCCAAAACAATTTTGGCAATATTTGGTACTCACAACGACATATACGTCTGCGATACTAATATCTATATCTGTAGCAATTATTAGATTACAGCATACATTTAAATTTCCTGAAAATGTATCTTTTAATCCACAAAATCTTATAGGAACAATAGGATTATCGATATGTGTTATAAGTTTGTTTTCATTTTTAATTAAGCCGTTACAGACAACTTTAAAATATATATTTGAAGAGACAGAAGATAAAGATAATTTTAAAAAGAATATTAATTATGTTATACGATCCCAATTTTTTATACCTATTTTTTATATTTTAGTTGTATTTTTATTGTGTGAAAGTGGTTTTTGGTTAGGATGGAAAACAGTATTTTTTATTTTTAATATTTTAATTGATTTATTTATCAATTTGAAGAATATTGATCTTGGATTTAATATGTATATTGTGAGCGCTATATTTGGTTTAATTTCATGTATTTTACTGAAAGATTTGTCTTCTTTATTGATATTAATTACGATCAAAGCCATGGTATATCTGTATGATAAGTTCAAAAAGACCAATCAAAATATTTTTGATGAAGAAAAGGGTGTAAGCAATAGAATAAGAATTTGTTCATTTCTTATACTTCTTAATATTTATATAGCTGGATATTTTATTATGATAAAACCTGAAACGATAAAAATACATGAAAAGGGATGGTCGACCATAATTGGGATTTATAATTTGTTAAAATCTATCATATTGCCGAATATATCTAAGGTATTTACGTCTGTATTTTAATAAAGTTTAATGGTTTGATTTTCTATTCCCCCCTATTTAAATACTTTCCATATTTCTGTTTTTAGTACCGAAGTCAAAAGAATTAAAAAAGTAAAATATGTGCAAAAATATTACATGTATTCCACCAAATTACTATATTTTTTACATATGGAAGTTTTTTAAAAATAAATCTAAGAACCTTGTGAAGAAATATTTAAATACAATCCCACTACAAAAATTAAAAGCAAAACGAAATTTGATGTTTTTATTAATCTTAAAACACGAACAAATAATTCATAAGACAATTACAACCACCAAAATGCAGATATAGGATAAAATACGACATTCAATCTATAACATGCAAGAATTTATTGTAAAATTCAAATCAGTTATTTAAAGGCTGGATTCGGGTGTAAATAACCTTTATTATATTTCTTACATTCATTTACAAGCAAAATTGATTATTTCTTGAAATTTGAAAAGAAGATTGGTCTTTTCAATTCTTTAAAACTAAAAAAAATCTGAACTAAATATTTGTTCTTATAGAATATATACGTTTAGCCAACGAACCAATAAATAATTCAATATTTTATAAGCTTCTATCTTTATTAAAAAAATATTTATGATATTGTAAAAGTCATATGTTTAGAAAAAAGTACAACATTAATATACAAAAAGCAAGGCAAGTATTGCGGAGTAAGCATAAAAAAGGCATTGACAAAGAAACAAGGGTTATTTTAAATATTTTTAAAATTCTCACCTGGTATTCTAAATCTAAAGGTCATCTACGCTAAGCACAAATAGTTAGTAAACTTCGATTAGATTTTTTTACACAATAAACATACAGGAACAATATCATATTTAAATAAAAACTTATCTAGTGATGAAGCATTGAAAGTTGAAAATTCAGTGTAAATTAATTGGTGGAAAAAAGAAGCGAAAATATGACATTTTTAAAAATTAAAATTATTAAAATAAACCTGCAATAAATTTTTAGAGTTAATGAAATACGCTTATATTCTCTATATATTACTTTAAATCTAATTCGTTATAATATATAGTAAATAAAATATGAGTTAATGTTGTTTTAAGTATGCTCGAGGAATAGAATTTAGTTATAATATTTTAAAAATACATTCAAAATGTTTAATGGGAAAATATTTTTGTCTAAGTCTAATGTTATAGTTGGTTTTCCACAAATTATATTTTTTTTATAGGCTGGTAACACCATCATGAGAAAAATCTTTATTTGGATTTCAAAGTATTTTAAAACTTCTGAAATTAAGCAATAAAAAAGACGAATCAGGCAAATTTTTATAATTTTATCTGGGTCTAATGAAATGCATGTAATTATACTTGAATTTAATATTTAAAAGGTAAGTTTTTAACCAATGTAAATTCACCTACTATATATTTTCAATGAAATATAGCAGTATTGTTTACTTTTAAAATATCTAAAGATATTGTATAGCAGTTGAGGGATTGTTTTCAGAACCTTTATTTTTTGCCGTCTTTTACGAAAATTTAAAATATTTATTATTAAAATATTTCTTGAAAAAGTGCAATACAAAGTTTATAAGATTAAGAAACATAAAAGAAAATTTCCGATCTTTACTCTATATAGAGAGATTAAAAAATATTTTTTTTGATTTGATAGTGAAAAAAAGAAAAGTAATTATGAATTTAAAATATTTCTCCCTAATTTCATTATTCATGTAATCATTTGAGACAATACAATATTATTTTCTTCTATTCTAGTATATATCAGACCAATAAGATTTTGGAGATCTTCTTATAGATAAAACAGAAACAAAAAAAGTATTTAAATCAGGGTTTCTCTTAGAACCGAAAAAACGATAGAAATATATTGAATTTATCGTTTCTAAATAATTTTTAAAAATTAAATTTTGATTTTAAACACTCATTAACTTCCAAATAATATATTTTAATATTTAAAAACACCAAATTTACAAACTTCTGGAACTAAAAAGAACCAAAATATTATTAATAATGAATGAAATTTTCAAATTTTACTGTAAATAATGTTTAAAATTTACTAAAAAAACTAAAAAAAACGCAAATTTTTTGTATAATTTTTTACTCGTCATAAAGTGTCATATCGTTATTACTTTCAAATATGCATTCTCCCGTACAACTTACAAGTGACTTGCAGTACATATCATGAGAAGGTAGAACAGTAACACTTTCTTGATTATATATGTGTTTACTAACTACTAATTGTTTATTATTACAATTATATATATTATTAGATTTATTAGATTTATTATCATCAAAGTAATCTACCAATCCTTTAATAAGATATTCACATCTCTTATTAAATGAACCGTGTATAATTTTAATATTATCAGTATAAACTGTACTATTAACATATTTAAGTGTAGATGGCCATACCTGTGTATTGAATTGGTGTAAAGAATAAGAATAAAGCTTATTATAATAAAGTGTATCGCGAGTTATTCTGATAGATAAGGCTTTACTTTTACAAATAGAAAGGCGAATATTTAATATTTTTAAATCTGAAAATTTATGAAGGTGGGTGTTATTTGTATGTAGTATGTTTAAAGAGGTGTTATTACCATCATTGTTATTTAAAGGGATGTTATCATTACTATTTTTATCACCCTTTATTCCCATGGATTTTAATAAATTTTCAAAGTTTAAATTCCTAGTAAATAACCCATTCTTATTATTTGAAGAGTGAAAAGAATAAAGAGTTTTATACTTGTTAGGTATGTAAGTAACAGTGTTATTCTTACAATAAGGATTTAACAAGTCTGTATTAAAATGAATAGGAGATAATACTTGATAAGCGTAAATACCTTCTATTACTATAACAATAGGATATGTATTAGGAATATATGTAGGACCAGTAGATTGTTCAGTTATAAATGAGTAATTATATATTGGAATGTAAGGGTTATTTGTTGTTAAGGCATAAAGGGTTTTATGTACGTTTAACCAGTCAATAGCCGAAGGGTTATCAAAATCGTATGTATTAGTATTAACACCCTTATAATTACTAGTATTATTGTTAACACCCTTATAATTACTAGTACTAATATTAACACCCTTTAAATCACCACTATATCTATTAACACCCTTAAATTCACTAATGTTGATATTAACACCCTCTAAGTTACTACCCTCATTCATAACACCCTTTATATCCTCGTTAGATTTACTCAGACTCTTATAATATTGGTCAAGATGTATAACATAAACAGATATATTGTGTTGTTCAAGGGTATTCTTAATATTTAAAGCAAGTGTAGATTTACCCGATGCACTACATCCTTGAATACAAACAATATATTTGTTTTGAGATGTAAAAGTGCTATATTGCTGTTTGATAATTTTAGTAAGTTTATGAAATGTTTCTCTGTTATTTGACCGATGTAGAGTCATAAGGAGGGTAATGTAGGGAAGGATGTAATTTATAGGATTAGAAGATAATAAAGGGGGGGTTGTTGAAAGGAAAAGGATGATATTTAATATGAATAATTGATCAGAAAAAGGAGATTTGATTTTTCAATTTCACATGATTTGTTCTATGCTAAGTATTTTTTTTTATCAAAGATTTTTAAAATTTGATTGGATTGCAATTGTTTGAAGGTTCTGTTTATTGATAGGTTTTTTTAGTCACAGGTATACGTGTTGATACATTATCTTTTAAATATGCATTGTAAACGTAGTAAAGAATATAGTTGTTTTAAGTGTGACTTGGTTTGTAGTTTTTCGTTGATATTTTCTTGAGACATGACTTTCTATTTATAATTATATTTTATGAAAAAAATGCTTTTTTATAGATGAATTAGTTTATATTTTTTTAAGATTGATTTCTTGAGCCATAATTTTCTATTTTTAATTGTATTATTTGATTGTCTTAATACTGATTTCCTTTATCCTTCAAATAATATGTAATTAATTTTTTTGTACTATGATTGGATGATAATTTGTCATAAAATATATATTATATATATTGCTAAAATATTACATAATGCTATCAAATAAGAAATTATCTCGACGCTACACTTATAAAATATACTTATTATATTTAATTCTCTTAATAAGTCATAAGTTATAAGATTTGTAATTTGATACAAATATTAAAAATAAACTTATTAGATAACCCTTGTATAGGGCGTTATATAACTAAAATTTTATGGAAAAATATATAAAGGCTATCTTGCTTGATATTATCTATCAGTTTTTATTCTGGTGTCCACTCTTATTTCTGCATACTCATTTTATAAATTATATTTGAGAATACACTGACTCATAATTCGTTTTGAAGACTTAAATTTATATTTATTTTGAAAAGTAGGTTTATTAACCAAAAAAATTTCATTATAGAATTTATTAAAAAAATAATCATGTCTTGTAGATCAAACTTAATTAATAATTTTAGAGACAATTATATCAAAATATCTATTTTTTAAAGGAACAAATTCAAAAATTATATATTTGGTGAATAATACTATATTCTTAAAAATTTGTTCCTTTAACAATTCAACTGCATTAAAAATCAGTAAATTTACAATATTAAGTACTATGTGTAATTTTATAATTTCGATCTCAGTAAAAAAAAATCTTTTTTTTTAGTTTAAATAACTTAAAATTTAATGTAAATTGAAACTCAAATCTAATTATTATTTCATACATGAAAATAATTATTGCTGTTCGCACTTTTTATATTAAATCAAAATAATTTAAAAACGTTATGTTATTATTTCTAAACTAAGAGAATACACTTCATTTCAAGCTTAAATTCAAATCAAAACATGTCCTCTGTACAAAATACGTTGCGTGGACATGCCCAAGTGTTTTCTATTACGTCAAGTGATAAATTATAAATGTGGAAGGAGGATAACCACATTAAAAACTTCCTGTTTAGTAATGAACGTCTAAAATACGTATTAAAATTATTGCTGCCGTTTTTGTGAGATATAAACCACACCGAATCTATAGGCCAATCCCCTATAATCCCGTGTTACAACTGATTAAAAGAAACAGATGGAAAACATTCATTTGTTCATCTTCGACACTGAGAGGTAAAAGAGGAACGGAATAGGCAAGTAATTAATTATAAGGGTAGGGTAGAATAAAAAATATTAAAATTATTTTTAATCAAACCTTGTGAAATTTATATCTAAAAAAGTAAATTTTCAAATCAATTTTTAAATAAAAGATTTGGCTAGAAGTATCTATGTTATAATGTAAATAAAGTATAAAAATTCTAAAATAAAAAAGGAGATATTCACATTGTAACTAGAAAAATTTATGTTGAAGGTAATAATAAAAAGTGACCAGGACAGGATTTGAACCTACAACCTATCGATCTGGAATCGAGTGCGCTACCGTTGCGCCACCTGGTCTTAAAATTCTCTATTATGCTTTTAAAATAGAAATCAGAAAAATAGCTCAAAATTTATACATTTAATATTTACTTGGTTCTCTTTCAATAAAAGATTAACTTATATTGTTTTTACTTCCACTTGAGATTTATATTACAACCAGTTTTAACTTTCATTTTATGTTTGGATCTATTTACAATAATTTTTAATCGTAAAGATAAAAATTTGTCTCAACAACTTTTATGTCTCTTTATAATGTTTTTTTTAGAATTTAATTCTTCATTCTAATTAGAATTTCTAATTTGTTGACTAATTTCAGAAACTCTTTATAAAAATCTCTATATAATTATATTCTTTTTGTTAGTGGAGGGAGGATAACCACATAAAAAACTTTCTGCTTGGCAATTAGTGTGTGAAACTGGTGTAAATATCATTTTTTGGATTTTTGGTCGGAATACAACCATACAAACTCTTTGGTTGTTCTTTGGGAGTTGTTATGAGGAGGAGAGGTCTACGAAATGGCAAAACCTTTTCTACAAATTTATTTGTAGTTTTTTACGTAACCAGATTGCAGACTGTAGCTAAAATTGTAGGTAATTGCCATGTAAAAGCATGGAAACCGAGTCTTGCTCACTCGGGTTAGAAAACTTAGCGCCTGGGAGATACAAAGCAAAAAACCATTTAAAGCCAGGAGAGCTAAGTAGCAGGTTATACCTGTTGGTATGACATTGCACTGTCTAGGTAGACCTCATGTAACTCTCTGAAATATATCTTAGCTAGAAGTTTATTGGGTTCGGAAAATGTAGAGTAAGTGGGAATCCTGCATAGTCTTGGGGGAGCCCAGGGGGGCTTCGATCACACTCCATGCAACGAACATTAACTAACTCAGGGTAACTGCCTCGCCTATTAATAAGGTTCTACACACCTGGTAGATGAAAGGCTTTGGGACGTAGGTATCGCAGGGGTTACCGATCGATTTTTGGAGTAGCAGTTATTTATGTTAAACCTAGAATTGGGTTAATGCATGAAAACAAATATAACACTTGACACTATTTTAAAAAAGATGTGATATTTTAAAATAAAAAGAAATATTCTTTTTGTTAAAAATAATCAAAAACTCTTAACATTTTTGCTAAAAGTTTATATTAATTTAAAAAAAAATTAGAACTTTCTAGTATCAAAGTAGGAAATTTAAGGACTATCAAGTTATAAAGGCATTCAGATAACTTTTTCTGTGATGTATTTCTAACAGACTTAATATAAAATTGATTGAATTATTTTTTATTCTAAAAGCCTCGATAAAATGATTGAAAAAGATTTTAAGTTTACTTTGAAGGCTCTATTTTAGTTAAATATTGGTTGGGGTGTAATTGTCTGTTATACGATTTTTTCTAAGTATTTTAAAATTTGTATCCATTGAATGTAATTCTATTTTCTATTGGAATATATACTAGTTTATAATTTGAAGTTGTTGCTGTTTTAATATGTATAAATATTTTTTTTGTAAATAAAAGTGATAAATCTATATTTTTATAGCAAAATATGATAAAGCCTGCGTTCCAAATCAATTTTAGAAAATATAATCTTCATATATTTTTATAAAATATACATAATCTGATTTAGTACAATTAAATTTAATTTATACAAGCAATATAGTTACTTTGAAATATGAATTAAGGATACAAGAAAATCTTTAAATGTTCGTTTATATTTATTAGTGTTTATTACGTCTGATTTATATTATTGTTTAATTCATAAGTAAATATAATTAAAAATACAGAAAGAAACGAAGACGAGTATTAAAGATTTAAATAATTATATAATGCATCGAATAAAGAGTAAAAAAGAAGGCACAGTATATTTAAATTAAAATTTTGAAAATAAGTTTCTGTCTTACGGATTCATCTTTGAAAAAAATATTTATTTGTAAAACATTTTTTTGTATATTTTCATTCGATAATTCATAATGCATAAGTTTCTCAAGATCAATTTAATATTTTAAATAAAATATTGCCAAATATATTTGGGTAAAATTTTATTGGCTATTTGATCTTTTTTTTCAACTCTATAACTTGATTTAATCCTGTTTTTTAAGAAGATTTAGAATAGAAAGTGAAAGAAAATTACTTGCAACTCTTTTAAAATAATAAATAATTTTTAAAGTAAAAAATGAAATTGAAATCCACTGAGCAGAAACATGAGAAGTTTGAAATAAGAAAATAAAATAAAATTTAAAAGAAATGATTTTAAACAAATATAATAAATAAAAAACTCACAAAAATTAAAAATTTGAATTTTTATAAATATATTTTAATTTATCCTCATATAAAATGATTAAAATATACTTTAATTGCGTTTACTTTTACCCTTTTATGATTTTGAAAACAATTAAGAACAATCTTCTTCTATTTTTTATTCTTTACAGACTTAACAATTCATTTCTTCTCAAAACAGTATTTGAACCGGATGAAATATGGCAGAACCTTGAACCTATAAATTATATTTTTTATACTAAAGGAACACTTACATGGGATTGGATGATTGGTATAAGATCGGTTAATTATGTTCTTGTATATCTTATACCACTTTACTTTTTTAAGATATTTAGCGATGTTTTTAGATTTTGTTGTCTGTTTTATATACGGAATAATTTTAATATTTTTTTGTTTTTGAATTTTATATTTCTTTGTCTTTTATGTTGTTTTACTGTGGTTTTATGTTTTTTTAAATTAACTGATTCTGGTAGGTTTCTTACTAACGAAAAGACCAAAAATAGAAATCAAATTATTAATTGTCCTGAAGATGATGTTGCTTTAAAATGTATGGGGAAAAAAGAGGTTTTAAAAAGAAGGAAAACAAATTTTAGAAATAACAATCTCGAAAGATTTGGTTTAAGACAGATTATAGGATTTTTAAGCCATCCAAATATATTAAATAATTTATATTTGGTTGTTTTGGTGATATTGGAGTCGAAATATCAGTTTTTTGATGAAATGGTAGTCAAATATACAATCTTACCTTTGTATGGTAAATATGGATACTTGGTTTCTAAAATAGTAAATGGAATAATCGCAGGGTTGGCAGATTATCTTATAATAAAACTCGGAACTATTTATAAAGCAGACGAGGATACACTTATCTATGTTACTGCGCTTTCACATGGATTGTGGTTATATTCCCCTCGATCTCATATAAACTCTTTTGAACTTTTTATGGCTGTATTGTGTTTATATGCTCTAGAAACATTTAAAACACCTACAATTTCTCTTTTGTGTTTGTGTTTTACTTTCTATTTACGTTCAAGTATTTTATTTTTGAGTGGTGTTCATATTTTTTTTGCCGTTTTCCAAAAAAATTATTCATCAATCGAAGATGATAAAATGAGAAAGAATAAAAAGAATCTTCCAGAATGTAATAATTTACAACAGGAAAAATTAGAATGTAATGAAACAAATAATAATGATTGCAACCAGTCAAAAGATAGAACAGAAAATGTAAATCCAGTAACTTGCTCTAAATTGCATAGCATAGTTAGTTATTTGAAGCTTGTGAAGGTATGTTGTATTTGTCTTAATATAATACGTATGATTAAGAATAAATTCGTTGAAGCGTTTTTTAAAATTAGAAATATTTTTTGTAGTAGAACAGATTCCAAAATCGATGAAAATTTAAAAAAATCTGCAAATGAAAAAAATATTGATTTTAATAATTACAAAGAATATTTTTATTCTGAGAAAGATAACGAACAACTCAAACTTGCAGATAATCAAGTAAATTATAAACAAGATAATAAATATAATCATTACGAAGAAAATATCTCTTACAATGATGCAAAGGAATGTTATAAGCCAGAAGACAAAAGCAATGATTATAAAACGAAAGAATCTATCAAAGATACAAAAAATAAAGATATTTACAAATCTGATGATACACATGGCCAATCTAAAATCAAAGGACATATAGACACAGAGGTTTCTGTTATAAATTCTAAGATTAATGATTTTGAAGATGCTGAAGATCTTGATTTATATAATAGATATGGTAGAAGAGTATTAAGTAATATCATGGTATTTATAAAGAATATACCTTGTTGCCTTTTATTAGTACTATTGATGGCTTTGGTGGACAGTTATTTTTATAAGGAATTAACATTTGTTCCTTTTGTATTTTTTAATGTAAATGTAAGGTGGTCAGTAAGTGAAGTGTTTGGCGAACAACACGTATTAAGTTACGTATGGTTTTTCATTGTTTTAACAGGTTTTACTGGTACATTTTTATTTTTGAATTTTAACGCCAATCAAAATATTGCTATATCTGTTTTAATTTATTTAATATTTTATTCTGCATTAAAGCATAAAGAAATGCGGTTTATTGTCCCTGTTATACCTTTTTGTAATCTTTTATGTGCTATAGGTATTAATAAAATGTCTTACAGAAATACGGGTGGTATAAATTATATACGTAAAAAGTTATACTCCGGTGTTTTATATGTTGGTCTTTATATAACATTTTTTATAGGACTTTATATCGGATTGGTACATCAAAATACTTTTGATATTAGTTTTTTTATGAAAACAGAAGTCGAAAAAATACTGACAGAAAGTTTTTTTGCAGCCAATACAGATTTGAATTTCTACAAGAATAAAAATATAAAGAATTCGGAAAGACATAAAATCGAAATATCTGTTGATTTCCAAAATGTATTGGGTAAAAATATATCTGTGGTCCAAAATACAAAAAATATTGAAATACTTTATTTTGTCTGTCCATATTCTTTACCAGTATATTCTTTTATTTGCTATGAAAATGTAAATATAAAAAGCGTTTCTAGAAATCCTGACATAACAGTTAAAATGAAAGATTTAGTTGTCTGTAAAAGATTTGATGGGCAAAAAATTATTTTCTATGAATATGAAATGTATATGGATTTATTGGAAGCCACAAGTGAAAGTTATAAAACGCAATTGGAAAGCAAAAAGGATAAAAATAATAAAATAGATAATGACAAAATTGTAGATGAAAAAGTCGAAAAGGAAATGAGAAATAATAACAATAGAGATGATACTGATAATGCCTTTATAGACAAATCTATTAATAACTCTTTTGAAGGATATGACTATATTTTAATTTATAAGCATATTTTTGAAAAATATTCTAACGTTTTTTACGAATATGAAATTATAAATACTTTTAAATATATGCATGTACTGTTTGAAGAAGAAAAAGGGATTTATATGTTAGTTTTAAAGAGTAAAAAGTATAATAATCATCTATAAAATATTAAATTGCTTGATTCATACGATAATTTTTAGGTTTACATCATTTGTACATTTTTAATATTTGGCAATTGTTTCTTTGAAATAGTATATCTAATACCTAATATATTAATTTTACATTTGGAATTTCTAAATAAGAAATTTTTGGTCTAGAAAATATTATTTATAATGAGATTTATAAAACGAATAAGGCTTAGTAGAAAACAGCTTTTGGTTTATAATTACATATCAAAAAACATTTTTTTTAGTAATCTTTAAAATTTTTTTCTAAAATTCTAAAATAATAAATTTTAAAAAAAAACAATTTTTTAAAAAAAATTGAATAAAACTGATGGAAAATATAATATTTTATCACAATTGAATTTGTTTTACATTCTATTTACCTACATATTACATTACTCTTTTACCTTTCTGTATCAAGGAAGAACAGATGAAAGTTTTCCATTGTTTTTTTTATACTTTTATAATTCAAGATTATAAGCTTAGGCTATATAGCCTGTGGAATTCGATCTCACCACGATGGTTTTATTTTACCTAAATGATAAAAATAATAGAGATATACTCTTCCTGTAAAAAAAGCGGTAAAAAAATTTATTCGTGATTTATAAAAAGAACTTTTTTTAATGTTTTTCTTGGAACGTAAAATTTATCTGCGCAGTTATATTTATGCTTTCTCCTTTGATTGCTCACAATATTTATTGATTGTATAAATTTCTTATGATAATAAAATTAATATGACGAATTAAAGCCACATTTTTACATTTTCTTTTAAGTTACAAGTAACAGCAAATATGATTTTATCTGACAATTCAACTACAATTCAATCTTATTATTAATTGTTAAAAAACGTTCCTTTATAAGTAAAAATAAAATATTCAAAGGACTTCATTAGAAATTATTTTAAGTTTTGGTTTTGTGTGTTGTGATTGTTTACATTAATCGAATATTATTGCTGCGCTATCTCTTTTTTTACTCATCAGTCTCAAGTTTTAATTTTTATGAAGAGTTGGTATAATGCTATATCAAGCTAAAGCCGAAGTAGTATTTTAAATGCATATTGAACAAATTTTTCCTGATTAATACTTTTTAAGGATATTATTGAGGTGTGTGGTTCCTTGCTTATTCAATAAACCCTATATACCATTATAAAACTCTCGTTGGTATTTATTTGCAGATAAAATCATCTTGTCTACAGAAAAGAAAATTTGAAGTGTCTTTTAAATACTATAATTCGATATTTCTGTATTCCTACGTATATTCATAGCTTCTTAAGTTACATCATATAAAGTTTTGCCACAATATCACGAGGAAGTATCACATAAGAGATCAAATCAAGACTTCATAATGAGAAAGAAATATCTTACTATTATGCATGTCGTTTTCATTATTTTTTGTTCTTTACAGTTTGAAGAAGGTGATATTTGAATAGAAAATTCAGACATAAATAAACATTATCATATTTATTTATTAGATAAAATAAATATGCTTCGACAATTGGTCAATATCTATATCTGTTTATAGTGTAACACTTCTTACGTTATCCTTTATTTTGAAATCTGGTTGATAAAATTTCTCTCTTGTAAATACTTTCCTCGCAATTTTTATCCAATTCCTTCCCTGGCTCCGAATCTAACGCCTAATTTAAGTTTATTTTCGATTCATCTCCCGTATAACACGATCTAAATTAAGGTGTTTTATATTTGTTTTATTTACTTTGTTATATAACATCTTCCTCGTTTTATTTCTTTTAAAGGAGTATTAGTTGTCTGTATATTTTAGTGCGTTTAATAATAAACTTTCCTAACTCTTTTGGAATTACGTTTTGATCAAATCATCTTTGTCTCTCAAAGTAAATCATCTGATCGTTTTCTTATTGGTATCGAATGAATATATGCATTTAAATTTATAGGAATTTGCAGTCTTTTGAAGTTACCTTGTGGTATTTTGTTTGCAATATCGTCCTAGATTATTATATAAAAAATTATTTTTCTACTATAGCTGAAATTTTACCCGCTCATTTGCTGATAGATCGTACATATTAGATTTTAATCTCTCAATAATTTGAAGTGAATCTTAAGAAGTAATTCATATTTCAACATTGGTTATTATTCAGCCTCTTGTCTAACAAATATATTTGTCTGATAGTTATGTATTTTGACATTGTTTTTATTCAGGTGTCTACTCTAATCTCTGAATACACGCTATCAAAGATTTTTTGAAATGATTGATTCCTAATTTGTTTTGAAGCTTAATATTATATCTACTCAGAAACAATTAATTGCTCAATGATTAAAAGTATTTAAAAATATAAAGAAATATTTATGAATATTGAAAACATATTTTTGGTAGTCTATTAAGAAAATTGACTTGTAATAACAGATAATAATAATGTTTATTTGAAAAAAACGAATTGCAGTTAAATCAGAATGAGAAATTGAGATAACAACTTTAATAACGTAGAAAATACATTTATAACATATTCTTTACCTATAAAATCATTAAATCAATTTGATATACCTCAAGGTTTTGTAATACGAAGAAACTCAAACATTGCATATATTTAGTTATTTAGCTTGTATCAGTGTAAACAAATATTTATTTGTCGACTCATAACTTTATAGGATTGATGAGCATTATATATTGGATAGCGAAAATATTCATACAAACATTTGTGAAAAATTTCTTAAATAATTAATATTTTTAAATGTAGGATTAAGCAGTCTAAAGAGATTTTCCTTTTTATTTATCAGTTTGTATAGAAACGACTTTTATTTGGTAATTGTTTGAATATTTTGTACAATCGAGATTGTATTTAAATAATGAGAAATGTGGTGTTTTACTACAACTTCTCAGCTCTTTCTATTCCAATAAAACCCAACACCTTATATCTTTTATAAATCGTTATTTTAAACAAAAATAACATCACACGGTTGTTTCCCTCTGACGCCTAAGATTGTAAAATGATCTGTCGGTTTGTTTTACTATCACGCTGTTATAATTCGCAGTACATTTAAATGTGTTTGATTTGTTCCTTTAAAAGAAGTTTATTGAATCAAAGACAATATGCCCCCAATACGGTTAAAATGTATGATGTATCTAGTGGTTTTAATGTGTTGCTAGGTTCTTTACTTTATTAGACAGGTTTATATTTATCTTTGAATTCTTTAAAAGTAATTTTAATTAGAGGTATTTTTTATAGTAGAAATCGAGTTATTTAATTTTTTAGAAGCCACGCGCTCTATTTCACATTTCTAATTTGCAATCAAATTTCCTGTTCCTGCAATAATGTAAAAAACTTCTTTTGTATCAACGCTTTTTATATTTTACATTCTTAATCTGTAGAATAGAAAGAACGCTGTCATAAGCATAATTCGGAAAAAAGGTAAATCTTCTCTCTTTATATTTATTTTCACTTTATGTATTATCCAGCAAAGAATGTGTATGTAAATATCGAATTAAAAAATATTTAAGCAAAAAAAATGAATCCACTGTCCTAATAGGAATATTTTATTCTATAAAAGCACGCAAAAAAGCTTTAAAATCAATACATCAAAATTAAAATTTTAAAATAGTATCATTTAATATAAAAAGGCAGAATTTATGACAAGTATTAAGATTAATTAAAAAAAAATGCGGAAGTTAACATATCTAGGCTAGAATTATAATGCCATCAAATTCAAGTACATTTAGATTTGAAATATTATTTGTTCTTAAGCATATATTATTTCTGAATAGTGTTGTATAATGGTATTGAAAATACCTTTTTCGTAAAAAAAGGAAAAAAATTATTTTAATATAGTTTTAGAATTCTAACTGTTAAATTTATGTTTACTTATAAATTGTTTGCTTAGCTTTAAGGAGATAAAAACTCCGTTTATTGTAATTATTCGCAGATATAATCAAAAATAAATTTAAGCAAATGTGAATATATTATTCTAACTCTCTTTTTTATATTTTGAAGTTCTTAAATTTAAGATCTTTTTGGTTCAGACATACGAGTTCTTTATGAATTATAATCTATTGGATCATAAAAGATTTTAAAGTTCGCATCATTTATATATTTACATATTGTAAATGAAAGGATTTTTTTTAATCAGATACATTTTTATTTTTATCATTAATTAGATTTCCGCGTAATTTTATAATTAATTAAAATCTAAATAATCATTATCTGGAATATGTTTATGTGCAATACACATCTAGGAAAAACTTATCGAAATAAAAAAGTTGGGTTTTGGTCATTCTTTATTTTTGTAACCTTTAGAATTATATTTACACAAAGAACAATTGCTATGAATTTTTTTGAGAATGTTGAAAGTGTTTCAGAAAAGAATGAACTAAGTAATTGCATATATTCAGATATATGTTTTGATTTTCTACGCGTTAAACCAAAAACATTTATTGTCGATGCAAACATCAAAATATTAAGAACATTTATTATTGATTTAGATAATTTCTTCTTAAAGTTTATTAATGAAGAAAAAATTGAAGAAAATCAGCATAATAACATATATATAAATACTAGACTACTTAAATACGATGACTTTGAATATTTTTATAAATTAGTAGTGGGTTTTCCTGTTTTTATTGATAAAATGAATGAAGGTAACTATCTAAAGATATTTGGAATTATAGATATTTTTAAATTTAAAAAAAACAATTCTCTCAAAGAATTTATACGAATTTTGTGGATTTCTATTGTGTTTAATCCGAAGTTTTTTGAAAAGAGAGATTATGCATCTACAATGGCAAATAAAAATATATTTTCTAGCTTTATATCAAAAATATCTATTGTAGAATTACTTAGATTATATAGAATTGGCGAAGCAACACTTAACAAAATTGATGATAATTCCTTGGTGAAGACTTTATTAGATGACTTTAATTTTGATTTCATAAATCCAAATAAAGATTATTTATATCTTGATACTGATATTATATATGAAATTCAAAAAAACTGTACAAAAGAGGTTGAATTTCTTCGTCATATTGCATATTTCTTTCGTATTCATACTTTTAAACGAATATTCTTTAACAAAATATTTTGTACAGCCAAACACAATTATTTTTTTAATTTTTCATTGTTTGAAGGTACCAATGAAATATTTTTACTTAGATGTTTAAATGTAGATGTGTTGATTCAAGTTCTCAGAATTCACAGTTTAAGAAACATAAAAACAATTAATATACTTAATTGCAATTTTACTACACAAAACATTATTTCGTGGTCGAAAACGTTCTATTTTGAAAGATTAAATTTTATTAATGGTAAAGATAAGTTCAAATCGTATCATTATGATTCGGATTTAAATCCATCTCTTCGCAATATTATTTCAAAGTTTTCAGAAACGATGTATATTGAAAATAAATCGAATTTTTTTGTGGTCGATAAGAGAGTTACCTGTTACGAGCAAAAAAAGCAAATTATATTGGAATCATATTACGACGAAAGTAAAATAGAAGAATTATCAAGTCTAGAAGGTTTACATCAAATGTTTATTCCTATGAAATTATCTGATTTGTTTCTAGCTTTCAATTTTTATAGTATGAACTTTAAGGAATTTAAGAATATAGAAATAAGCTTTACCAATATGCATATTAAAGATTTTAACTTGCGCGAATCTGAAATACTCAATAATATACTAAGCATGCGAATCGTTAATTCGACAGTCAACAGTATTTTTTTGTCAAAAATTTTATTATTTCCTTCTCTAAAAACACTGATTTTTTATATATCCAGGATTTGTTATCAAAAAGATGAAGCAATATTTAATGAGAACAAAAAAATTGAAAGTCTTTATTTTAGAAATTCTGTTATTGAAGATCATATTTGTTTTTCAAATTTTTTGAATTCCTTGGAATGTTTGAGAACGTTGGAAATTATTTCGCTGACGAAAAATACTAATCCTTTCATATCAAATCCTTATAATATAAAAATGAATCTAGGTAATTTATTGTCCCTGAAATATTCATCTAACTACAACTGTGGTAATGACATACCGTTCTTCCAGATATTTCCAAATATTATAGAATTCGAATTAGGTCTTTGCTATCCGAATGGTACTATTCATAAGATATTTTTTGATAAAAATTTTGATAGTCTTATAAAATTAACGTTTGATGGAGTAAAAATCGGCAAAAAAGATAAAGATGCATTAAAAAAATGTACGAATATTCACGTTTTACGTTTTACAAGAACTTGTAAAATTTCCGAGATATTATTTGCTGAATTATTTAATACAAATAACATGTATTCGTTAAGAGATTTAGGACTTCCAGACATTGTAATTTCAATTTTTGATTTACAGTTCATTTCAAAACTCAAATTCCTTATAAAATTACAAATTTATAATTTTAAGATTACCACAGATATCATGTTTTGTTTCAAGACTTTTTATTGGATGGAAACGAGCGAAAATAAAAATTTGATGGTTTCAAAAAATAGAATCTTCGAGGAATTGGGTATAAGGTACGAAGAATTTACATAGTTAAATTATAAAATATTCGCTAAAATATATATTTCTATCCTGTTTTTCTAATGATATCTTTATTTTAATTTGAACAATTTAAAATACAGTCGTAATTTTTCTTTACAAATTTATATATGAATTTATTTGAGTATAAAAAATGTTGTTAAAAATCATATCAATCTATAATATATTCTTTAAAAATAGTGATCTGGAAATTTTAAAACAGACATTATTTCTTGAATTTACTGATAAATCTACATTTTTCAAATGAGCAAAATATCAAATATTTTGTAATTATGTCGACTAATAAATTAATTTAAGTGCAATTTTTTTTAAAAATATATTTTTTTGGTTGTTTTGTCCTCGTCCCCAAGAAAATTAAATGCTTACAAAAGCAAAACTATTTATACCAGATACGGATCTTACACGTATTAAAATACATCCATCTTTAAATATAATATGTTTAATAGGTAAACGATCAGTAATAGTAGCTTCATCCAGTAATGGCAGTTTAGAATTAATACAAAGACATTTAGATGAAGATAAGCTAGAGAACTATATGTGCTGTGAATTTGCTGAATTAAAGAAAGGGTGTATTATTGTAGTTGGTGGGTCTAGAGGTGTTTTAAAATTTTTAAATTTAAATACTTGTACATTTGAAGGATATTTGTGTGGGCACGGTGGTGCAATTACGGATATAAAGTCACATTTTAAATATAAGAATACAATTTTCAGTGCTAGTGAAGATAATTCAATTAGAATGTGGAACGGCGAAACCAAAAAGTTAATGGCTATATTTGGAGGTGCAGCTGGACATAAAGATTTTGTTTTGAGTATGGATATAAGTTTATGTGGACAATACCTCCTCAGTAGTGGAACGGATTGCCAAGTTAAGATGTGGAAAATACCTGATATCGAAAATCGAAGGGATTTAATCGAAACGTGCTATTTTCCTATATATTCCACGTCTAATATCCATAGATCTTATATAACATGTGTGAAATTCTATGGTAAACTGATAGTTTCCAAATCTGTAAACAATAGAATTTCGATAGTACGTCCATATTTATCTGTAGAAATTTACGATCATCCAAAATGTTCATATTCTTCATTTATAAATCAATTGGTTTATTTCGAAAGTAAATTTTTAACAAAAAAATTTGAAATTTTTGCAGATACGATGATAATTGGCTCTGAATCTGAAAAAGATGTAATTTATTTGACAAATCTTAATAGATTACAAGATGGTATTAGTAGTATTTGCAAAATAAAGACAGATTGTAACAAAAAAGTACGAGACATAGCAATAAAAAACGAAGAAGTTTACATTTTATTCGAAGAATCGATTATTCTTTTTATGAATATAAAAAACAAGATATCCACAAAACCCGAACAAACTATTTTTGACAATAATTTACCCACAAAAACCAGCAAATAAATATAATATATTTTTACACCGCATACTGCAGATATTGCAGTAGACGAAGTAATAAAACAAAGAAAATCAATTACAATAAAATATTCCTGATTCGTAAAATTCCATATTTTAGATATTATTATAAATAGGCTATAAAAATTTCCAATTATGATTGTGTCAATTATTTTTTCAGATTTTATATCGGTTTTTTTTCTTAAACTAACTAAAATAATAGTAAAAAATATAATATTCTGAATAAAAACTTCCAATGTTTGATAAAAAAATGTTGTAATATATTTTTTATCAATCCCGAAAAAACGGGAATATTCATGGTTTTTTATTAGTTCAGCAGCAAAAAAAATTACTAATAAAACATATTTATTTCTATTCTTATATGTATCCGAATTAGAGATATAATGAATAAAAATTTCTCTTTTAAGCAGTAATAATTCTATTATTCCAAATATACAACTGTATTCCAAATATTTATCTGTTATTTGATTGCATTTTAACTATTAGTAAAAAAAACTTACGCATGTAGTTATATATGTTCTGTTTTTATCCACAGATAAAAGTTTTTCAGTCTTTGTGTCACAGTTTATACATCTTGGCATTTGGGCTAAAAAATTTGTAAAAACTAAAGTGAAATTAAAATTTAATTTGTACAAAGTTTATTTAAAAAAATGCCACGAAAAGTTAAATACTTGTTAAAAATATGTAAGACGAAAACAAATTCTTTGAAACTTTTATATTTCTTAACGTATCATCGTTATTTTTATTTTGACTTAATAGTCAAACATTAAAAAAATATTACTTTGTTATAAATTTCTTTTAAGCTTGCAAAATAAAATTATTGTCTTTTACATTCCAAAGCAATATAAAAAAATGTAACTATTAAAATTTAAAAATAAAGGGTATCCTGATAGAATAATTTGGAGAGAAGTAAATTATAATTTTATAATTACAGTAGAAATCTCACAAACAAATTCCTTTTTCTAGATTTAGAAGGAAGTATAAATACTTGAAATACATATAGTTCAGTTTCTCTAAAATAAAGGCTATGATTCTATGATTTGTACTATTATCTAATTTTCTATCTTAAAAAGCACGTTTTATTAGTTATAAATAAAAAATTATTTCTAAAAAGATGTGATAAATGTTCAATTGACGATATATGTATGTTTTTATATTGTTTATAGCCTTAAATTTAATTATATTTAATTATCTATAAATATTGATCCTGAGGTTTGAAATATAGGATTTTGCAATCATAAGAACATTGACGAGAAGAATATCTAATATAATCACCCAGTTCAAAAGTCTAAATAGCAGAGAAAGCCTGTTTTTTTTATCAAATATAAATGAAAACAGAGCCATGGTACAATTTTTTGTTTCTGTAAATATTTTTTTAACTCGTTTAAGATTATAAATTTAAGATTGTTAAAGGCTTCTAATATGTAATAAATATTATTGTATATTTAAACTTATTTTAATAACTAATTTTTGCTTCGTTTAATAGTTATAAAAGTTTCTATATTAAATGCAAAATATATATTATAAATAAAAATCAAAAAATAATCTAGCTTAATTACATACTTCGTGTATATTCCATAGAATGTTTTAGTTTTTATACTTTTTGGAGTAAATAATAAACGTCAAAAATAATTTTTATAATGTGAAAACCCCGTTGAATCCACAGCTGATTAAGAAGAAATATACTGATATTTTATTCTGCCAAATTTCCGTTTTAATGTAGTGAATATTATCTTAGACATAATTAAGATTAAATAGATGTAATAGGCTGTATAGAAAACACAATAAAAATTACTTAGTAAGTAAAAAAGTTTGATTACAAAAATAATTTAAGGACAAAAAAATTATAAATATTGTCTCGTTCATAAATACATTAGATCATACTAAATTTAATATATTATAAATGGTTTTTAGATATGAAATAAAAAGCTAAAAAAAATTAATTAAATTTTCTATTAAATAAATTTCTGGAGTAAAATGGTTTCCACACTTTTTTTACATTTCATTCTGCCTCTTTAACGCCTATATTTTCTTCTCCTAAATTCGAATTTTCATTATGCTTATTGTCGATTCCTCTAGTCTGGTTCTATAGCTGAAATAATGAACTGATAATTTTATTTTTTAGAACTGTTAACACATTCTTAATCATGGCTCGCTTATTTTAAAGTTGATTTTAGTTGCTGGTGCTTTTAAGCTCTCTTCAAAACATCCACCGACGCTCTCTTCCGGCTCTCTTCGCATTTGGTTCCGACTCAATTCTTTTTCGTCTGTCAAAGGAAATTGTTTCGACCGTCTTCTTAAGTACAAAGGTCGAATATATCTCTTAAAATTTATGGGTATTTGCTTTCCTTTTAAGGGAGATATTTATGGTGTTTTGCCACAATACCATCCCGGGTGATCACACAGAGATTATCTCGGCCCTAAACTTATAAATAAGCCCTATCTCATTTGCTATTAGGTCATGCTTCCTAATTTTTTCAGTTTAAACAACTTGAGGTAGATTTGGGAAGTAATTCCTACTTCGATATGTGTAATTTTTTTTTACTCTTATCTAAATAAACATGTAAGTTTTATTATTCCGAATTTTGACTCGGTATTTATCCTGGTGTCCCCTTATATCTCTGCATGCTCATTTTCAGGTATTCCTTGAACTGAGTGGTTTCTAATCATTTCATGAGCTTAACTGTATATCGATTTAGAAGAGAAAAGTGCAGCCATCTAACCACACCCTTATGCCGTCTATTATAATCAAGACCGAGCATTTCTCACATCTAATCAATTAATGATCTACGTTTTACTAGATTTATTACAGGATTGGTAAATACTTTCTACCTGAGGCGCATTTCCATCCTGGATATAGCAGAACATTGCTCCATTTCTTGGCCTAATGGTCCCTTTCCTTAGACATCCGGAAGAATCACTAACACATATAAGCTCATTATTTCTTGCATTGTATAACTTTTTGTGAAGCCTTCGCTTTTTTATTTCGTTATAATTTTGCAAGTTGAGGCTTCTCTAAATTCATATTTATTAATTTATTCAAAGAAATGCTTGATCAACCAATAAAGAAATTTTTTTATAATTACTTTAGGGGAAATGAAAATACAATTTTGATATAGTAGAGATTAATCTTTTTTCAAGATACTAAATGCTAAGAAAATTAGCTTTCCTTTGGTATTTATATATCGGTTTTCGTAATTTCCCACTTTCATTTAAATTTAATATAATTGAGTACTTTCTTTGAAAATAATTCTTTCAGAAAACCATTTCAGTCTAAAATTAAATGAAAAAATCTTTTTTTTGACACCGGGAAATTATGCTCAAGGTTTGAAAGTGATATTTATTTGTTTTTTTGTTGTTTGAATTCTACTTTTAGCATAGAATCAGTAAATGAGGTCTCTTTAACTTCATATTCATATATTCCATAAAAAAGCATTTTTCATCAGATTTATTTTTTCTAAATAAATATAAATTTAAGTCTTCAAAACGAATAAGGAGTAATCCCAAGTAATTCTTGAAAATTAATATTCTTCTATACCAATGGATTGTTTGAAGAACTAACAGCAAAATTTGGACTATAAACCCGATATTATATTCTAGAAAAGAAATTAAAAACGATAGAAATGTGCTTTTGGCTGTTGAAACTTTAGGGTTAAAAACCAACGCTGTTATTAAATGTACTCAGTCATGGTTATAATTTGGTCTAAAAGCATTGAGTAATGATAGCCTAGGTTGGAATTACGACTAAATATATAAGATGAATCTTGAAATCCGAATAAAATCATGATAGAGTAATGAACCAAATCGAAAACATTATTAAGAGTTTATTTCGTTTGTGCCGTAACCAAATAGAACCATAGTCAATCTGATACCGATGAAGTCAAGCGACACTATGAATTCCATAAAAAAGGAGCATATTTAAAATATAATGTTTAGCCATAAAACACATAAAATGAGGTTTAATATGAAACCACGAAATTAAACAAAAAAGCTATTATTTATAGTTCTATTACCATATAATAGTTTGATTCAAATTGAAATGAATGAATTGATTATTTATTACGACATTGAAAGATTCAAAATAACAATCGAATAATCACATTATGATGCAATAACTATTCGTTAGTAGCATTAGATATTTTGAAATAGTTTTAACTAAATGAAATCTGTTGCTTTATTCCGTGCAATAAAAATTACTATATTTTTTTATATGTAATAAGGTGAGAATAAATCGGCGTGGGATGCCAATCTTATGTTCTAAAAAATGGAATAAAAATGGAAATAATTGAAAATATAGCCATTGAAATATTTTATGTGCATATTGAACGCCATAATAATTTAGGTTTTTACTCTGACATTTCTTGAAAGAAATAGCTTTGCTTTTTTTACTAACTAAATATATTCAAGTAGTTACAAATGAGTATTATAATTACAAATATTAGTAAGTCGTTTCTTGTACTATAGACTCATGTATCTTGAATACTATGTACTGAATACGCAGTGTATTACATACCTTTGCCACTTTTATTTACACATTTTTGAAATCACCTTGCCAAATAATATTTGAAATGAGCCATATTATTTTTGGCTTAGGATTTCGAAATTTATTGACAAAGAATCGAGTTTGCTTTTGTTTCGTTATTACACCATTTTTCTTTCAAACAAGGAAGGTTTGTGTTAGATTGAGAACTTAACCTGTTAAAAGGAAAATGGCTGAGAGGCCTAAATAGAACAACAAACGTTAAATTTGGTCGTATATTACTCTGTTAATCTGTTGTAAAGTAAAATACTATTCAAGATTTTTCAACAGAAAAGAAAATGAGTTTTCAAAAATATTGTTTGATTGTATCTACTAGCCGTTAAGCTTGTCCAAACTAACTTTATCTTATATTTAAAAAACCAAAGAAAAAACAAGTCGATTGCAATCATAAAATTCTCGGTATAGGCATATATTCTTAATTTTTGCAATAATAATTTTAGATTATCATTAGAACTGTTTCTCGCATGTTTTTAGTCTTTCATATCCGAATCATTAGCCGCTTTTAGGCCATTTCCTATGAAAAAGATAAGTAATTTTTTTAGCATAATATTTCTCTTCTCAGATATATTGCTTTCCATTTTTTTACCGCTTCATTTCGGCTTTTATATTAAGTCTGTTCCGTTTTAATTCTATTTTTATTCCATCTTATCTTCTTTCTTAAACAAATTTATTCAAACGGAGCATTTTCTTCACAGAAGAAACTGTTCTTTTTAACGATGTGTTTTCTTTATTATTTTATTTGTTGTATAACTTCTCAATAATTTTAAGGGAAAATCTTTTAATTTAAGCATGTATAAAGTTGCAACAAAGCTATTTAAAAAATAATTTTTTTATGTAATTATTATTGAGAATAAGAATAAATAGCATAGAAGAATTGCCAAAAAGTATTAATCATATTGTTCAATTCTTTATATATTAGTGAAACTCTCAGAAAAAATCTGAACAAATTAAAACATTTAATTTTACTTTAAAGAATAAAAAAATATATTTATAACGTTATCTATGTCACATACCTCATTCTAGAAACAATTTTTACAAAATTTAGTGCCATTTTTTGAACCAATTAAACACTTTAATTTGTTTTTTTTATTTAGTTTTACTTTCTATTATTGGTTTTCTAAGGCTTGAGAACAAATCAGAAGAGTCATATTTTTGAGCAAAAAACCATTATTATTGTCTTCTTTGTTTCAAAGGAATAAAACATTTCGAGGTGGTTCGTCGTCTTCGCGACAGTACTAAATTATACAATAGATTATTACCAACAGAAATTTGAAAGTGATGATAAATTCGAAAAAATTCGTATATTTATATTTTTTTTTGTAAAGGACCTGTGTTGTAGAAATATAATGTCACATATTTTTACAAAATTTCTGCTGAAAATAATATATCTGTTCTCTAGGATTCGAACCATAAATTAAAAATACCAAAATTTGGATAAAAATTGATAGTCGGATTAAAAATTCTAAATTCGGATTTTGATAAAGAAAAACGAAAAATTCCAAATTACCAAAATTTAGATAAAAATAAATAGTGAATTAAAAATCTATAATTTCATTCTTTACTTAAGAAAAATCAAGAATCAAAATATTCTAATTTACAAAATTAAAAAAATCAATGAACTTTATTAACACCAAGTTTAGAAGGGATTTCCATAATTGACGGTAGCATTTCTTTATATTCTTTGATAGTCTTTGAAATTTTTTTGTACGCAAAATCGCCAATAAATATTATTGAAATATCATCGCGTGAAACAAGATTTTGGAAGCTTTTAATTAAATCCTCTTCTGTCGTTTTATCACAAACTGCAATAAAATTTGGATTTTCTTTTGTAAATTCCAAACCTGTTAATAAAAATCCTGTTATTGTATCTTCATCTGAAATTATTCCAACTAATGTACGTTGCATGATAAAAAGGAGGGTAATGGTAAATATTACACTTCCTTTTTACACATAGAAATGTACAAAATATTAGTTTCGAAAATAATATCTTAGTTATTCCCATTGTATTTGTTATTTTCATCTGAATAATTTAAGATGATGTAATAATGCTGTTCAATTAAGAAAATGCTCGATGGCATATGACAAAATTTTAAAATTTATAGAAATATTTACATTACCCGGCAACATGAATAATACTGGAAATTGAAGGAGCAATTTATGAAAATTTATGTATTATAAACTTTTGATAAGCACGATTAAATGAATTCTTGTCCAAAAGATGATTAATATCAGAAACATTGACACGGCATTATATTCTTTGGAAAAATCGCTAGGTTGGAGAGAAATAACCAGATTTTAACCATTAGTGGCAACGAGGGCCTATAATTGGTGTGAAAATCATTGTTGACATTTTGGTAGAATTAAAACCATATCGGATCTATAGGCTGATCCCCTATAATCCCGCGTTACAACAGATTATAAGAAACAAATAGAAAATTTTTATTTGTTCATACTCGACATCGAGAGGTAAAAGAGGAAGGGAATGAGTAGTTAAGTAGGAAAAGTAGCTAACAATAAAAAAGAAAGAATTTAAAACAATTTCGATACTTCTATTTATAAAGAAAAAACCAAAACAATCATGAGTTCGTTGAAAAGCGAGGCATACAAGGGAGAAGCCGATAATGATTGCTGATTAGCAAGTGAGAATCTCGAAGAGCACATCTTTTCAAATTACTGTCATCTTCTTTAAATGACAAAATAAATCATAACAATATAAATATTCTCTGAAAATTAAATGAATAATCCTGGATTATCTTAATATTTTAAATCGCATAATTATTCGAATTTACCGTAATTAATATATCATTTCGTTTAAAATTTTTTATGAATGAAATAGAACCATTATTTAAGCAACTTTGCGCTTAAATATCTTTTAAATATATTTCTAAAAAAAATATTTTAAGAGTATCAAGTTAATTAGGCAAATACTAATCTGTAATATAAAATATAAACGTATTATAAATCGTAGGATATAAAATTTTTATAAAATTACTAATCAAACTTATAAATAAATTAGAAACAAATATGTTTCAATTTCAATGCTTTATTCCGATTATTAGGAATCCTGAAAATATTTTTAAAGATATAAAAAAATGAATTTTATGTTTTAGTACTGACTTAACCAATTTTATAGATCGTATTAAATTAAAATTTTGTAATCGATTTCCTGGAAAATAAAAACCTTAAGCCTGTATTTTAATGTATTAGATTTGAAAAACTTATAGTTTTTGCAATATTGTAAAGACGATAAATCTAAAAAATAAATTTATTTTGTTAAATTTTAGATGTTATGACTATAAAATATTTAAATTCTCTAATTTTGGTGATATTCCTGCTCTATTTCTTAAAGTTTATAAATATTATCTATACAAAAAAATCGGATTATAATCATTTAAAAAAATACATATACTACCTTGGTACAAATCACCATAAATTAACTTAATTTTTTAATTAACTAGAAATATTGCTTATTTTATTTTTGTGAGGATTCGAATATAAAACATTAAAATATATTTGAGACACAAAATTTTTTAATAAAAACAATATAAATTCTTAAATGTAAACATCTTAATTAGATATATGCATATTTTAAAATAAATTGTTTTTATAATCTTGTTTTCGTTCAATCAAAATATTTTTTTATTTTTTAGTTATAAACTACGCCAGAAACTTTAAAAGTCATCGTTTCTTATGCATCTTTGTTGAATTTAAAGTATCAATATTTGAAAAAATCCAATTCGAAATTAAAAGCAATTTTGATATATGCACCTCTTCTGGTATCTATACACGTGATTTCAGATTTTTATTTATATTCAGTTTAGATTGAAAGTCTCTATATTTTCGGATTATTGGCACATTCATTTTACCAAGGTTCTATAAATTTTTCGAAAAATTTTCTACTTTTTCTATTTAAATGTTCTAAATAAATTATTAACAATATTAATTCGTAATTAACATACAATTATATGCTATAAGTGGCGAAGAGAAGATAAATACATAAAAGACTGTCTGTTTGGCAATGGTTATAAGAAATTGGTGTGGGTATCCTTGTTTGGATTTTTGTTGGGAAATAAACCACACTATATCTTCGGGTTTTTTTAGTGAATTTGTATGAGGAGGTCTACGAAATTGCAAAACTTTTTCTACAAACTTATTTTTTGTTTTTTATGTAACTAGATTGCAGACCGCAGCTGAAATGTAGGTAATTTCCATGCTTTTGCATGGAAACCTACCCTTGATCACTCGTTTAAGAAGACCTAACGCTCGGGAGATATAAAAATAAAAACCATTACCAGCCGAGAGAGCTAAGTATCAGGTTATACCTGTTGGTATGACATTGCACTGTCTAGGTGGACCTCTTGTAACTCTCTGAAATATATCTTAGCTAGAAGTTTATTGGGTTCAGAAAGTGTAGAGTATGTGAATGCTGCATATTCTTGGGGAGCCCAGGGGGATTCGACCTTCAATCCAACACCATGCAACGAACATTAACGAACTCATGGGATCTGGCTCGCCTATTAATTAGGTTCTTCATACCTGGTAGATGAAACGCTTTGAAATGTAGGTATCGCAGGGGGTACTGGTGGAGTGTTGGAATAGCAGCTTTTTATGTTAAACCTGTAACAGCGTTAATGTTATGAAAACAAATATAACACTTGCCACTGTTTTAAAAAGATGTGATAGCTTTCAATAAGGTCTATTTTGATTATGATTAAGATTTTGGATTGATTTAAAATAATTCAAAGCTTTTTTAAGAATAGAAATTCAAGTTAAAAAATTAATCACTATGTAACATAATTTGACGTATGAGAATCTATAGATTTGATGAAATGACATATAAAGATACTATAATTACTATAATATTGCTTTAAATTATATTTTTTAAAGGCTTAATTTATTTTTAATTACGTTTTCTAATTTCTATATGAATTTATTCAAATTTTCACAAAGTATTTAAAATAAAAATATAATTTGTAGGCTTGGCGTAGAGTTTTTAAAAAACCAGACCCTATAAATCTACTAAAAAAATATTCTAAATATTTAGTAGAATTAAATATTCGTTAGAAAAATTTAAAGGCCATGCTATTTTCATTATTAATACTATCGGATTCTAATCAATTTAGTTTATAATACTTAGATTAAGAATAAAAAAAACTCGAAATATATTAATGATTCTTTGAATGTACTCGAGGACAATTGTATAATATACATTTAGTAATTAAAAAAATCTTATTTAAGCATTATCAAGGAGTATTTCTCGTTTAAAATATAGTTGAATAAATGAATAGAATAGACAGGCACATATATTTTTTAATAAAAATAGAATTAAGATTGGGATGAATAAAAGAATAATCAAAGGAATATAAACAATATGAAATTAAAACATATACGCAGATAACTTTGGTAAATATTAAAAGTAGAATAACTCCTAAATTTAGTTATAAATTGAAATCAGAATTCATTAAATATAAATTATGAAACGAAAATTTATTCCCACGAGATAATTATATAATCAGTAGTTAATTTCGAGTTTATGATGCTTCTGAAATACAAAAAATTCTAAGTTTTGACTTTTCTGTGTGAATATAAGAAAAACGAGTAATTTTATAAGAATAGATAGATCTTTAGTTTATTTTTTTGTTTCTTGTCAATAAGAGAATTTCCGGTTCTAAAATAATAAAAAAAACATTTTTCGATGGCTAAAAAATGGAGTTTTTATTAGAAAATATTATTCTCAAGAAATCTATTTGAATAAAGTCGCGAAAGGCAAAACAAAAAATTGTAAATTATAAAATTAAAATTTATTTTTACATACTTGAATATACTTCAATATTGTTTTAGTAATTCAGTATCTGTTATTACTTTATTTTGATTTGCAATATTTTTTATAAAATTTGCGATTATAAGTATTTTTTTCATATTTTCGTAATTTAAATCATCAGATCCGATCCATATGAATCCATTTACCCCGATAATTATTTCTATGCTTTCGATTTTAAGAAATTGTGTTTTATATCTTGTAACCAGCATTGCAGGTACTTCTAATACCAATCCATTGGTTAATTTTTTATATTTTTCATTTCTTGTATGTAATGAGATATTTCCTGATTTATTGATTTTTTGTACTTCAGCAACTAAAATATCATTTATATCAAAATATTCTCGCATTTTCATTTCATCGGAAAACATTTTTCTCCTTTGAACCGAACCCGGAAGGTTTATAGCAGATAATTGTAATGTTGATTCAGCCTTTGAATTCATTTCAACTTTCCATTTTTTATTTCCAATCATCGTAATTCGTCCTATAATGACATCTCCAACTTCTGGATTGTATCTAAAATCAATAACAGGCTGAACAGTCATTAACTTATCAATTACAACCAAGTTACCATACAAAGATGAATATAAACCATCATTCTCTTGATAAGAACCATGACCATTTATATAACCTTCTATTGTTGGCATTTTTTCACCAGGAAGAAATTTTTTCATTTCAGCGGTAAAAATTTTGAAAAATCTAAATTTATTTTTCTTGAAAATTTTTGTAAAAGTTATTGTGCAAGAAAAAAGCCGAAACAAAAATTTTAGAAGGCTCGTTTATTTAAAAAGGTATAAAATATTTTTTAAGAATTAACGGAGAAATCAAAGTTAAGATAATTTTAATTAACAATGTAGATCGTTTATTGCGAAAACACTTGTAATAACCGAATAAAAAATCATAAGCCATTACAAATGCTCAAATAATCTTCTAAAAAAACAGAAAACAATATTTATAATATAAATATATCATCTAGACAATTATCTTCACATATAAAACAGATACGCGCTGTATTATTAAAAATATTCTGCAAAACGTAAAGAAGTAAACCCAATTTAACAATTAAAGACTTACTTACCCTTCCCGATGCCATCTATTCCGGTAGTAAATAAGCCTGTAAAAATGAAACTTAAAGAAGATGGATCTATAGAAGTTAAACCCTCTAATAAAATTATTTCCACTATTCTAACTTCTTTTCCAAATAAAAAATCGACTTATATATTAGAAACGAATTCTTGGAAAATTAATATAGAAATATACGAAGATTTTTGTATAAAATTAAGGCAAAATAAAATTTTATACGAGGAAATTCCTAAAGGCGTCATAAACGTTCTCAAAAAAAATATAAAAAATGAATTTTATGATTTAAAAAACGGTATTTATAGTTATTTACTACCATTCCAAATGCAGGGCGTAAATTTTGCTTTGAACAGAAAAGGAAAAATTTTATTAGCCGATGATATGGGTTTAGGTAAGACAATACAGGCATTAGCTATAGCATATTATTATAAACTTGAATGGCCACTCTTAATTATTGCCCCAGCTTCACTTCTTTATAATTGGGCAGAATCTATAAATACTTTTTTAAAAATGGAAAGTACAATTATTAGAAAAATGTCTGATTTTGGAGAAAAAATAAGCATTATAAGTTATGATCAAGCTTCCAAGAACTCCGATTTAATTTTAAAACTTAAACATCAAGTTATAATTGTTGATGAGTGTCATTATTTGAAAAGTCAGCAGTCTAAAAGAACTGTAAATTTACTTCCTATAATTCAAAACTCGACAAGATCAATTTTATTATCAGGTACACCTGCTATGAGTAGACCACTCGAACTATTTTCAATTATTTCTGCAATTGATAAATTTATATTTCCTAAATTCTATGAATACGGTAAAAGATATTGCAATGGAAGAAAGGTTGGGCATTGGTATGATTACAAAGGTTCAAGTAATTTGGAAGAATTAAATTATTTGCTAAATAAAACCTTCATGCTTCGAAGAACTAAAGACTGCGTTTTAAATGAATTACCAAATAAATTCAGAAGACATGTAATTCTCAATTTGGATGATTCGAAAACCGAAAATAAAGATTCAACTTCTTTAAATAAAATTTTAAATGAAAACAAAAAAAATCTTGACGAAAATCTGACTGAAGTAAGTGATAATATTATGACTTTATATTGTGAAGCAGGGAAACTCAAAGCAAACAAAGTTATAGAATATTTATCGTGTTTAATAGAAAAACAAATAAAATTTGTAGTTTTTGCTCATCATGGATTTATGATAGAACAAATATCTAAATTTCTTGAAGAGACAGGTATAAATTTTATTAGAATAGACGGCAAAACACCTGTTAATCACAGGCAACAATTAGTCAACAAATATCAAAATAATGCAAATATAACGGTAGCATTATTAGGACTAACAGCATGTGCAAGTGGATTGACACTTACAGAAGGAAAGGCGGTTGTATTTTCTGAATTATACTGGAATCCTGGTACGATGTTGCAAGCAGAAGATCGAATTCATAGAATAGGACAAAAGGATAGCGTCGATATACATTATTTGATTGGAAAAAACACGATTGACGAATATGTCTGGCCTAAAATACTTAAAAAGCTGAATGTTCTTGAATCACTTGGAATCGGAACAAACGATTTAAAAGACATTGGACCGTTCGATCTTAAACAAAAAAGACTTGAAAATTTCCTACAAAAGAAATAATAATTGTATAATTTAGTGAGAAATCATTGATTTAAGTATTCTAATAATAATAAAGATTAAATTAAAAAAAATATTTATTCGATTAGTTACATTTCCTAAATTCATTATTTTTTCAGAAATATTCAGAAAATAAAATATTTTACTTTGAAATAATAGAAATTATTTTTATATTTTATAAATAATTTCAATAAAATAAAAATTAACTATAATTACATCTCGTTGGACTATTTTTGCTATTTTTCTATTTTATGATTTTTTTTGTTAGATCATTATTTTCTAATATGAGCAACGAATTGTTTTTTTGATTCTTGCTTTAGTAAGCAAATAACTATATGTTTGTGGTTTTTCTGTTTTCCTTGATGTCAATCCAAATATGTGATAAAACAATTACATGTCTATTTAATAATAAATATAATTTGCAAAAAATTCTATATACATTGAAATGAATTTAATTAAAGTATATTAGTTTTAAAATTAGATAGAATTATTTTTCAAAAATAAATTCAGATTATTCTAGTATGTTTATGTTAGCATTTAGAGTATGATAATTAAAGACGTCATAAATTAACCATTTATGTTCTATCTGGGAATAGATAAGAAGATCTCATTTTACGTAATTTACACAAAGAAATCTTATTATACCAAATATAATGATTAAATTTAAAATTTGGTTATTGACTTTGAAATTAGTTTAAAATTGGGTCGAATTAAAATTTTTTAATGTTCTGAGTTAATTGGTAAATTCTTAACTGGATCTATAAGCCAATTCCGTATCCTCTCGAGTCCCAAAAACAACTTAAAATAAATAAATGTGAATTTTTATTCTTTCATCTTCGACACCGAAAGATAAAAAAGTAAATGAGTAAGTATATAATTTTTTAATATTTTTTTTGGCTAGAACAGTACAATTTTTTTTAAAACATGTATAATCTGCCATGATTGTGTATTTTAAAATTTTTTAAATTCACCGAAAACCATTATTTTCATGTAATTCCAAAAAAAAAATTTCAAAATTAACAAAAAATTCAAGGAAAGAAATTTTTTTATTTATGACTTCGGTAGGATATTTCATATACAAGTTTCTGTGTCAATAAAATATCAGAAGATTTGGGTGGATTATAACACGCTTTAATTAAATTAAATAGATGTTGAGGCTACTAGAAACCCCTGATATTTCCATCTTATAATTCCAAATAAAAAAATCAAAAAAAATTACGATTTTAACTTATTAATATTAAATTTTTTGCATATAAAAATAGTGAAACAGCTTAGCCGCAAATATTCTAAGTTTTTAATTAATATATTAAAAGAGAAGCTCTTGAAAATGTATAAAATACCTTAACATATTCTTAGGTTTGATTCTTTTCTTTTATAATGTAATAACTGATTTTATGTTTATTGAGGACATAATAGAAATCTAATTATATGATATTAAAATTCACATGTAAAGTAACATTGTCCAAAGTTATATATTTTTTTATAGATAATACATGATTGATTAAAAGATACTTAAATTATTAGATCAGGGTTTTCTTTAGTTTCTATCTTGTAAATTCATTATTATGCATTAACTTTCCATATAAAAAATAGTAGATTTCTATTTTGAAATATATTTATAGATTCTAGAAAAAGATAAAGAAATATAGACATGATGAGCGCCAATTCTTAATGTGGAAAATACCAATAACACCCATCTTGCACTAATAAAAGGCTTCTTAAAAGTTAAATACAAGTTGTAAGAGGTTTCTAAGAAGACTTAGAGGAAGCTCAACTTACAAAATTATATTCGAAATAAAAAAGCGAAAACTTAACAATAAGTTATATAATGCAGGAAAAAACGTGCTTATAAGTCTCGGTGAATCTTCTAGATAGCCAAAGAAAAAAATATTAGGCTACGAGCTGAAGGAGTGATCTGCTATATCTAGGATAGAAATGTATTATGGAGATCAGAAGACGTGGGCCAACACTGCAGAAATTTTGGTATACAGGAGGTCCTTTAGAATCTCGATGTAAAAAAGGCTTGGTCATTACTATAATAGACGGTATAATGAATTGGTTAGATGCCTGGAATTTCGTCTTCTAAATGATTATAAATTAAAGTCTTCAAAACGAATAAATAGTCACTCAGTTCAAGAAATTCTTGAAAACGAGTATGCAAAGATAAGAGTGTACACCAGAATAAAACCTGAATTCGAAACTCGGAATAATAGACCCGACATATTTTTTAAATAAGATGAAGAATAAGATAACACTCATTGAAGTGGAATCACTTTTCAAGATTCACTTCAAATAGTTAGAACACGGAAGCCTAGGAAGTATGACCTATTAGCAAATGAGTTAGGTCTTATTTATAATTTAGTGTTAGAATAATCTCTTCTGTGATTACCTGAGTTGGTATTGTAGCAAAATATCATGATTCAAACCTAAAAAAACTAAAAATGCTCATTAATCTAGAGGAAAATACATTCAATCGATTGTACTCAAGAAGAAGGTCGGAACAGTGTCTTCTGATAGAAGAAGAGGATTTACGTGTTTCAAAAAGGTAAAGAGCGGCAATATTTTTTATTAAAAGGGGCCGAAATGCATGAGGAACAAATACCCCCTTTAAAACATGCTAATATCCAGGAAGATAGTCTTAAAACAAAAAATAATACACCAACTATTTCAGAAGGAGAAACCATGTTGAAGAAACCGGCATAAACATAGATGAATTGTCGGATCAAAGAGGAACAGATAATGCTTAAGGAGTTAGACGAAAATATATAAAAGTTCGAAAATGATTTAAACCCAAAATTTTTTTAACCTAGATATTTTTATGTATTAAATACTAAATGGACCATTGTTTATCAGGTGCCTTTGAAAAATAAAATATATTCTATGCCAAGCTTTGATGGTTTCGCTTATAAATATATAAATTGAAAACCAGTCATCTAATTACAGGTGTTCCTACTTTCCTTCGACTTGCCAATAAATGTGTATTGAATGGTATATTCTTCTAAATATTTTAAATCCGATTTTTAAATGCAAATTATCAAGATAATTATGGTTCTTAAGGCAAACACTGAAAACTAGTTAAACAGTAAAGAACAACTGGGTTTATTAACCAACAAAAAACAAAATTTATTGAGTATTTTACAATATTTTTTAAATAGCAACGAACAAACACTGTAAAATATAATATAGAAAACAAAATATTTGATGTTTTACTGGAATTGAAAATATAACAAGTGCGATTGAGTTTTGGATTGATTAAGTATGTGTATATTTGAAAGTCATGGATTATTTCTTTAAAGAATAAAAAAATTAATCCGAAACGAAATGCAAATATATACAAAATAATACTTTTAAATATAAATTTCAAATTATAAAGCCACCGAAAACCCAATTTTTAACAAAATATAATCTATAAATACAATATTTAGAAATATATAGCAATTGATTTTATATTTAAGTTTTACCAAGAAACAGATTTAAGTCGTAAGCAATAAAACCGCAATGAACAGAAGAAATTCGCAAATAGAAGAGTAAACGCTTCTTCAATTACGCAGGGGAAATTAAAAAAAATTTAAAGCAAGAAGATTATAAAGAATAAAAATGGCATAAATGAACATATTACATAAATTGGTTTTAGCTTAAAATATTCTGCACATTGGTTTTTTAGTGAAACATGTAAAATTTTATTTTCATATTGATGTAGATAGTATTTGGAAAAACTCAAAATTTAAAAGAATATAATTGTTATGCAGCAAAAGCATAACCATTGAGTAATTTTGTGATATGAAATACAGATCAACCATTGAAAATTATGATTTTAATATTTTACGTTATTAAGTTGTGATATGAAATAAGGATCAACATTAGAGAATTATATATTTGATATTCTACTTAATTGAATTAATTGGAGAAGAATATTAAAATAACTAATTATTACAAACCGGAGTGCTTAATTTAGTATTTATAGCATTGAGATATGGTTTCAAATTGTTTAATATATAGTGAGTTCAAATGCGAGAATATTTTGCAAATAAATCCAAAAGAACTATTTATAAATACTTAAAGCAAGCAAATCGTTTTGAAGCCAGTAGTCTTCATTATTTTCTAAAATTAAATAATTTTTTTTCTATTAATTTGTTTAGATTTTCTTATGTGTTTATAATTTCTGTTTTTAAAAAAATTCGTCGTGTGGAATTTTTTGACAAAGCAAATATTTATTAAAATAATGATGTTAAAAAACATGCAATAAGCAAATATTATTTTATAAATTATAAAATCTAATATGTCTTTAGGTAACAGTAATTTCTATAAAAGTTAATCTTCAGTGAAAATATTTGATTATTTTTAAATACAATTATTAAAAATATAATAAAATGACAGAAAGGTATTTTTTTTGGTAAAATAGCATTTATATATTAAAACTATAACAAAAATACACTTTCAATCATATTTTTAGAAATAAATTTGATTAAAAAAAGATCTTTTGATATATTTGACATGATAAAATACTTTTTTAATTTATAAAAAAATTCTTAACCGTTGTATGTTCGAAGGAAAAACCTGGAAATAGAAAAACAATTTTTTTAAATAGAACATCTTCTTGGAGTTAAATATTAACGAATGTGATATTTATATACACAAAGAAAAATTTGATGTTTAGTATTTTTTCTTTTTTAGATATATGATTCGTTAGTAGAGAATGGGTAAGAAAAGAAATTTGAAATAATTTAACATATTTAGAATTCTTTATATTAGAAATAAGTTGATTGATTGATTTTATTTTTTATTGGTGTTATATTCTCTAAATATTTTTAAAAAAATTGATTTGGTGTTAAAATTACTGTGAAAATTATTTTTTTCGTATATAAAGGATGTTATTTATAGAACTGTTTACCCCAAATCATATGAGAATTAAAATGTCAATAGAAAACACTAAGAATGAGACAAATCAACCAGAAATTACAATTGCATGTAACCGTAGAAATCAAGTTGATCTAATCAAATTGATCTACAAACGTACTTTCGAATCATTAACTTAGTTGTTAATTCACGTGATTTAGATCAATGATCAAATCGATATGGTGTTCTAGTTACTTTGACATGTTCAAGTAACAAATTGGTGTTACATATGGTTACTGCTCTGATGCAGATTTTGGAGGTTTTCCGTTGTTACTTTGGTTTCTTGTGCTGCTTTATTCATCGGGATTAAGTTATGGACTCAACGAGTCAATTGTGTGTGATTTGGATGTGACGTGTAATGGTATATTTGTGCAACAGGTTGATTCTGCCTGACGAGGATGCTTGTCTCTGGGATTAAGCCATGCAAGTCTGGTGAAGCGAAAGTGGAACTGCGAACGGCTCAGTAGAACGGTGATTATTTAATCGTGTAGGAAGGATAACCGCGGGAAACTGTGGCTAATAACACGAGTAAGACGCCGACCCATCAGTTTTATCGTACGGTAAGGGCGTACGATGGCTTTAACGGGTACGGGGGATCAGGGTTTGATTCCGGAGAGGGAGCCTGAGAAACGGCTACCAGGTCTAAGGACAGCAGCAGGCGCGAAACTTGCCCAATTGGAGAGAGGCAGTTATGAGACGTATATTTTGTAACCGGGGTAGAATACCGGTGATTGACTGGAGGGCAAGTCTGGTGCCAGCAGCCGCGGTAATTCCAGCTCCAGGAGTGTCATAGTGCATTGCTGCATTTAAAAGGTCCGTAGTCAGTGTTGACAGGGATGCTAGAAGACACTTTCTTCATGGAGTGTATTGGCATTCTAGGTTAGCATGTAGGAGCGGAAGAGGGCGACTGTATTGCGTAGCGAGAGGTGAAAGTTGACGACCTACGTAGGACAAACCGAAGCGAAAGCTGTCGTCCAGTACGTTTCCGGTGATCAAGGACGTAAGCCGGAGGAGCAAAGGTGATTAGAGACCCCTGTAGTTCCGGCCGTAAACTATGCCAACTGGGTGTTACGTAGTGGTACCCACGAGAAATCAAGTATATGGGCTATGGGGATAGTACGATCGCAAGATTGAAACTTGAAGAAATTGACGGAAGGACACCACCAGGAGTGGAGTGTGCGGCTTAATTTGACTCAACGCGGGACAACTTACCAGGGCCAGTTGTATGACGAATCTTTGATGAGTACGACTAAGTGGTGCATGGCCGTTCACAACATGTGAGGTGACTTTTAGGTTTATTGCTGTAATGTGTGAGACCCTCAGCTACGGCGACTGGGGACTATAAGTTTCAGGAAGGAGGGGGCTATAACAGGTCTGTGATGCCCTTAGATGTTCTGGGCTGCACGCGCACTACAATGTTATTTCTAGGTATAATGTAAAGATAAAGGATAACTCGGTTGGGATTGCGTTCTGTAATGGACGCATGAACCAGGAATTCCTAGTAGTCGCGTGTCACTAACGGGCGACGACTGCGTCCCTGTTCTTTGTACACACCGCCCGTCGTTATCTAAGATGGTGCTATGTTCGAAGAGGGTTTTCCTTCTGAGGACGTAGGATTAGATTGGATACAAGTCGTAACAAGGTTGCTGTAGGAGAACCTGCAGCAGGATCAGTGCTAGTACTTTTATTGTGTAGTTTTTTCATTTTAAACTCATACAAGGGATCACTTGGCTCCGTATCCGAGGAAGGCCGGAATAGTTTCCGAGAACTAAGGCCGAACGGCATTTGTAAATGCCTGACTACCCCCTGGACTTAAGCATATTATTAAGGGGAGGAACAAAAACTAACTAGGATTTCTGTAGTAGCGGCGAGCGAACAAGAAATAGCCCCGAATGTAAGCCTCCGGGCATTGTTAAGATCGTCGTAACGAATTACCGGGACAGGTAAGCCATAGAGGGTGATAGCCCCGTAGTGACGAGTAATGGGCAGAGTAGGGTTGCTTGGTAATGCAGCCTGAAGAGGTGGTGGGTTCCATCTAAGGCTAAATATGAGCGGAGACCGATAGCGTAATAGTACAGCGATGGAAAGGTGAAAAGCTAAAAAGTGCAAAGACGTGAAATTGTATTGAGTATCCTGATCACAGGACCCGTCTTGAAACACGGACCAAGGAGTGCATCTGCATAGCAAGTTAAAGGGGGGTTTCCTTTAAGCGTAGCGAAAGCAGATATAGCTGTTCGGATGCGACCCGAAGGGCTGTGAACTACACCTGGCCAGGTTGAAGCCATTCGAAAGGATGGTGGAGGACCTAAACTTGTTCTGACGCGCAAATCGATGGTTTGAGCTGGGTGTAGGGGCGAAAGACCAATCGAACAGCCGGGTAGCTGGTTCCCATCGAAATGTCTCTCAGGACAGCAGACACAAGTTACTTAGTATTATGCGGTAGAGGAACGGCGGGATGAAAGGGGAGCAATCTCCACATACCGACGAACTGCGAACGTGTACGTGTTATTCTTGTATTAAAGAATAACGATTATATATGTGTCTAGTGGGCGCGTTCTGGTAAGCAGGACGTGCGAAGAGGGATCAACCTGACGTACTGATAAGGGGCCTAATCTGGTTTTTCTTAAGGCCGTAGATGAATTGTGACAGTAGGGCGGTGGCCATGGAGGTTGGCATCCGGTAAGAAACGTGTTGCAACGTACCTACCGAATTCATGTGCGCCGAAAATGGACGGTACAAGGCCAGACCCGATGCAGTACTTATAGGTAGATGGGCGTGGTGTATGTGCAGAAGGTTTACCGTGAGGTAAAGTGGAGCATACACTAGTGCTGATCTTGGTGGTAGTAGTTACAATTCGTGTGTGAATCGCGAAGGCTTCAGGAGAAGGGTTCTTCTAAGACTTCATAAGGAGAAGGTTAGCCGGTCCTGAGATCTCGACAGGGAATCGGGTTGATATTCCCGAGCCATCTAGGTATTTGGCAACAGTAAATATGGTGTTTACGTCTTAGGCACGACAACAAGGAGGTACCCATTCCTTGTAGCAGTACTGTATGTAGCGTGTTGTACAGAGCAATACAGGCATATGCAATTGTCTTAGCTGGGATCCGTGAAAAAATACCTTTATGACCTAGATGACCGTACCGACCGCAGCAGGGCTCCGTACGGTGTATACCGGAAGCGATAGGACAAACGTTAGTTAGGGAATTCGGCAAATTAGATCCGTAACCTCGGGAAAAGGATTAGCTCTAAGGAATTAGAACTTTTAGTTACGGGGAATCCGACTGTTTAATAAAAACATAGCTTTGTGGTGGTGTAGTACGTGGACACAAAGTGAATTCTGCCCAGTGCCCAGCTGTTAAGACAGGTCGGGCTGTATACGCAGGGGTAAACGGCGGGAGTAACTATGACTCTCTTAAGGTAGCCAAATGCCTCGTCACCTAATTAGTGACGCGCACGAAAGGAGCAACGAGATTCCCACTGTCCCGACTAACAACCTGCGAACCCACGAGCCAAGGGAACGGTCTTGGCTATGCAGCGGGGAAAGAAGACCCTGTTGAGCTTGACTCTAGTGTGACGCCGGGGTCTTGTGCAGCTGTAGCAAGGTGGGGCAACTGAAAGACCACTAGCTGTGCAAGCGACCCGTATTTGTCAGATGGGGAGTTTGACTGGGGCGGTACATCTGCTAGACTACAACGCAGATGGCCTAAGGGTGGCTAACTTCGGAGAGAAACCGAGGGTGTAGTCCAAGGGCAAAAGCCACCCTGACGTATTACTACACGGTAATACGAGGGGAAACCCAGGCCTAGCGATCCCATTGCTTACAGAGCATCTAGCAATGGGTGACGTAAAAGTTACCACAGGGATAACTGGCTTGTGGCAGCCGAGCGACCATAGCGACGCTGCTTTTTGATTCTTCGATGTCGGCTCTTCCTATCATGGTGCAGCAGAAGGCACCTAGTGTTGGATTGTTCACCCACTAACAGGGAACGTGAGCTGGGTTTAGACCGTCGCGAGACAGGTTAGTTTTACACTACTGCTACGGTACTAAGGGAGCAGATGCTAGTACGAAAGGAACGAATCTGCAGGACCTCTTGTCGTGCCTATATCTGGTAAGGTACGGGCTAAGCAACGTCCTGGCACGGAAGAGCTGAAGGCCTCTAAGCTTCAACGTGGCCCTACTGTACTATCTAGCATGAAGACGACGTGCTTGGGTGCTGCAGCTGTAATCCACAAGATCGCGAGTGGATGAGGCTAGCAAGCACTCATGACGAGAGATGATCACCACCTCCACGTGGTTCTCGTTGGGTAACGCCAAGAGTGATCAAACAACAAAAGATAAAGGATTAAAAAGTAATAAAACTAAAAAAAAGTAAACAAAAAAACTATTTCAAAATGAAAAAATTAAATTGGGTAAAAAAAGAAATGAAACATTTTAGCGTTTCTTACAAGATTAGGATCTAAGCAAAAAAATGCATTTTCTTTTTTAACATTAGACATTTATGTGGCATTTAAATAAATTCCACTAGCTCTTACTTATAAGAAGGCACATACCAGATATGTAATAAATAATTATTTTAAAAATTAAAAGTCCTATGTAGGCGTAGAAATTTCTATATTACCACTTGATTTTAAATATATTTGTTCCTTTATATATAAGCAAAAACTATTTTTTTATTTCAGTACGAGATTTCTAATTGAGAAAAATTTAGTATTTACCTATTAATTTTTCCTCGGCTTCAAAGTTTTTAAAATTTTAAATCTAAGACTTTTACAGCAAAATTTTGCCTACATTTATATATTATTTGAAAGATCACCACCCCGGGTCGGGAACGCAAGAGGACACAAAACCCACGGTAGTAGACGAGACAAGTTACGGGCGTAAGCGCCGTCAACGGGAGCAGTGCCAAGGTGAGCAATTTCGGGGCAACAAAAGGTAAACACGCGACCAAGAATTCTCGGTTTACCAGGCACTGTCGAGCAAACCCACTTAACATCAAGATGAGTCTACCGAATGTGATTGGATCGAAGATTCCATTAGGAATCAAATTTTTTGAAATCTTCTATACTAAGGAAAAGAAAGGTAAAAAAGTGCCTGGAAGGGGTGGCAAGCCTGGGCTCAGCAAATTGTCCGGCACAGTTAAAGACTAACAAATCAAAATATATGTGAAGACTACGCCGGACGTTAATGAGTGGGGATTTTAGGGATTTTTATGTGACCTTCTAGAACCGAAGTCCAAATGTGGATATGGTGGCTGTACACAGTCGGGTCGGTTTTATTGGATTTTTGTTTTTGAGTGTGGTGCATGGTATGGAAATGAATAGCTTAGTTTCCCTTTAAAAACAATACAACGAGTAGTGCTGAAAACTTTTTATCAATAAAGCCGAATTTTATTTATCAGAAACGCAAACTTTTTAATATTCACAAATTGTTTTTCATTAATAAATTAAAGGAATGTTCGAATAACGATAATTTTTTACTTTAACGAATTATATATATTTCCATTAATTTCTAGATGCTAGAAAGATTGAAAATTATAACGGTCTAATAGACTACATATTTAAATATCCAAATCTGTTAAAATACCAGATATAACATCAAAATTTAAATTTATAAAAATATATAAAATCACAGAATTAATGTATTCATGTTTAGAATATTAAAATGGCCGAAGATCTTAACCTTTTAATCATTTGAATTATAAATTCAAAAAAAAGAATATATTTGCCAATCTTAGATAACATATAAATAAAAAAAATAATAAATATAGTTCCATATATTGCTGTAAAAAATAATGTATGTACACATTATAGAAAAAATTTCTTAACTAGCATCTCTTTGTTCAAATAAAAGATAGACGACGATGCGCGAAAATACTTTAAAGGATATATAAAAAATTTTAAAAAAAAAAATTTATGAGATGAATAAAACAATATACTAGTGGCTTTATTTATTGAACATTAAATAAAATTTGAGATTTTTCTATAACGTTAATATAATATATTTGCTAAGTTTTGAATCGTGAATATAACTATATAGAAAAGAAAAAGCAAAATATGCCTCTATATTTGCCAATAATAATTTACTCAAAAAAATAATGGTAGATTTAATAATTCAAATGTTTAAAATAGATAGACAAGCATCATTTATAAAATTCTAAAATTTTAATTTTTGGATCTCAAATCAGTATCAAGCATAAATTTCTGTTTGGTAATGATTAAAAAATTTTTTGTTAACCATTGAAAAATTGGATTTTTAAGTTATCACTTAACGGATCTAATATTAAGAAAATTTAGAAAAACAAATATATTAAAATAAAAGAATGAATTGAGTGAAATTTTTGTATTATATAAAAATAATAGATTCTTGGCACTACAGAGTTACCAAATTACATTAAAAAGAAAGATATACTAGAAATATAAAATTAATTCAATAGATTGAACAAAGACAATAAAAAATAAAGTAGATAATAAGCAAAAGTATTAACTTCTAATGATTGAAGTTTATGTTATAATGGTTCAAAAGTTCTATTTTTATGAAAAAAAATTAAATTTGAATATGAATTTTAAGTTAGCACAATTCTAAAAATTATGAAAATATACAATAATTGGATGATTATACCCTTTTGGCAATAGTAAAAAACCTATTGGATTATCTTTAGAAAAATATAGCAAGCAGTCAACATGATTTGTCACAAGGAATGCATATTTTTCTATAATATAATGGGGTTTAAATTGATTTTAGAACAATATATTTTTAATGTTATATTATATAATTTAAAAATCTTAAAAATCATTATATTTATATGAATTTTATGGTAATTAATGCCAAAATGATAAAATAATATTAACAGATATTAAAATTGTTTTTAAAATGATTAACATATAGTAATATGACTATAAATTAATCGAAAAATATTGTTTTAGTTCAATTAACGGAAAAATTCATAAATATAAACGAAATAAAAAAGACTTTACAACATATATATTTATTAAATCGCGTCACAGTATATGAACAGCCACTGTTTTAATCATTTCACAACTGGTAGCAATTTTTTGCGTAAACCACAATCTTTTATTCCACTACATTCGAATTTAAGTCATTGTGTGAATGTTTCTTAAAACAGAAAATTTTTCCAATCTAAATAGATGTTAACCCATATATAACCTCCTCTTTTTTTTTTTAACTTCGATGAGCTTAATTAATGTTAATTCTGCAATATTCTGCAAGATAAAATAATACACACAATTTTTAATCTATATCTTTAATTTTTATGTAATATTCATACTAAAACTTGAATAAAGTTAGTTAAATTACAAATTTTTACAAAAATATAAATCCACAGGCATAAGGAATATGAAATACAAGCTAAATAAACCGCAAATATATACGAGCCAGAATTATATAAAATATTTCAATTCAAATATATTAGAAATAAACGTCTTTAACTATAGAATGAATGTTACTTTTCTTAAATTTACCATCAGCTGAAGTTTTTAAATAATAGGTTTTGGAAATCATAATGGAATCTTTTATTCCATAAAAAAAATATAGAAAACTGCAATATTTAATTATAAATGATTCGTAAAATTTTGTTTTGTAATTTATATTGGTTTTCTATTCAACTTCCATTGAAGCTTACAATTAAATGACTATGATGTATAGAATGCTATCAAAAAAACGTACAGAGTATTGTAAGTACAATATAAAACCAAATTTCTTGTTTCGGTTTGAACAATAATAATTATAAACAATTTAAGAATAGGTTAGTTAATGTCTATTATATTATATCCAAGCGAAAAAAATTTTGTTTCATCAAAATAATAAATACGGACACAATTTTTTCAGAATAAAATAAAGGTATAAAAAATTGAGAAACAATAAAGAATTAGAAGAACATTAACAATTTATCAAAATATTACATGGTCTAACGAAAAATTTCATTTCGTTAATCATAATAATTTTATACTTCAACTAGCAGTAAAGAAGTAAATCACTTACTGAAATTTTATAAATTAGAATCGAATTTTCTTCTTTATAAAGTAAGAATAAGATATATTTTCTGTTTAATTTAAAAAAGTTTTCGTGATCTAAATTCACTTTGGAATGCCGTTTTTACCAATATTTAAAACACATTCCCAATCATAGCATAAATAAATTGTAACAGAAACCAATAAAGATGACTTATATGTGCCTTGTATTAATCAGATATCAGATCGAAAAAGACGGATATTCCGAGATATTAAGAACAAAAAACAATTCAAAATATACAACTTTAAAATTAATAATTTTATAAACAAAAAAAAATATTTTAATATAAATGTCGTATATTAAGGCTATAAAGCCCTTAATAACTAAATATTGTACATTCATCATGGTGTAATTTATCTTATTCTAACGTATAAGTTTACATATATACCACAATTTTCAAGGTTTAAAGCCGTATTTCATGGTGAGAATATTCCTGTACCTTCTCAAATATATAAAAAATGAACATTTTAATCGAAGTAAAACAACTGTCTAGCCTATGATTAAGCCATAAAACGGAACATTTTTACTTTAGCATAACGCATTCAAACTTTATTTATGTTACATTCTTTATATTCACTATATATTCGAAATTTTTTTATAAAATTAAAATATAAGAGTAATTATGGATGGTGTTATTTTATCTATAAATTACATAGATATGATTACAATATATAAAAGCAAAATATCTTATAGAAATAAATAGTTTTGGTTGAAATCGAAGGGGCTGAATAGTCAGATAGAAAAATTCTTATAGATAATAATCCTACTGTTTACTTATATACGAAATATACAATCGTGTATATATTATACTACATTTTAATAAAATATCCGAAAACTTTTTTAATTTTGTATATTTGGCAGTTGTTTATATAAAAGTTATTCGATCTTATTACAAAATCTTTCTAATAAAATTAATAATGTTGTGAGATTATAAAGTAATTTTTGGTTTTAAACATGTTAGTTTCTATGTGCATTTAAAAATAACAAGGCGACCGCGTTTCTTTATCTAGTACTAGTCATCGGAACGAGCAGATCTGATTTGTAAAAAAGGCTTTTAACTAGATATATTCTCATGTGTGTTAAATACGTTTACAACGTTATTAGACAGCAGTAGTGTTCGCCTGCAGAACTCCTTTATTATCCTAATCGAAATTGCTGAATTAACATGTAATTATACCTTCTGTTTTGATATAACTCTTTCATAATACAAAGATTTAAATATTTAATTTATTTTGAGAGAAGTCTAGGCCTTTGACTCAATAAGACAATCTTTTATTTTTTAGAGTAGTATTATTTAATACTTATCTAGGAATCAAGATAATTTTTTACACTACTTGTATTTTTTGTTAATGCTTCACTGAGCTTCTATCAAAGTTTCAAAGATAAAATCTACTATATAGTTCTCTAATAACTAAATATAGACATTTATTCGCATTTTGTTGGAAAATTTTGTGCAGTTATAAAATAGGTGTATGATAGAATAATTTATCCGAAACAATGCCAAAAATATTCTACAAACCGATTTTATCAGCTTAAAATTATGCATTACAAGTTCGAATTAACATTTAACGGTGTTTGAACATGTTGGACATCTTTACTCCTTTTTTTTTCTATATATGTAAACATTTTCATCGAACCAGAATTTTCTCGTCCTTCTAATTTAAAGAGACAGTGAGAGGTATTTAAAAAATTATTATCAAAACAAAGCGAGCAGTAACATTGATTCAGCATTATTTCGGGCATATACTATGTATATAATTGAGGTGGAAATTACATAAATTCAAAATTCTGTAATTTGAAGCATATAACAATATAAGCTGATCTATAAGATTCAAAAAGTTAACCCGGATTGCTTTTTAAATTAATCTTCTCTTTAAATTCATATAATGCCACCAAAACCATTAAAAATTCCTTGAATATTTTGTAACTTTGTTTTCTATATGGCATATAAGGAAAATATGTTGTTAAATTCTTTAAATGGTAGTTACGAGGTCAAAGCTATCTTTAATCGCTATATTTGTTGAGATGGTTTTAAATAGAGAATTTTTAAACCTAAATGGTTTTACTTTATAGCGATTTTCATAAAAAAAATAAAGTTATGATTATTTTATCATAGACTCTAGAATTCGTTAGCAACATTCACTAGTAATATAATCTATCTAATGTTTGTTTTTATAGTATTATAGATATACTATATGGATTAGAACAAATAGAATGTAAAATACAAGAAGATTTTTTAAATAACTAAGAAATATCCCTATAGTAAAATGATTTAGGTCAAAAATTCTTAAAAATAAATCTAGAATATTGGTTTTTCTCTTGAAAATTTGTACTCTTTTGCTAGAATTAAGTAAAATAAGATATTACTGCCGAACAAATGCAAGTACCCACAAAATAAAAATGAATGAGTATGATTTTATTTAAAATTTCCTTGTAATATAAACTAGCAAAAATAGATGCATAAAAATTAGGAAATAAAAAATCAAAATTTTATACACCATGTTGCGTTGTTAAATAAACAAGTAGTCGTATTTAAACACATGTGTAAATTTTAAGTTTGAATGATTTTGTCTAAACATTTTCTAGCTTCTTTATTAAAATATTGAATATCAAGAAGTCGAAAATAGAAATAAAATATGAACCAAAAACTTATTTCACGAAAAATCTGGCTTCGTTACAGCATTTTTCGATAGTAAGCCCACATAATCCTAACCACCATCTTTATCTAGATATTTATCTAAAACTTAAAAATTTCCTTGTAAATATCCAGCGATTCTATCATAAAACTCGTAAGAAGCGGAAATTGCTTTTTCGTTAGCTGAGCACCCTCTTATTCTACCATTTTTTTGATTAATACATATTTTTCCGTATATTATTGGCTAATTCTGGCGTTTCAGACATGCTGGCTTTTAAGTATCATATAGTTTGGTTGTACACTGGCATATACATTTTTTCAAACCATAGTTAAATTTTTAAAGATTTTTTTTGAGATCTTCGATCATATGAATTCTTATTGTCATTTGTTTTATAATCTTCTTTCTTTAACTTTATGGTTTTTGTCACAATAACTTGCCAAATGAATACTAAAATTATTTCGGTACTACATCAAGTAAAAATGTGACTCTTTAGAAAAGGTCTTGGCTTTTTGGATTTTTAAAGTTGAAATCTGAAGGGATCATCTCCGAAGAAATTAAATTGTAGCTTCAGGGAGTGTAAGTATGCGCAGTTTCTCGCATGTTAAAAAACATCATGTGGTTTATTTCGAATTTACACCTCTTTTAGTTTTCCCAAACTTAGGTTTTTGTTTGAGTAATTTCAATAATTTTTAGAAGCAGAGGTAATGCATTAGTTTTAAAAATTTATTTATATTCGTTTAGAAAGCAAGATGTTCGGAGCGCACAAATTAACTACAAAAATAGACGTTTTGTGAGTTAAATCTTAGCAAATATGTTTTTTAATGATAATACCTTTTTTTCTACCCTAACTACATTTTACCCATTAGCAATAGAAGACTGTTTAGCAAATAAATGTCTTATTTATTTCTTATCATTATAACATTGAATAAACCAGCGTAACGATCGTTTTTTCTAGCAATTAAACTTTAAATGAAGTCTATATTTTATTTTTTTATTATATGAATCGTTAAATAGACTTATTTTATTTTCATTTATCGCCTCCTATAGTTTTGATAAACCTGAATAAGGCTTTTCGTTTAGTTTACGTGGATTCCTGGCAGATTATATTTTTTATACTGCGTTATTTTGGAACATTGATATATTTCCTTATGAAGGATCTGGCATAGCAGAATTGTATGTTTGCTCCAAAAATTAGCACTAAGAATTTATTTTGCTAGTTTAAACAATGGAAATGTAGAGCACTTTCCTCTCAATCTGATTCGCATTTTATTTATCGCATATACACAAACGCATGAACTAAACTTAATGAAAATCAAGTCATATTTAGAGTAATTTAATTGGATATTTAATTAACCATATTAAAGGTTCATTAATTATAGAAAATAGCTTTTTTGATAAATTTGCATAGAATTTGTTCAAACTATTTGCATAACTTTGCCTTCGGATTCATAAATAAACCAAATAATTAATTATGTTGGTATCTTTATTCATTTCAGCGTACTTGCGGTCATAATACACTAAAAAATTAACAATATTGTCACAACACATTTTATTTGTAGTTGATTTCGCCTTGTAAGTTTTACGCTTATCCTACATAAAATGGCAAGTTCTATAGTTATATTAGCCAGTTTCTTTGTTTCAAAGAGTTTTCTTCACCGATGAGTAAAAAATTATTTATTGATTGAATTTATATTTATATGTATTCTCAACATTGTATATTTTTTTCGCATACGTCTCAAAAAGGTATATACAACACAAATAGCAAAAAAGAGGCCCTATTCATCTATAAGATTACTTTAACATTATTATTAATGATATTTTAAAATTTATTTTTAAAAAAACATAATTTTAAAATTTTTCCCATCTTATGTTTTGTATGAGAAATTTAAGAAGAAATTGTTGCTTATTTTATAAGTCCAAATATATATTTGTTCGGAATAATATGCACACCCCTCTTTGAAAATTCTTAATTGTTTTAAACTAGCAAATATTATAAATTTCGACACGATTAAACGGTCATAAATTGGTTATAAGACATATATTTGGGTACATATATTTTCCTGTTATTTATTTATTTTTGTCAAATATTTTTGCTTTTCAGCCTCGAGCAATTTTATGAAATTTTATGCTACATCAATGCATATTAAATTTTAGTAAATATGCCTGTCGTAATCTCTCGAGGCACCCAGATAAAAAGTATCTTTGATAGAAGCAGCTCTATCATTCGAAGTAAAGGTTTTTTTACGAGTGTAGATAAAGAGTTGTTTTTATTAATAAAATGGTTTATTTAATTTATTATTTCAATTCTTTGTTTTTCTTTCTTCAACCAATATAGTTTTAATAAAATATAATTTCATATTTCATAAGAGAATTCCGATAACCCATAATTATGTAGTAGAATACTACAATGCACAAAAAAATTTTGTTTAGAAAGTTGTCCGCAGATTTCACTGAAAAAATAATGATTAAAATATTAATTTATCTATATGTTCAAAATATTAAAATCGTTGAAAACATACTGGATTTATTGAACTATCTATTACAAAATATTAAAAGCAGAGTTCATAGAAGATTAAATTTCAAAAGTCAACGATTACGATCAATTTGGATTTTCTTAAATAGATTATTTATAAACTTACTAGTTAGGTTTTTGTTTTATTATAGTGAAGTAATTGCATATATTGTTAACCAAAAATATATTTGTGTTTAATTAGACCATTTGTTAGAACATTTTTCAGCTTAGAAAATATTTTTTACGAATGTGTGCTAAACTTCATTATTTGTATTTTACTTTTTTCACATTCATCATAATGTAAAAATAAATGACAAATTTTTTTTAAAAGACTAAATAAGATTTTTATATCACGATAGCGTGTTCTATCACATATGGTTATACTAAGAATATTTATTCAAATTATGTTATAAGTTTCAATCTTGTTTAAATATATATTCAAATTATGTTTTAGGTTTTAATCTGGTTTAAATATCTTTAACAAATTCAATTTATGTAATCTTTGTCTATTTCTTTTATTTTTGCCTCGTTTTTATCTCGAATCTTTTTACGCGTAGCATCTTTCATATCAAATTTCTTTTCTAGATTTAACCCCAACCAAGTTCTTACCTGAAGTACAATCCAATTGTCTAAATCATTAAGACAGATTATAGATGGAAAAAGGAATATTCTATTAATTGTCAAGCACCAAAAAAAACCGAATAAATTACTCATGCGATTCCCGAAACTTTATTTAAATACTCTGTGTTATTCTTATATCGTAAATAGGTGTCTGGTTGGTACTGGATATTTTGATGCTTCTATTATATTTTTATCTGCCTTCTCGATTATGTTTTGGTTTTTAGATGTTTCATGAGAAAGATTAGCTATGAACAATAACTATGCTTATGGAATACAAATTTTTCTCTAAAAAACCATAAATACGTTTGCTTATTTCCGAAAATCGAGAGGCATATAATTCTAGAAATGTCTTCTAGTAAATAACAAGGCTTTGAAAACTAAAAAATCAGTTGGTAAATTTTTGAATTCGAAAGAAAAATTTGATTGCTCTTTAAAATTCAAAGAAATTCTGATAAAAGCTGATTCTTTGTAAAAAAAATAATTGTTAAAAAATTTGTATGTTGGAATTTCTTCCCATTATTTTTTTTTAAAGTATGTAAAAGTACATTAATGTTCTCTTTCAAATTTTCTTGCACATAATAGAAGATATATTTGCATATCATGGGGTAAAACAACCTTCATTTTAATAATACACGAAATTTATTAAATAGAGTTTTTTTTCCTACATTAAAAGAGAAGCCTTTTGATTTGTATTACTTATGCTCCGACTTTTACAGTTTTGAATAAAGATTTTCAGATTTCCCCATTAAATATCATTATTATGGATCTCAAATAATATTGAAACTATAAAATTCTTTTTTAAAAGAAAATTTACACATTTACAATATTCTGATGCACTTCAGTAAATAAATGATATTTTTTATAAGTAAGGCTTTAAAAAGCTTTAGTTTCAAAGCCATTATTTTTTCTTTGCAGAATAAAAATACAACTGCTAACGGTATTGATGATACCAGACCACATTTTATACATTATCATACGTTTTTAATATGCAAATTGTTTTTTATTTTGAATGAAACTAAATTGGGTATGGCAGTGGCAATCTTTCCAAACATGCATCTTGTGCTTTCAAACTTCATCAAAACACCGTGAACAATTTTAAAACCACATGATTTTTCTCAGTGAATACAGAGAAATAGGTGCAAATCTCCCATATTTTTTTAATTCCTGACTGGTATCATTTTTTTATTCATATTTGTAGCATTGCAAACATGGACAAAACTAGCAACTTTAGGTAGTTACGGGACATTGGAACTTTGCAGAAAATATTTTAAGTTTTAGAAAGTTGTTCTATTAGATATTTTCGCGAAAAACTAGTTTTTAAGATTTTTCCTAGTTTGTTTTATTGCTCAAATATATTTTATTATTTATTTGAAGAATTCTGCTACACGAAAAAATCTAGATTTTTTAACTAATTTATGTGGAAACATAAAAATAACATGCTTAGATAACCCATTGGTTTCCCTGCAAACCATACATGTAAAATATTTTTATTTATGATTAATTTATATTTTTCGACGCTTAGTTAATTAGATTGGGTATAGATAGCTTTTTGATTGAAATGGAGGAATGAAAAGACTGGTTTTAAACCAACCTTTTTAAAATTAATTCGTTAATTCAAAAGAAAAAAAAATTAATAGCGCTTTAATTTTGCAATAAAATTTCTAAAAATCTGTTATTTTCAGAAAAGCAATCGTTATCCTTGCTCCACCCTTCTTCTAATTGATACACCTATATGATATTTATAGAGATTCGTTTTAAAGTTACAAATAAAAGTCGAGAAATCAAAATTAAAAATTTATGTGCCGTTGCTTATTACATATTATAAAACGAATCATCATACATATACTATCGGCATTTTTCTCACAGAATAACATTAAAGCACTTCCACATATGCCCTTTCTTTTTCTGAATTAGAATACACCACATATAAGAAAAACATGTAAATCTATTTCAACATTTTATACAGTTCGTACATGATATTTAGGCGTGGCGCAGCCTATGGCTATTCATTTTCATCTAAAGTTCAGCCGATTTCATGGAATAATTAATTTCTAGCTTCGAATCATGTTTTTTTGATTTATATATAATTTTAAAAAAAAGTAATATGAATTTTTAAAAAAAACGTTATAAGATGATTTCCGTTATCACTTTTCTGAGATTATATACCCATAAAACGTTAAAGTGTCTATGTTCATTATATAAACAAAAATGTACTTTTAAACAGCAATCTAGAACTATTGTATTACTCCAAATTTTTTATTTTGTTTGTTAAAAAAAACTTTTGAGCACCTATTTAATATTAAATTCATTACTCAGATCATGTAACATTAATTTTTAAAATATGTCTATAATTTTAAATATGAGTTCCATACAATGAATTCACGAAAATTTTATTTTAAAAAAATATATACCCCAAACCTTTACACATATTCAATAAATTTCGCTATTTTTTTTTTGATTGGTTTAAAATTTGCAATTATATATTTAAATCAAATTCATTTTGTTTCACATAAGATTTGTTTTTCGCACACTAAAAATTTAAAGAAGATAAGCATATTTATGAGGTAACCTCGAGAAGATATAGGAAAATAACCGAAATTTGGTTTTAATTATTTTAAAGATATTACTAGTTACAGAATAAAAGGGATTTCAAAAGTTGATATTGAATCTTCATTATAAACATAAAATAATGATTCTTCATTGATTCTATTGAGAATATTTCTTATTTGCTCGATCCAAGGATTAATTTTTATCTTAACTTGAATGATAATATTGTTAAAAGAAAGAAAAGAAAAATATAAAAGCCATATCTAAAGGCTTCAAAGTTCTTTAATTAAACATCACTAAATTTATTGTGCTCTAGTATTAGCACGTGTATCATTTAATTTCCTTAAATTTTGTAAGATAGAAAAAATCTATTATTCTTAATTTCGTTACAAATAACAATAAATAACGCATATGTTGTCTATATTCATGTTATAACTATTAAATAAAATTTATATAAAAAAGAATATTTCGAATATGATGCAAAGAACCCAAGGAATCAATGAACTCTTCTAATAAAAATATTTCTGTAATAGAACAATAATGACTTTTTAAAATCGTTTGTTATATTGAACAATCCATTAAAATAAAAAATGAAAATTTCTCTTTTAAACCTCACATTTAACCACTGTAGAAATATAAAAATAAAAATTTGTAGATTCATAAATTAAAATCTCTGGCTGGCTGGCTGGCAATAAAATCTATTAATTTACTAATATTGAAATAATTTTAATATCCACAGAAATTAGTACGAAATATTAGCTTTTCCTTATAAAGCCTTTTTAGTAGTTATTTGAAAGAACATTAAAATAAAACGCTTAGCTTTTATAATATTTTTCTTGTTTTCTAAAACATCGTTCGTTTGTAATTATTAATTGAAAAATTTTATTGCACGTATGTTGTTTAGATAAATGCCCTGGTTATATTAAAACTTAAAAAAGTTGAAATTTTTAAGATGAGATCGTTTATAACCTGTTAATCATATTCAGAATTTTACATTTAGACATGAAAATTTTTCTGCAAGCTTTTTAAGTTAGTATTCTGAACCTTTTAACAATGGTTTTTTTTGCTAAAATAAAATTTTCTATAACTTAATAGATTTACATTATACTTAAACCATTGTTTTATGGTTTCGTATATTAAAGATATTCGCTGTGTTGAAACTTTTCATTAACGCATGTCGTTTACCCGAAAGGTAATGCTATAATATTTATCTAAACAAGAAGACAGACAACAGCTGATACAACACAGTTGTGATAGATCATCTTTCAAAAATGTTAATTTCTTTTTACTACACATGAAAGTTTTTGAGAGAGATCCTAAAATTGTTAAACATATTTTAAAGTGTCTATTTTTTTGAACAAAATACATGTTTGCATACAATTTTGTCAGTTACTGTCGTATTTGAAAATGCACTCCTCCGTCATTCCGTCTCCTTTATTTTGCTTTACCATTAACTGATAGTAAAGAAACGCAGAAATTTTCAGCGTGCTAATTAAGATGAGGTTGATTTGAAACGAATGTATTCATGCGTTTGTTTGGCAGTAAAGAGTATTTTAGGAAATTTGGCTGGTAACGGATTAGCGAAGTATAGAAATTTTATATCAAAAGTAAAAAAAATTATAGAAATAAGATGTTAACGAACAAAAAAAATTATAAAATTAAAATCTTAACGTAAAAAAAAATAAGAAAAAATAAAGAAATTATAGAAATAAGATGGTTAACTAAAAAAAAGTAAATTTGATTATCTTATTCTTTTATACTCTTTATTTAAATCTGTTCGTTTTCGCATGTTTTTTACTATTAACATAGTAAGTTATGCAACGCATTAAAATCGACTAAATATATGTTTCATCGTGACAAGATCAGTCAAAAGAATTTCGTAGAGTTCTAGTAATAGAGTTAAAATCACTTTAATCTAACGTTTTCATAATTAGAAGAAAAATGTATAGGATGCAAATTGGTATTTTAAATTTATTTAAGAGCAAATTTCCGCACCTACCCCATATATTTACATAATCTTTTACAGCCGCTGGGTGCATTACACGTTATTTTTTGTTTATTAAAGCAATTTTCCTTATGGTGGCAATGTAGCAATTCTCATAGTCTGTTCCTATTATCATTATAATGACTTTTATAGAAATATGAAAATCATCCTTAACATTATTTCATCTGGTTTTTCTAGAAAATTGGTTAATTATATAATACAAACGATTGTGTTTTCTGTCTATTGCGCTTTTCAGTTCTTTTGCATGTTTATTTAGAGATGATTCTAATTGGTTATTGTAAAGATGTTATAAAATTCTACAATATAAATTTTTACATTATAATATTTTAAGATGATATACATAATGGAACAAAAAAAAAGTAATGCAATAGAAATTTATGACTTTAAGTCCAAGATATTTTATTTTTTGTTTATTACTGGAACTTTTCGCAAATCCTGTCATCCAAGAATACCATAAAAAACAGTTGTTCAATTTATTTTGAAACAACAGAAATATTATAAAAATACAACTAAAAGGCACAGATACGCGGAAACTAAAAATTTATTCGATTTTATTTTATATTATAAATGTTTATAATTTTTTAAACCGAGTCCATACGTTTTTAAAGCTAAAATTTTAGTTTTAGTAATTATATAAAATAAAGGGAGCAGTATAAATGAATGGTGTTTTGAAATAAAAACATTTACTTCCTCACAGAAAACTTAGCTTGCTGTATAACGACTCATTCGGTGTTAACTGTGTTGTATTGCTCAAATAATTTGTTAGGTTTCTCTGATTGGAATATTACTTTACTGCTCATGTGTGGATCTATTAATTTTTTTTCAAATTAGCTTCGATAATAACCATAAATGACTTCGACAAAGTATTTTAATTCCTAACGATGTCGATAAACCCTCGGAACGAACCTCTATAGGTACTGTTTAAGTCACTTGTTTTTTTCTTTCACAATTCGTCTTATTTTCCTTAACTCATAATTCATATTCTTTGTATGCTTCTATATTTTGTTTAAATTCATTGATACAATTTTAAAAACAAAAGATGTTCAATTCTGCTTTATAATGCTTAAAATCTGTTATTCTTTCAAAACACAAAAATCTGTGTATGATCTATAAGTACCAAGTATTTTTTCAATCGAAAAATGTTTTAGAAAGTCCCGGATTTTTTATTTTTTCCATACCATCCTGTAAAATTTGCAAAACATAAAATTATAGAACTTTATTTTTAAAATGGAAAACTAAATTAGAAGTACGTCCTGATTAAAGAGATTGCATTCTTGCTAAGAATATTTCGAATAAAAAATTTTTTTCTAGATAATGTAAAAGTGATAGCTAGTTAAGTTTTGTAATTTTTTTTAATTTATACTTTTTTTTGTCGTTAAACATCGATTAATTTCTTCATGTAATTCTCGCAACTTCTTCTTTTGTTTAAATTTGTTTCTATATTTTATAAATTGTAGAAAATTTGATTGATATTGAAAGATATTATGACTTATAAAACAAATAACATTCTTTTTGTAATAATAAATATTGGCCTTTCTATTTTATATTTATTTTCTATTTGCTATATTAACCGATTAAAGATCTTCAAGTAATGAAAATGCGTTTTTTATATCTGCGGCGGCTTACAAACCCCCTTCGAAGACTCTCATAACGCCTTTAATCCCAAATTCCTTACAGGATCAGAAGATTTTAAACGTTGCAATAATTTTCTCGAAACCTGAGCTGTATCAACAAACATCGTTCTACTTTCTATCTCTTAAGCACAAACACTACGTGGCTAAAAGTTTCCGAAACTGGAGCCTCGCAATATGGAGAGCGTTCCCTATACCTATTCGGTAATCTTCCTTAAGCTGCCAGTTGCGCACTAAATTTAACCAGTCTTATTCTAAATCTACACAGCATTTTAATACTGCTAGCTAACACCCTGTTATTTAGCTCTGCGTAGATCCACTTATACCCACTATTAAGACCCCACAGCCTACGTAAGCCACCTATAACTGACTTATCGGCTCGGTCTTGCCTTTTAACAATAGCCTCTTTAATTAAGAGACTATTCTTTTTTTTACTCAAACCCGATAAAGGACTTCCAGTATAAGCTTTCATCCAGATTCGGGTTTGAGTAACCCACGTTCTCTTCCTCGCTGTAAACTTACTATTGAGCAAGTCCCGGATGATCGTTCTGCTTTCTTGCCATTTCAAGAAGCCTCTTACACGTGACATAGCTGCCTTTTCATATAAAGGCTGGATGTCACACTCTCTGAATGCTACCAGCTGGGCAAAATTCTCTCGACATCCAAAAGCTGCTGCCAAAGAACGTGTAACGCCGCAACCTACAGATACTATTCTGACCTTGCTCATTCCCCACAATTCGCTCCCATACATTACAATTGGTATAATGCATGCTTTTATGATCAGAAGTTTAAAATAGAGCGGAACTTCTGATCTGCAGAGGAATGGCATAGCATTTTTTCGGACCGCAAACACAGCTTTTTTTCTCACATTGAGCATTTCTTTCAGAGAAAACGTGCGGTCTAAAATAAATCCTAGGTATCTGTAGGTTTCGACCACTGGGAATGCTTTTTATCCTATCATTACGTTACCTTTAAGACATGGTAAAAATAACAACCTACGCTTATCTATATTCACACGCATTCCACACGTCTTACACCACCTCGTCACTTTATCTATACTGAGTTTAAAGGCAGCCACATCGCATCGAACAGAACAGTGTCATCGGCAAACAATATACCTTGAAACTTATAGTTAAGACCTTTGCATGCTATACCATTAAGACTCTAAAGATGTAATCGATATAAAGATCGAATAACAGAGGTGATAACGGGCAGCCTTGGCGGAGACCGATACTGTATAGGAATAGGCTTGTTGTTTTATCGCCCACCTTGACACTTATTTTTATATCAGTGTACAGATCTTTAAGGAATCTCAGAAGTTTTCCGGAATAGCCTTGCTCTTTCAGTCTCAAAAGGAGTAGATCATGAGGAACTCTATCGTAAGCCTTTTCGAAATCAAATAATAGGCAAACAGTCTCTCTACCTCGAATAAATCTTCTCCTTTGAATTTCTAAAAGAGTTGCCACCTTGGCAACACATTCCTCTCGAGTACGAAAACCAGCTTGTTCCCGGCACAAGAGGTTATTATTCTCAGCATACAAACGCATTCGGCGTTCCACATCCTTACACAGCAGTTTAAGAAGAGTGTTTATCAGACATATTTCACGGTAGTTTCCAGGTTTTCGTAAATCACCTTTCTTCGGTACCTGTACTATATTGACACTCTCCAGCTGATAGGTATTCTATTTGTACAGGCCTCATTTAGCACATGTAAAATGTGCTGTGCCATCAGACTTACGCCATGAGTATCCATTAGTAGAGCTTTGTACGCTTCTACTCTGTACCTCATCTAAACCACATGCTTTGTTGTTTGCTGACTCGTGCAGCGCTGAAATAACCTCTTGCCAAGCAATCAAATCATTATAATGAGCGTTGTTATCCTCAATAAAACACTCCATTTGAGTGTCTTTGCTCTGTAACTCATCATTCATTGTTTCTAGGGAACGAAAGTGGTTGTACCAGACCTGCAACACTGTCAGCTCATCCGAAGCAATTTGGCTTTTTCCATCTAAAACTGTGCGATTGGCAGCCGAGCATTTGGGCATTCCAGCAGACCTTCTGGTCCACTGCTACACGTCTCTCATGCAGCAGTTGATGCCGCCGCAATACCTTTTTGTGCCTTCTCAATTCTCAACTGCCGCTTGTAGACGCTTACATTTCTCGCACTTTCGTTTGAGGTCAGCTTAGGCATTCGGATAAGCTCGAGCATTTCATACGAAAGCTACTCTTTGTATATCGTGAATAGTTTTTTTGAGCTTACAAGGCAGAAAAAAACATTTTCCATCTGAAAATGTATCTCAAGACCACATTAAACAGTTTCGTCCACATAAATCCCGGGATTCATATTAGGACAACAACTGTTTCAGGTCAGGACCGCTTACGAGCTAATCGGCACGTGAACGCTCCGCTATTTTGCGAAAGATGATATTTTTCTTGCGTACAGCTCGTGTGAGCGTGTTTACCCTAACGTCAATAGTTACAGGAAGGTGATCCGATATATCCCATTTCCTGTGCCCTTTAACTACCTCCACCCACTCTCTTTTCGGAAACAGGCAGTGGTCAATGCATCTATTCGCACTGTGTGCTGCTGCACTTGTAGCTCGCGGTGCTTCGAATAACCATTTATTGTGCAATAGAGGTTGTTGACAGCCAGGAACCTAGCAGCCTCTTCTGGTGTCATATTCCAATCGCTCATGACTAGAATATCATCCAAACCGTTCTTCTTGTTTTCGCTAACAAGAAAAGATCCTAGAGCTTCGAGCGTTTCCGCTCTGTTGCTGTATAGGGAACATTTTGGAGGAATGTACACGCATACAACAAGCAATTTAAACGAGCCACAAGATGCTTTTTTGCCACAAACAATACCAGCCAAGAAGTTAGGATGTACTTTAACTGAAGATAGCGTAAAATCTAAATTACGACGCACAGCAGAAATCAGTTCTCTACTCATCTTTTTTCTCCTTGTTAAAAAACTTTACATCACCTTGTATTCCGGCATAACATTTCGAGCACTCCCTATGTAGCGTAGTGTCATTTGAAGACACAGAATGTCTGGGTGGAGTTTACCAGTTAGCATTAGAACTACCTCTCGTTTTGATCTAAAGAAATTTACATTTAGCGTAAGTAATCTAAGATTACTATACGATTCCGTGCAAATTCTGATAGACTTTTTTCCTAGTGATGTTTTGCAGTACCCAAGATGTTTCCTACTTATAGCTTGCACTGTTCCCGGATATTACTCCCTCTCAACAGTCCCATCAAATTGCTTACGTCTATCTGCTGAAAAACTCGCTCGACAGGCTTACCTTTGTATCCTCTCGCCTCTAGTGTTTCAGCAAAAACACAACGATGCCTATGGGGACACTCCAGACAGAGTATACCGCGAGGCCTGCCATGCAAGCATTATCTGTTGGTAGGTGTCAACAGTTCTGAGAGTCCTGACTATAGGCTAGAGGAGCTCTTTGGCTCCTCAAGTACCATATCTTCTAGTCCGTAGAAGATTTTCGAGGCTTCTTGAGAGGCATTCTGAGCTGAAGTATGCTTCAGAATGCTAAGGAACCTCCTAACCGGCGGGTTATCTTTAAATCGCTCGACCCATGAGAGTCTGCGCTTAAGGTCAGATAACCGCTCTCCAATCTCTTCGAGACTGCCTCTGTTAAGATAGTTATTGAACGTCTTAACATCTTTAAAGCCTGTAAAAATGGCTTTAACTTTATCCACACTGTTAGCATTCACAAGCAACTCTAACAGGCCTTCCTTAGTGAAGCCTACGTGCTTTACGTAGTAAGATTTAACGCCCCCGTTCTCTAGTTGCTCTTAAATAAGCGGGTTTGTTTACTTTAACTCTAACTAAGTAAAGAAGCACAAATTATTCAAGACAAATGGTGATTTGCCTTGCACAACATCCTCACACTGTGCTCTGTTTAAGTTAAGTTTCCCTCTACTCTGCTTCGAAGGTGCCTTAGTACGATCGAAGGAAGGCTTTTTAGCAGTCTGCAATTTGACGGCTCTCGGTTTACTGGCTGGGTTACCAGTTGCTTTGCTCTTGGATAATTCCTTTTTATTATCCTTAAGACCTTTTCCTGAAGCACTTACGGATGTCTTTTCAGGTAACTTTTTTTCGATAGAACGAGGAGTTGCTATCGGAGGCAGTGTGGTATTGCCCGTACCACATTCAACGAGCCTCGCCCCTTGATGACTTACATTCATTGCACGTTCGATTTGTAAGTTTTGAGATTCTGCTGCTATGCAGATCAGCACTTCCGCTGGGCAGACTCCAACAGCAAGAGAGTCAACAGCATTTGCAGTCAGATCAGTAGAACTGTCAGTCCGTAACACTATCTGTTTATCCAAAGACCGAGCTTTAGCCATTGCATATCGTGCGGACAAAGTTGGCCCGAAAGACTGAGATTTCGCCTCATTTACCACCAAATTCTGCTCGAGTGGTTTCTCTGTTAGTTCTGCAGCGTTGCAGACTAACTCACTGACTGCTGGATCAGCCTGAGGGTCTCTGGCTCCTGCCTTTAGCCTAACCGAGGAAACAGGTGCTACTGCCGTTATCACGCACTTGTGAGTACGGCACCTACGCGAACTTTTAGGTACTTTACGTAGCTTCTCAATTTCTTTAAAGTGTACCTCTAAAGCAATCGAGTTGGTTTTTGCCAACATAAGAGTTTTTTTATATCTCTTTTCCTCTTCTTCTAATTTTTCCACTCTTTTTTCAAGGAGTGTTATTTTCTTAGAAGCAATGCATGAAGAACAGACAAAGTCTGTGCCTCTTTCTCCTCCGGGAAACTTCGCTGGCTGGTCAGCGGCACATCCCGTGTGTGCTTTGGCATGCTTGTCCCAAAAAAACTCCTTACATCCCTATTATCTGTACACTTTTTACTCTCCTTGTGCGTGGCTGCCGCACACTCCTTCTGTTTCGAAGATGCCGAAAAAAAACAGTCGATTGGGCTCACAACTCGAGGGTGGCTAGTCCTCGATGAGCTGGAAACAAAGTCGTCGAAATTCCTACTCTTCACACCCGTATTCTCACATCTTGATTTTTTGCGATTTTCAACTGCTCCCGATATTTTTCTTTTGCCCATGGGCGCCTTACAACACAATAGTCGTCATACATTTGGTTTCTATTTCTCGATTTATAAATATATTTTTACTCCCGGATTTATTTTCAAAAGAAAATTTTAAAATTTTCTTATTTTATTATTTCTTCTGATCGTATACTTGCATTTTTCTTTTTTGTTCTTATTATACTAAAAATATATTTAGTTTATTATATCTAAATACAGAATATATCGAGAAAAAAGCAAGTTTACATATCTATATTACCCATCAAAATTTTTCTTAATTTTTTTAGTACATTTTTTGCTCACTTTATTGAGTGCTTGGTGTTTTTCTTTCTATTCTTGTATTTATATTTCATCTAATAAATATATTACTTACAAATATAATAAACATTTAACAGATATATAACCCTAAAGATGATTGTATAAAATAAAGAATTTAAAATGAAAATCTATTATATTTTTGTAGTAAAAAAGTCTTTAAAGAAAAATGTTGGTCGTAAAAATGTTTTTCAAATCTGGTTTAACAATTACTGCGTTTCGAAAGATTAGAACTAGTCAAAATTATAAAAAACTATTTAGGACTGTAAGATATAAATCTTTCTTATACACCATTAAAAAAATAAATTTTTAAATAATCTGGGTTATTTAAACTGGTTTTAAGATTAACAAATATCTAAAGAAAACTAAATTTTTTAAAGAAAATCTTTTTGGTTTTCTGACTCTGCATAAGGATATAAGAGAGTTTCATTTTTAAAATTACAAAACGATGGAATTGATTTATATTATATCTCAATAATATACATATTATATGCATGAGATAATAGTTAATAACGCTGACCTACATTATCTTAGTGAATCATATATCTTTAAAATAATGTGAATTTCTTTAAAGTTGAAAATCAAAAAAATTCTGGTAATACAGAAAAACTTTATGTAGAGAAAAATAATACAATAAAAAGGCGTTTATGATACGTTTTACACCATTCTCACGTTTACTATAAACTTATATTTGCGGCTATTTAAGAACAAGCATTCAGTTAAAGAATATTCTTGACCGCTGTTTCAAAATGATTATTCTATCATAGGTCTCGCTTAAAATATCACATAAAAGACCAAAAAAATGAATGGAGCAAAAAAATCTTTTTTACTTTAACGTATTAATAGTATATTTCTTTTTTGGAACTTAAGAAAAGCCAAGCAATAAATTAACTAAAAATCCATGTAATGTAAGAAAATTATAAAGCCCTTTGGTTAGATTATAAATTATAATGCTTAAATATGATATAACACATGATATTGGTGGACAAACGCAAGACTGCTCTCAATATAAATTAAATATTTTAATCATGTTTTATGAAAGAATTATATCGGACTAGAAGGGATTAAATTTTGGGATAATAGCATAATAGAGTAGATATCACACGTCTTCTTTTTTAATTTAACAATGTTAGATTTAATTACTTGTGCAACTAACACACATGAGAATATATCTAGTTAAAAGCCTTTTTTACAAATCAGATCTGCTCGTTCCGATGACTAGTACTAGATAAAGAAACGCGGTCGCCTTGTTATTTTTAAATGCACATAGAAACTAACATGTTTAAAACCAAAAATTACTTTATAATCTCACAACATTATTAATTTTATTAGAAAGATTTTGTAATAAGATCGAATAACTTTTATATAAACAACTGCCAAATATACAAAATTAAAAAAGTTTTCGGATATTTTATTAAAATGTAGTATAATATATACACGATTGTATATTTCGTATATAAGTAAACAGTAGGATTATTATCTATAAGAATTTTTCTATCTGACTATTCAGCCCCTTCGATTTCAACCAAAACTATTTATTTCTATAAGATATTTTGCTTTTATATATTGTAATCATATCTATGTAATTTATAGATAAAATAACACCATCCATAATTACTCTTATATTTTAATTTTATAAAAAAATTTCGAATATATAGTGAATATAAAGAATGTAACATAAATAAAGTTTGAATGCGTTATGCTAAAGTAAAAATGTTCCGTTTTATGGCTTAATCATAGGCTAGACAGTTGTTTTACTTCGATTAAAATGTTCATTTTTTATATATTTGAGAAGGTACAGGAATATTCTCACCATGAAATACGGCTTTAAACCTTGAAAATTGTGGTATATATGTAAACTTATACGTTAGAATAAGATAAATTACACCATGATGAATGTACAATATTTAGTTATTAAGGGCTTTATAGCCTTAATATACGACATTTATATTAAAATATTTTTTTTTGTTTATAAAATTATTAATTTTAAAGTTGTATATTTTGAATTGTTTTTTGTTCTTAATATCTCGGAATATCCGTCTTTTTCGATCTGATATCTGATTAATACAAGGCACATATAAGTCATCTTTATTGGTTTCTGTTACAATTTATTTATGCTATGATTGGGAATGTGTTTTAAATATTGGTAAAAACGGCATTCCAAAGTGAATTTAGATCACGAAAACTTTTTTAAATTAAACAGAAAATATATCTTATTCTTACTTTATAAAGAAGAAAATTCGATTCTAATTTATAAAATTTCAGTAAGTGATTTACTTCTTTACTGCTAGTTGAAGTATAAAATTATTATGATTAACGAAATGAAATTTTTCGTTAGACCATGTAATATTTTGATAAATTGTTAATGTTCTTCTAATTCTTTATTGTTTCTCAATTTTTTATACCTTTATTTTATTCTGAAAAAATTGTGTCCGTATTTATTATTTTGATGAAACAAAATTTTTTTCGCTTGGATATAATATAATAGACATTAACTAACCTATTCTTAAATTGTTTATAATTATTATTGTTCAAACCGAAACAAGAAATTTGGTTTTATATTGTACTTACAATACTCTGTACGTTTTTTTGATAGCATTCTATACATCATAGTCATTTAATTGTAAGCTTCAATGGAAGTTGAATAGAAAACCAATATAAATTACAAAACAAAATTTTACGAATCATTTATAATTAAATATTGCAGTTTTCTATATTTTTTTTATGGAATAAAAGATTCCATTATGATTTCCAAAACCTATTATTTAAAAACTTCAGCTGATGGTAAATTTAAGAAAAGTAACATTCATTCTATAGTTAAAGACGTTTATTTCTAATATATTTGAATTGAAATATTTTATATAATTCTGGCTCGTATATATTTGCGGTTTATTTAGCTTGTATTTCATATTCCTTATGCCTGTGGATTTATATTTTTGTAAAAATTTGTAATTTAACTAACTTTATTCAAGTTTTAGTATGAATATTACATAAAAATTAAAGATATAGATTAAAAATTGTGTGTATTATTTTATCTTGCAGAATATTGCAGAATTAACATTAATTAAGCTCATCGAAGTTAAAAAAAAAGAGGAGGTTATATATGGGTTAACATCTATTTAGATTGGAAAAATTTTCTGTTTTAAGAAACATTCACACAATGACTTAAATTCGAATGTAGTGGAATAAAAGATTGTGGTTTACGCAAAAAATTGCTACCAGTTGTGAAATGATTAAAACAGTGGCTGTTCATATACTGTGACGCGATTTAATAAATATATATGTTGTAAAGTCTTTTTTATTTCGTTTATATTTATGAATTTTTCCGTTAATTGAACTAAAACAATATTTTTCGATTAATTTATAGTCATATTACTATATGTTAATCATTTTAAAAACAATTTTAATATCTGTTAATATTATTTTATCATTTTGGCATTAATTACCATAAAATTCATATAAATATAATGATTTTTAAGATTTTTAAATTATATAATATAACATTAAAAATATATTGTTCTAAAATCAATTTAAACCCCATTATATTATAGAAAAATATGCATTCCTTGTGACAAATCATGTTGACTGCTTGCTATATTTTTCTAAAGATAATCCAATAGGTTTTTTACTATTGCCAAAAGGGTATAATCATCCAATTATTGTATATTTTCATAATTTTTAGAATTGTGCTAACTTAAAATTCATATTCAAATTTAATTTTTTTTCATAAAAATAGAACTTTTGAACCATTATAACATAAACTTCAATCATTAGAAGTTAATACTTTTGCTTATTATCTACTTTATTTTTTATTGTCTTTGTTCAATCTATTGAATTAATTTTATATTTCTAGTATATCTTTCTTTTTAATGTAATTTGGTAACTCTGTAGTGCCAAGAATCTATTATTTTTATATAATACAAAAATTTCACTCAATTCATTCTTTTATTTTAATATATTTGTTTTTCTAAATTTTCTTAATATTAGATCCGTTAAGTGATAACTTAAAAATCCAATTTTTCAATGGTTAACAAAAAATTTTTTAATCATTACCAAACAGAAATTTATGCTTGATACTGATTTGAGATCCAAAAATTAAAATTTTAGAATTTTATAAATGATGCTTGTCTATCTATTTTAAACATTTGAATTATTAAATCTACCATTATTTTTTTGAGTAAATTATTATTGGCAAATATAGAGGCATATTTTGCTTTTTCTTTTCTATATAGTTATATTCACGATTCAAAACTTAGCAAATATATTATATTAACATTATAGAAAAATCTCAAATTTTATTTAATGTTCAATAAATAAAGCCACTAGTATATTGTTTTATTCATCTCATAAATTTTTTTTTTTAAAATTTTTTATATATCCTTTAAAGTATTTTCGCGCATCGTCGTCTATCTTTTATTTGAACAAAGAGATGCTAGTTAAGAAATTTTTTCTATAATGTGTACATACATTATTTTTTACAGCAATATATGGAACTATATTTATTATTTTTTTTATTTATATGTTATCTAAGATTGGCAAATATATTCTTTTTTTTGAATTTATAATTCAAATGATTAAAAGGTTAAGATCTTCGGCCATTTTAATATTCTAAACATGAATACATTAATTCTGTGATTTTATATATTTTTATAAATTTAAATTTTGATGTTATATCTGGTATTTTAACAGATTTGGATATTTAAATATGTAGTCTATTAGACCGTTATAATTTTCAATCTTTCTAGCATCTAGAAATTAATGGAAATATATATAATTCGTTAAAGTAAAAAATTATCGTTATTCGAACATTCCTTTAATTTATTAATGAAAAACAATTTGTGAATATTAAAAAGTTGGCGTTTCTTTAAAATAATATATGCAGGTAAGCAGAATATTACAGTACAAGTCTTATATTTAAAAAATTTTGAAAACTTTGAAGTATATGAAAAAAATAATAGGTATGATACTAAATTTTTCTCAATTAGAAATCTCGATGATGTCTTTTGAAAAATAGTTTTTGCTTATATAAAGGAAGAAATGTATTTAAAAATCAAATTGGTAATGAGATCCAAGCATACATAAAGACTCTAATCTTTAAAAAGTGATATTTTAAAACATATCTGGTATGTGCTCTTATAAGTAGAATTAGTGGAAATTATTTAAATGTCACACAAATAGATTATGTAAAAAAAGCAAATGCGTTTTTTTGCTTAGATCCTAATCTTGTAAGAAACGCTGAAATGTTTCGTTCGTTGTTTTATCCAATTTGATTATTTTATTTTGAATCATTTTTTTGCTTTACTTTTTTTTCAGCTTTATTATTTTTTAATCCTTTATCTTTTGTTGTTTGATCACTCTTGGCGTTACCCAACGAGAACCACGTGGAGGTGGTGATCATCTCTCGTCATGAGTGCTTGCTAGCCTCATCCACTCGCGATCTTGTGGATTACAGCTGCAGCACCCAAGCACGTCGTCTTCATGCTAGATAGTACAGTAGGGCCACGTTGAAGCTTAGAGGCCTTCAGCTCTTCCGTGCCAGGACGTTGCTTAGCCCGTACCTTACCAGATATAGGCACGACAAGAGGTCCTGCAGATTCGTTCCTTTCGTACTAGCATCTGCTCCCTTAGTACCGTAGCAGTAGTGTAAAACTAACCTGTCTCGCGACGGTCTAAACCCAGCTCACGTTCCCTGTTAGTGGGTGAACAATCCAACACTAGGTGCCTTCTGCTGCACCATGATAGGAAGAGCCGACATCGAAGAATCAAAAAGCAGCGTCGCTATGGTCGCTCGGCTGCCACAAGCCAGTTATCCCTGTGGTAACTTTTACGTCACCCATTGCTAGATGCTCTGTAAGCAATGGGATCGCTAGGCCTGGGTTTCCCCTCGTATTACCGTGTAGTAATACGTCAGGGTGGCTTTTGCCCTTGGACTACACCCTCGGTTTCTCTCCGAAGTTAGCCACCCTTAGGCCATCTGCGTTGTAGTCTAGCAGATGTACCGCCCCAGTCAAACTCCCCATCTGACAAATACGGGTCGCTTGCACAGCTAGTGGTCTTTCAGTTGCCCCACCTTGCTACAGCTGCACAAGACCCCGGCGTCACACTAGAGTCAAGCTCAACAGGGTCTTCTTTCCCCGCTGCATAGCCAAGACCGTTCCCTTGGCTCGTGGGTTCGCAGGTTGTTAGTCGGGACAGTGGGAATCTCGTTGCTCCTTTCGTGCGCGTCACTAATTAGGTGACGAGGCATTTGGCTACCTTAAGAGAGTCATAGTTACTCCCGCCGTTTACCCCTGCGTATACAGCCCGACCTGTCTTAACAGCTGGGCACTGGGCAGAATTCACTTTGTGTCCACGTACTACACCACCACAAAGCTATGTTTTTATTAAACAGTCGGATTCCCCGTAACTAAAAGTTCTAATTCCTTAGAGCTAATCCTTTTCCCGAGGTTACGGATCTAATTTGCCGAATTCCCTAACTAACGTTTGTCCTATCGCTTCCGGTATACACCGTACGGAGCCCTGCTGCGGTCGGTACGGTCATCTAGGTCATAAAGGTATTTTTTCACGGATCCCAGCTAAGACAATTGCATATGCCTGTATTGCTCTGTACAACACGCTACATACAGTACTGCTACAAGGAATGGGTACCTCCTTGTTGTCGTGCCTAAGACGTAAACACCATATTTACTGTTGCCAAATACCTAGATGGCTCGGGAATATCAACCCGATTCCCTGTCGAGATCTCAGGACCGGCTAACCTTCTCCTTATGAAGTCTTAGAAGAACCCTTCTCCTGAAGCCTTCGCGATTCACACACGAATTGTAACTACTACCACCAAGATCAGCACTAGTGTATGCTCCACTTTACCTCACGGTAAACCTTCTGCACATACACCACGCCCATCTACCTATAAGTACTGCATCGGGTCTGGCCTTGTACCGTCCATTTTCGGCGCACATGAATTCGGTAGGTACGTTGCAACACGTTTCTTACCGGATGCCAACCTCCATGGCCACCGCCCTACTGTCACAATTCATCTACGGCCTTAAGAAAAACCAGATTAGGCCCCTTATCAGTACGTCAGGTTGATCCCTCTTCGCACGTCCTGCTTACCAGAACGCGCCCACTAGACACATATATAATCGTTATTCTTTAATACAAGAATAACACGTACACGTTCGCAGTTCGTCGGTATGTGGAGATTGCTCCCCTTTCATCCCGCCGTTCCTCTACCGCATAATACTAAGTAACTTGTGTCTGCTGTCCTGAGAGACATTTCGATGGGAACCAGCTACCCGGCTGTTCGATTGGTCTTTCGCCCCTACACCCAGCTCAAACCATCGATTTGCGCGTCAGAACAAGTTTAGGTCCTCCACCATCCTTTCGAATGGCTTCAACCTGGCCAGGTGTAGTTCACAGCCCTTCGGGTCGCATCCGAACAGCTATATCTGCTTTCGCTACGCTTAAAGGAAACCCCCCTTTAACTTGCTATGCAGATGCACTCCTTGGTCCGTGTTTCAAGACGGGTCCTGTGATCAGGATACTCAATACAATTTCACGTCTTTGCACTTTTTAGCTTTTCACCTTTCCATCGCTGTACTATTACGCTATCGGTCTCCGCTCATATTTAGCCTTAGATGGAACCCACCACCTCTTCAGGCTGCATTACCAAGCAACCCTACTCTGCCCATTACTCGTCACTACGGGGCTATCACCCTCTATGGCTTACCTGTCCCGGTAATTCGTTACGACGATCTTAACAATGCCCGGAGGCTTACATTCGGGGCTATTTCTTGTTCGCTCGCCGCTACTACAGAAATCCTAGTTAGTTTTTGTTCCTCCCCTTAATAATATGCTTAAGTCCAGGGGGTAGTCAGGCATTTACAAATGCCGTTCGGCCTTAGTTCTCGGAAACTATTCCGGCCTTCCTCGGATACGGAGCCAAGTGATCCCTTGTATGAGTTTAAAATGAAAAAACTACACAATAAAAGTACTAGCACTGATCCTGCTGCAGGTTCTCCTACAGCAACCTTGTTACGACTTGTATCCAATCTAATCCTACGTCCTCAGAAGGAAAACCCTCTTCGAACATAGCACCATCTTAGATAACGACGGGCGGTGTGTACAAAGAACAGGGACGCAGTCGTCGCCCGTTAGTGACACGCGACTACTAGGAATTCCTGGTTCATGCGTCCATTACAGAACGCAATCCCAACCGAGTTATCCTTTATCTTTACATTATACCTAGAAATAACATTGTAGTGCGCGTGCAGCCCAGAACATCTAAGGGCATCACAGACCTGTTATAGCCCCCTCCTTCCTGAAACTTATAGTCCCCAGTCGCCGTAGCTGAGGGTCTCACACATTACAGCAATAAACCTAAAAGTCACCTCACATGTTGTGAACGGCCATGCACCACTTAGTCGTACTCATCAAAGATTCGTCATACAACTGGCCCTGGTAAGTTGTCCCGCGTTGAGTCAAATTAAGCCGCACACTCCACTCCTGGTGGTGTCCTTCCGTCAATTTCTTCAAGTTTCAATCTTGCGATCGTACTATCCCCATAGCCCATATACTTGATTTCTCGTGGGTACCACTACGTAACACCCAGTTGGCATAGTTTACGGCCGGAACTACAGGGGTCTCTAATCACCTTTGCTCCTCCGGCTTACGTCCTTGATCACCGGAAACGTACTGGACGACAGCTTTCGCTTCGGTTTGTCCTACGTAGGTCGTCAACTTTCACCTCTCGCTACGCAATACAGTCGCCCTCTTCCGCTCCTACATGCTAACCTAGAATGCCAATACACTCCATGAAGAAAGTGTCTTCTAGCATCCCTGTCAACACTGACTACGGACCTTTTAAATGCAGCAATGCACTATGACACTCCTGGAGCTGGAATTACCGCGGCTGCTGGCACCAGACTTGCCCTCCAGTCAATCACCGGTATTCTACCCCGGTTACAAAATATACGTCTCATAACTGCCTCTCTCCAATTGGGCAAGTTTCGCGCCTGCTGCTGTCCTTAGACCTGGTAGCCGTTTCTCAGGCTCCCTCTCCGGAATCAAACCCTGATCCCCCGTACCCGTTAAAGCCATCGTACGCCCTTACCGTACGATAAAACTGATGGGTCGGCGTCTTACTCGTGTTATTAGCCACAGTTTCCCGCGGTTATCCTTCCTACACGATTAAATAATCACCGTTCTACTGAGCCGTTCGCAGTTCCACTTTCGCTTCACCAGACTTGCATGGCTTAATCCCAGAGACAAGCATCCTCGTCAGGCAGAATCAACCTGTTGCACAAATATACCATTACACGTCACATCCAAATCACACACATTTGACTCGTTGAGTCCATAACTTAATCCCGATGAATAAAGCAGCACAAGAAACCAAAGTAACAACGGAAAACCTCCAAAATCTGCATCAGAGCAGTAACCATATGTAACACCAATTTGTTACTTGAACATGTCAAAGTAACTAGAACACCATATCGATTTGATCATTGATCTAAATCACGTGAATTAACAACTAAGTTAATGATTCGAAAGTACGTTTGTAGATCAATTTGATTAGATCAACTTGATTTCTACGGTTACATGCAATTGTAATTTCTGGTTGATTTGTCTCATTCTTAGTGTTTTCTATTGACATTTTAATTCTCATATGATTTGGGGTAAACAGTTCTATAAATAACATCCTTTATATACGAAAAAAATAATTTTCACAGTAATTTTAACACCAAATCAATTTTTTTAAAAATATTTAGAGAATATAACACCAATAAAAAATAAAATCAATCAATCAACTTATTTCTAATATAAAGAATTCTAAATATGTTAAATTATTTCAAATTTCTTTTCTTACCCATTCTCTACTAACGAATCATATATCTAAAAAAGAAAAAATACTAAACATCAAATTTTTCTTTTGTGTATATGAATATCACATTCGTTAATATTTAACTCCAAGAAGATGTTCTATTTAAAAAAATTGTTTTTCTATTTCCAGGTTTTTCCTTCGAACATACAACGGTTAAGAATTTTTTTATAAATTAAAAAAGTATTTTATCATGTCAAAAATATCAAAAGATCTTTTTTTAATAAAATTTATTTCTAAAAATATGATTGAAAGTGTATTTTTGTTATAGTTTTAATATATAAATGCTATTTTACCAAAAAAAATACCTTTCTGTCATTTTATTATATTTTTAATAATTGTATTTGAAAATAATCAAATATTTTCACTGAAGATTAACTTTTATAGAAATTACTGTTACCTAAAGACATATTAGATTTTATAATTTATAAAATAATATTTACTTATTGCATGTTTTTTAACATCATTATTTTAATAAATATTTGCTTTGTCAAAAAATTCCACACGACGAATTTTTTTAAAAACAGAAATTATAAACACATAAGAAAATCTAAACAAATTAATAGAAAAAAAATTATTTAATTTTAGAAAATAATGAAGACTACTGGCTTCAAAACGATTTGCTTGCTTTAAGTATTTATAAATAGTTCTTTTGGATTTATTTGCAAAATATTCTCGCATTTGAACTCACTATATATTAAACAATTTGAAACCATATCTCAATGCTATAAATACTAAATTAAGCACTCCGGTTTGTAATAATTAGTTATTTTAATATTCTTCTCCAATTAATTCAATTAAGTAGAATATCAAATATATAATTCTCTAATGTTGATCCTTATTTCATATCACAACTTAATAACGTAAAATATTAAAATCATAATTTTCAATGGTTGATCTGTATTTCATATCACAAAATTACTCAATGGTTATGCTTTTGCTGCATAACAATTATATTCTTTTAAATTTTGAGTTTTTCCAAATACTATCTACATCAATATGAAAATAAAATTTTACATGTTTCACTAAAAAACCAATGTGCAGAATATTTTAAGCTAAAACCAATTTATGTAATATGTTCATTTATGCCATTTTTATTCTTTATAATCTTCTTGCTTTAAATTTTTTTTAATTTCCCCTGCGTAATTGAAGAAGCGTTTACTCTTCTATTTGCGAATTTCTTCTGTTCATTGCGGTTTTATTGCTTACGACTTAAATCTGTTTCTTGGTAAAACTTAAATATAAAATCAATTGCTATATATTTCTAAATATTGTATTTATAGATTATATTTTGTTAAAAATTGGGTTTTCGGTGGCTTTATAATTTGAAATTTATATTTAAAAGTATTATTTTGTATATATTTGCATTTCGTTTCGGATTAATTTTTTTATTCTTTAAAGAAATAATCCATGACTTTCAAATATACACATACTTAATCAATCCAAAACTCAATCGCACTTGTTATATTTTCAATTCCAGTAAAACATCAAATATTTTGTTTTCTATATTATATTTTACAGTGTTTGTTCGTTGCTATTTAAAAAATATTGTAAAATACTCAATAAATTTTGTTTTTTGTTGGTTAATAAACCCAGTTGTTCTTTACTGTTTAACTAGTTTTCAGTGTTTGCCTTAAGAACCATAATTATCTTGATAATTTGCATTTAAAAATCGGATTTAAAATATTTAGAAGA